>JBAGKO010000001.1:4306667-4318762 GCA_037177275.1 Acacia concinna | reverse complement strand
TTAATAACATAAGTGTATTTATGTTATTCTTGACCCACTCATAAATCTTTGTCCTTTTATTTTTACATTGTTGGTTGTCATTAAATAATCCCTTGATTTATATACTTCTAAATCATTAATAGAATCCGCCCCAAATTTACATTAATCTTAGAAAATTCATAACTTGAGATGGGGAGATCCAAATAGCATGATTCTTGTCTCTAATTAACCCTTATTAAGTATATTTTAAGGTCAATTATCTATTAGTATCCAATTATAATGACCAATTTCAAATTGTGAACCATGTCAATCACTGTCCTACTAGAAACAGAGATATTTCCATATTCCTAGTGTGAACTTGAAAAATTCACAACTCCCTCTAAGAAACTCTAATTAATGTGATTCTAAGTTCTATGTATCTATTATTAAGTCTCCTTTATAGAAAAAATAATTTACAAAATCACATTATGCTTATACACCTCGATAATGTGCTTTAATTCTAATCATTCATCTTGACTCTCAGATTTTTCCCTGATTCAGAGCCATAACTTCCAAAAATCATAACTATTTTTCTAGACATCCATTTGGTACGTTCATAGACTCATTTTAATCTTAGGATGTCTACAAATAGCTCACCAAATTTAATCAAAAACGAAATTGTTTTTCTCTATTAAAACATCTCATAAAATTCACGAGTCAGAATTCATCCTGACAGTTTCTTACTAAATTGTAAAATTCATAACTCAGTCTACAGAACTCCAAATAACCTGATTTCAAGTTTATTTTAAATCTCTATATATCTACTAATTCCTCACAAAATTTCATGGATAACTAAGGTCATTTGATCCTGTTTCGAATTGCTCCATTTTCGGTGATCAGTGTTTGACTTCCAGAATTCACCCTTAAATTTCAAAAATCATATCTCTTAATCTACAAATCCAAATTACATAAAATAGGACTTGTTTTAAAGCTTGATATTTCCTTTATATTATTGCCAAATTTCAGAGACAATAGGGTTCATTTACTTTTTCAAAATCTCACATGAAATGGACAACCCCTCTGAATCCGAAAATACAAGTTTCAAGACTGCACCCATTTTTATCATATTCATTTTCTTCTTATTCAAATATAACTCACTGCACTGAAACACACACACTCATCTATATATATATACAAAGGACTAAACCTTCCCTGCTCTTGATCATGCAATCTCAGTTTTCCTTTTTCCAGAACAAACTCATCTCATGCATATATATATATATATATATGTTTTGCTTCAACATTCTACTACAGAACCAAAACACACATGCATGATCCCAAAACTCAACATCCTTTCGAGCTCTGTTTCTGTCGGCCCTTAATACAGAACCGGAATAAATACATGCATGCAGTTCTGGGTTTCTTAAACTCTACATGCACTGAACTATAATCAGAAAACCGAAGATAGAAGGAGTTTGGAAAGCTCACTGGCTGAATTCTTCTCTTCCCTTTTCCAGCGATCACTGCTCGTGCTCTGTTCTCTGCTTCTGGTTCTCGCTGCTGGCCAAAAGGAAATGAGAAACTCTCTCTCACTCTCGGCGTCGGAATAGCAGAACGAACTCTTTCTCTTTTCTCTGGTTTATGTTCCAGGTAGCCGAAGGAATGGGTTGAGGAAAGCAGAGTGTATTCGGTTTTCTGATCTCTTATCTCTGTTCTCTGTCTCACGCTGGCTTGACCAAAGAAAATGAGTATGAAGAATGAATATTAATGGATCCGGACTCCCCCTCTCTCATGCGTGGAAGAAATGCAGAATGGAAGCTCGTGATTCTGCTGCACCACTCTGATTTCTTGCTCTGCGTTCTCTGATTTTGGCCGAAGGAAGTGCTTATGAAGGATGGGAGTGCAGGACCGAAGCTTTTCTCTGGTTTCTCTCTCTCTCTCGGCGAAGTAATGAACAAAAGTAACCCGAAGCCTTTGTGCGCAGAATGATATGGCTTCTCCAGCTGTCCTTATGGCCTGCACACGTGGAAAGGAATGGCCAAAAGCAACATGCAAACTCCCATCTGTCCGTGTGCATGCGTGGAGAGAGAGGAGTAAAAATAATTGGGTGCAATATATTAAGTGGGATAAAATTATACATTGGGTCCTTCCAATGTTTTTCAATTTTTATTTTAGTCCCTCTTTATTTTCTAAAATAATCCTATATATTTAATCACAAGATGATTTATTGATCTTATATGTCCTTTAGCTTCCTTAATTCCATAAGGAAATTTTCTTAAAATATTAGGCCAAATGATAATCTCTAAATATTTTCTTGAATTATCTCAAGAAATTTAGCCTTTAAATTGCAAAAATAACTTTTTAAACTATTTGGGCTACTTTTGGGGAACTTAAACCTTTCCTTAACTTTCTATATCCCAAAATAAAATTATTTAATGCTTTCTCAAATTTTGGGATATTACATGAAGCTTAATGTTAATTTTCACTAATTGTATTAAGAGATTGTACATTATAATTAAGATAGAAACTTGATTTTGACTTGAGAAAGTTTGGTCAAGTGCTTGCAAACCCTAGGCTAACACATTTTGTCAATTGCATTACTAATGGAGAGGAGGTTAACCAAGTTTTATGAAGTGCAAAAGGGAAAAATAATCCTAGAACCCATTTAATCTTGGAAGTTGAAGAATCATTTGTTTTTGCAAATATTCTAGTTTTAAAATTAGTTTTCAACAATTATCATATCAAACCAACTCTTTGTTTTAGCTCAACTTAGTTGAATTTATAAGCCTATTGTTTGATCCCTTTGTTGACAAATTTCTGTGGGAAAATGATCTTTACTCATTACTTTATTGCTTAACGCGATTGGTGCACTAGCAGTACTACATTTGTGTATTTGACATCTGGGGTGTTCGTTTTCTTGTAGCATGGTGTTTGTGATATGATGAAGTGACCTATGTTTTGTGGTCATATTGGAAGGTGAAGTTAATAACTAAACATGTTCTCCCCCCACCCCCCAACCCACAACACACACATGAGAGAATTAAGAGAAGGCAAAGAAGTATAATTAGTCTGTCCACGTGCATTTCAAGCTCCGCGCATGTCTTTTCTTACAATCTCATTTATTAAGTAAATTGTGATTAGCTATGTGGTCACCAGTGTGTAAAGTGAGTCACACTGCTGATGACTTATATAAACACTATAATTACATTATTTTTACATTTTATATTATATATAGGCATAATTCCCCATTAAAGCTTATAAGATAATAATTTCAAGATCAAATATGGTTTTCTGATCGTAATATCGTTGGCATTTTTTTTTTAATCGACCAGAGAGTGTGTTGATTGTCATTTTCAATTTGATGATGATTGGATATGTCGGGTGGTCCTTTATTGCGTATATATACAGTATATAATTGGGATATTTTGAAGCAATGAACTGCTCATTTGATCAGTCATTAATGTAATAGTTAATTAACTAATTTGAGTAGATTAAAAACTTTATTTAAGTTAATTAGTTAATAGTTAATATGATAATGCGTTTTTTGAAAAAAAAAAAATCTAGTCTTCTTCCTTAATCCCGTCCCTCCCTCTATTACAATTGATTATTATTAAGTGGGTATCAATAAGATTAATTTGAAAAAAATATTGATAAAACATGTTAAGTAGTTCTTACATTTAAGATTAATATCAACTCTCTAATTAGTTCCTGCATTAAAGATAAGGGGGAGTATTATTTCAAAGTTTGATAGTTTTATTCTCTGGATAAGGCTGATAGTTTCGAGTAAATATAGAAATAATGTGCGTGCCCACTCTTATATAATCCACCTCCCATTTTACCTTATTTGTAAATATTTACACTCAACAACAACACATATACTAAGATATTTGTATATATATGGACTTGGAAGATTACAGTAAATGAAATGTCATAACCACTCTTCAAAATCTTCAAATATGGACTCATTGGGAAATATTGACATAAATATACAGAATAGAAGATCGAGTATGGCTCTATATATAGCTTCCACAAGAAGTAAACTGAAGTATACAGTTGTAACTCATTAGTTATCAGTAATCACCCTTCCATGTGTGTGTGTGTGTGTGTGTGTGTGTATTCTACCTTCTGTCTATATCCTTCTCCAAAAAGTTGCCATAGATAATGAGATTGCATCCATCTCTCATAGGTTGACTTAGGAGTTTAATCTTTAGTGATTCAGTGGGCAATACTACTTGAAATCTCTAAGACATGGCACTGTACATAACTTTACCTAATTCCTAACGATAGAGCTTCAAATATCGCATCTGAAATAACTAAAGTTGGGGGAACCATTAATGCAACAAAGCTCTAACTCAGACCTTGAGGCTTTTGTAAACTCGCAACCACGTAGTTTTAAAATTCTGTGGTTGGTAAGACTCCCCAAAATGCTCATGACATTGCTATTTACGTTGGTGGTTGTGATTACTAGCGTGGCAAGGTTGGAAGCAAAGGCATTGACAGATGTTGGAATATTAGGAAAGCCACAAATCTTCAATGCATTTAGAAAATTTAGGTCTGAAAGGTTTCCACACTTGACCAACCTCTTGTTTATAATTTGTCATCCTAACTATGAGGATTAGGAAAGGTTAGGTATTAAATTGGGAAATTATTTGTTTTGATGTATGCGTCTGTACATTATTACTACGCGTCTATATATTTATTATTATGTATTTATATGTTGATTTCATGCATCTCACCCATTCGATTGTATGTATATAAATACCTCTAGAATACATGAATAAGACACAATTCATATTCTCTCTTCTCTTCTGTCTAACACTAACAAACAATCAATAAAAGACTCTTCTTCATTCCACCATGTAATTCTTGGCTGTAAATTTCTACTATTACAGATAGCTTATCACATTCCAAGGTTGATCACAATTAAATGCCAAACATTTTGTCATTAAGGCAGAATCTTTCCCTCCAATAAATATTGACCTTCCCACTATTCTTCCAACCATCTATCCATTCTAAAGTCGCCAGCTCCACCAAACTTGAGAGATCATCAATTCATTCAATCTCTGACTTTTCTTCTCATGGGTTCTTCATTTAGCATAGGAGCATTGATTCCTCTGCTTTGTGCTGCATTATCGTATATAACAGATTATGAGATAAGGCTAATGGTGGTTCTCATTGTGGCTTCGACAGTGTTTGGATATGTGGGAGTTGTGTGTGTTGAGAAAGAGTCCCATTTTGAGATCATGTGCGAGGTGGTAGCCATGGGTTACTTGGTTCTTATAGATTGAAATTTTATGAAAGAATTTTAAAGGAATGTGCCGAAAACTCCCTTGGGTGATATTTATCATGTAATCATCCTCATTTGTCAAGTATTTGTGTTAGAATATTAAGATAATTATGATTAACATTATTATTATGTAAAGGTTAAACCTTGTACAGTATATTTACTGATGAGCTGTATATTGTATACGTGTGCATTTTGTGTGTATTCGTACATTTTGTTAGGATTTTGTATATCCTTGGGACCACAACATAGCTGTATTCTTTCCATGGTACTACCTCCATTCATATTTATAACACCCAGTTAACTTTTTTAGTGAATCCTAGGAAAATTCTAAGAAAGCTAATTACATTAGTTTAAGACATTAAAATTTATCATTTTTCTTCAAATTATATTGTTTGACTTATGAACTAATATATAATGTAATAAAATATGATATGATTAAGTATTGTAATTAGCTTTCTTAAGATTTTTTTAGGATTCTCTAAAAAAATCAACTAGATCTTATAAATAGGAACAGAGAGAATATAATAATAGACCAAGGCCTGAGGACATTCATCTCAGCCTTTTCATTCATTTCCAGTTTTGTCTGTCTTGATATCAGAGCGCGAGATAAAAGCAATATGTCATTTTCCTCTTCTTCTGAAATCACCTCTGGTGCATCCATCACAAAGACCTACTCTCTGTTTCAGTCATCAAGCCAAACAACCTCTATTAAGCTAGACCGAGGCAACTATCTTGTTTAGGAATCTGTTGTGTTGCTGCTCGTTGAAGGAAATCGCCTGAAGTCTCATATCGATGGCTTTGAAGAAGCTCCTCCTCATTTTGTTTCAGATGAGGCTGAGAAAAAGTTCCTAATCCTACTTATGAAGACTGATTTGTAGTTGACCACATGCTAATGAGTTGACTGCGCAACACCATGACCCAAGAAGTGGGTGCTCAGTTATTGCACTGTAAGTATGTGCAAGATCTTTGGATTCAAGCACGAGATCTCACATGTGCTTCAACAAAAGCACGAGTAATGATATATAAAGCTGTGAGCTTCATTCCACAAGGAAAAGCTCCTTGAAAATGGAAGAATATTTAGGTAAAATGAAAAGTATCTCCGATCAACTCACTCTTGCCAGTGCTCAAGTTTGCACGAATGAGCTTATCATGCATACCTTGTCTAGACTCGATTCAGAGTATTATGCCATCGTCGTGAAACTCATTGATCAAACTGATCTCACATGGATTGAAGCTCAATCCTCTCTTCTTGCCTTTGAGAGTAGACTTGAGCACCTTAATCAATTTTTCTCTCTGACTATACAACCATCGGCAAATTTCGCTCAATGTGATTTAGTTGACTCTGGTCGTCGTGGTTCAGATCATGGATGTGGATAGAATCCACGTGGAAATTGGGGTCGTCGTGGTGGCAGAGGAAGACGAAGTTACCCTAATGACAGTCGCCCATTTTGTTATCTGTGTGATCGTCCAGGCCATTTCATCGAGGATTGCTACTTTAGGTTTGATCATTCTTTTCGTCCAGGCCGTAATGGGACCAATTATAATCAAAATTACCATGCTCAGGCCAACTATGCAAGTTCTCAGACACTTTCAGACCCTGCTTGATACATAGACTTAGGTTCAAATTACCATGTGACATCGAATCCTGATTCTCTTAGGTCTATTAACTCTATGGGTAAGTCTTATCTTTTTACTTGTACTGGAGAATGCACTAAAGTCATTGCCATTGGTTCTAAAAAGCTTCCATGCTATAATCCTAATCTTTATTTATCTGATGTTCTTGTGGTTCCTAATGCAACTAAAAATTTTTTGAGTGTGCATAAATTAATTGAAGACAACTATGTAGATATTATTTTCTCTAATCAAGGTTTCGCTATGAAGGACAAAGCGACAGGGAAAATTCTGATGCACGGGAAACCAAAGAAAGGAATATATTCAATGCATGATGACCTCAAAGTTTCAGCTCGTGCTCTTACTGCAGCTTCTAGTATTTTAGTCTGAGATGATGAGTTTCTTAAATGGCACTGTAGACTAGGTCATCCTAGCAATCAAATCCTAAAGCAAGTAGTTAATAAATGTAATGCAAAAGTTTTTGTTGATGACAATTTTGTACGTGAATCTTGTCATATGGGGAAATCAAAGTTATTGCCATTTACTAATTCTTTGTCTCGTCCATCAGCCCCACTTGAACTAATTCAAACTGAGTTGTGGGGTCCCTCACCAATTCAATTAATAGAAGGGCACCGATTTTATATTCATTTCATTGATGACTTTAGTCGATATACATGGATTTTTCCTCTAAGGCACAAGAGTGAAGCAGTTCATGCTTTTATTGTGTTCAAAACGCAAGTTGAAAATTAATTTAATCTAAAAATAAAAAAGTTACAGTGTGATAATGGTAGTGAGTATAAACCTTTTGTTCCTATAGCTCAGAAAACAAGAATCATGATGCGCTATACTTGTCCTCATACTTCGTCACAAAAAGGAACAGCGAAAAGGAAACATCGTCACATAGTCAAAATGGGACTAACTCTTCTAGCACATGATCGAATGCCTTCGGTTTATTGGGCTGATGCTTTCCAAACTGCAATCTCTTTAATTAACAGACTTCCTACACCAGTGCTAGATGGCCCATCACCTCTGTTTCAACTATTCAAAATAGAACTGAATTATACTTCTTTACAACCTTTTGGTTGTGCTTGTTACCTATGTCTAAAACCTTATAATGATCATAAGTTTCAGTATCATAGTCAAAAGTGTGTTTATCTTGGCCCAATGTCTCAACAAAAGGGTTCAAATATTTGAGCTCTACTGGAAAATTTTTTGTTTCAAGACGTGGTCTTTGAGACTCTCACTTTTCCTTTTGCATCTGGTTCTTTGAACAAACGCTCTTCTACTATGCACATTGAGGATTCAAACTTCTTCCCAATATTCATACAGTCTCAATCAACTCCTGAGGTCAAATTATCAACTAATGCAATATCCTCTCATCCATCTTCATCAGTGCCAAATTCTCCAGTTTCTGTTCATAGTCAAGAGTCCAATATGCTGAATCATTCCGTGCATGGTGATGTAGAATCGCCTGTTGAGTCCACTTCGGCCCAAACTCAACATGTAGACTAGGCCCAATCAAGCCCAAATGTTGCCAATTTACACCCTATGACAACAAGGGCCAAGTCGGGTATACATAAACCTAAATAACCATTTGTTGGACTTATGAAAATGGAAGATGCGAGTTTCTTAGCACTAGTTGCCAAACCAAAGAATGCTTCAAATGCTCTCACGGAGGACAACTGGAGACAAGCAATGATCAATGAATTTAAAGCACTAAGAAGCACCAAAACATAGATCCTTGTGCTCTGAAGTATAGATAAAACCATAGTTGATTGTCCATGGGTTTTCAAAACTAAATTCAAAGCCGATGGTTCTGTAATAAAGCACAAAGCCCGTCTAGTAACCAAGGTTTTTAGCAATCCCCTGGTGTTGACTATGGAGACACCTTTAGTCTAGTAATTAATCCTGCTACAATAAGAGTCATTCTTACCTTAGATGCAACTTTTAATTGGGAAGTACAACAGTTGGACATTAATAACACATTTCTTAATGGTTTCCTTCAAGAAGAAGTATTTATGCGTCAGCCAGAAGGTTTTATTGATGCTTGGTATCCAAATCATGCGTGTAAGCTTGTGAAAGCTATTTATGGGCTGAAACAAGCACCTAGAGCCTAGTTTAATCGACTAAGGCATACTCTTTTGCGGTGGGGATTTTGCAATACTCTGAGTGATATCTCTCTATTTTATCTCAGAACAAATGGTCTAGTCATTTTTATTCTTATATATGTTGATGATATTTTGGTGACCGGTAATAATTCTCATTACATTGCTCAGTTCATCCATAGGATAGCAATTCTCTATTAATGAAGGGAAGTTGCTAGCAAATCCAACTAACTATTGATAAGCTATTGATTCTTTATAGTATCTTACTTCAACTAGACCAGATATAGCCTTCTCTGTAAATAAGTTGAGCCAATTTTTGTCAAAATCAACTGATATTTATTTTCAAGGAGTTAAGAGAATTTTCAGATACCTTAAGGGGACTTTTCAGCTGAGTTTACATATCAATCCATTTAATGTCCCTCAATCAACAGCCTTTACTGATGCAGATTGGGCTGTAGACTTAGATGATCAAAAATCAATGGATGAAATTTGTGTCTATTTTGGTAATACACTTATCTCCTGGGCTTTATGAAAGCAGATGGTTGTTTCTCGCTCAAGCACAGAACTTGAATATCATTCCTTGGCTCATGGGGCTACAAAAATTAAATGGTTATTTTCACTGTTCTTTGAGCTAGGGTTAAGAATACGAGAACCTGCTATCATGTGGTGTAACAATATCAGTGCCAAGGCACTTACTGCTAACCCAATTCATCATGCTAGAAGCAAACATATTGACATTGACATTCACTTTGTTCATGACATGGTTTCGTCAAGGCACATTGATGTTCGTTATGTTCCATCCTCATCACAGATAGCAGATTGTTTTACCAAAGCACTTTCTCATACACAATTTAGTGTTTTCAGACGCAAACTGGGGCTCTTATCAATGCTCTCTCATTTGAGGGGGATGTTAGAATATTAAGATAATTATAATTAACATTATTATTAATGTAAAGGTTGCACCTTGTACAGACTATTTACTGATGAGCTGTAGATTGTATACATGTGCATTTTGTGTGTATTTATACATTCTGTTAGGATTTTGTATATTCTTGGGACCACAACATTGCAGTATTCTTTCCATTATATAGTAATAGACCAAGGCCTGAGGACGATCATCTCAACCTTTTCATTCATTTCCATTTCCGTCTCCTTGTAGAAAAATTAAACTTCATAAATGTTTAAACGCACACATAGTAACTCATACACTACAGGACAGGAAGTCAAAGATTACAGTAGCTTTGCAAAAGAAATGTCAAGCATATTCTTGAAAGCCTTCACATTAGTCTCCTTGAAACATATGTTTTCATTATCTTTGAGTAGATAATGATGTGTGAATCTCCAAAACATGAACGACTCAGTAAGTGACTATCTGAATTTTTGCTGCTATAAGCAATGTCAGGCTTCCTATTTTCCGTCTTGGTAAAGCTGAACTTATAAAGCTATGTTCTTGATTTTAGGACAGTATTTGATCTTTTTATGTTTACTTGCTCAAGTTTAATAGTTTATAACTTTATATTGGTACATAATGTGTGAGCAGAGCATTCTTTGTATTTCCCTATTTTCTGAGTGCGAATTTTCTTCCTTTTTATTTTCCAACATGGTAAAAGAGCAAAAATGATGTTTGTGGGAACGTTTATGAGAGAAATCTAGCAAGAAAACCTCACCGAAAAAACTATAATCACTTGAGAGATCTTAGTGATTTTTTGTGGCAAAGAACAGTAATATTTCTGTTGCTTCTCCATTTTAATTTTCATAGGAGAAAACTATCATGTGGAGTCTGTGAAGAGGCAAACTGTTGAGTCAGACTATGAAATTTTTGAATTGTTTCAAAATGTATGAAGAAATTATGTTCCCCAAAAAATTTATAGCATTAAGTAGTCTTTATTCAGTATTACGTGAGACTACATTGGGTAGGATTTCAAGGAAATGAGAATACAAAAGAAGATACAGATCTCCAATTTGTGTAAGGAGTTTAAACTACTAAAGAGACTAAGAATGTTAATGAAGTTGCCTAATGGTTTGGAGGGAACCTTCTTATTGAAATCCACTTATGTTACCATGCCTTTGTCGCTAAAGCAATCAATTAAACTAAGTCCTAATTAATTATGTAGTTTAAGGTCAACCTATGTCATTCTCTCAAGGAGCAATATGTGGGTTTCTTTAGAGTTTAGTTTATATAAGAAAAGATGCAAATTTATGGAGCTCAAGACACTATTATCTAAATGCAATTAAACTAATCAAATGAAATATGCAATGATTCTAAAATCTATGAGAATGAGAATGCAATTTTGGGGATTTTGGTATTTTTATGAAAAGAGTAAATGAAAATATAAAATAACAAAACTAATTAAAATGAGATTTGAATCAGTTATGGTGAAAGGAATTTCTTCGTCTAAATTAATTAATTAATCAGACCAAAGGGAGATTTAAAATGGTTGGAATTAACATAATTTAATTACCTAATTGAAACATGAGAAACCTCAATTTCATAACAATTAATCTATTAGAGAACTCATAACAAACTAAAAGCTAGTTAATCAAATCCATTAAACCAATCACAAATATTTTCAAATTAAATTTAGAATTCATAACCACAATTGTCTAATTAAACAACTAAACAATTATCCAACACAATCAAACAATCAAGAGAATAAACTCAATTGACAATTAAATTAATAACGAAAACTCAATTAATAACTCAAATGCAATTTAAAGGTTTACAAACAAAAACACTATCAAATGTTTGAGTATAAATCAATCCAAAACATTAAATCAATTCAAAAGAAAATATGTCTACAATCTAAAATTACTTAAAACTAAATAACTCAAAGTCTTGAATTAAAATAATAATTGGAAAGAAACTCCCTTTCTTCAATTATAACTCTTAGACTCTAGTCTTCCTCTATGTGTCAAATCCCTCTTCTGGTTTCGCATTTATCAGAGTATTAAAGTGTACTACATATATGAGTAAGAAGTAGCATAACATACTGAGATTAAGTATTGGTTTACATTCCACACACTCTACGTAGAGTCCAGAAATATTTACAAATTCAGTCCAAAAATTTGCCAAAATGAAATTACATGTAACTTATGGCAACCTTCATAGAGACATGCTTCACTCGTCTCGAGAA
>JBAGKO010000001.1:4250718-4274012 GCA_037177275.1 Acacia concinna | reverse complement strand
TCTATACATATTTTTAATAAAAAACAAATTAATACACACATTTTGAAAGTTGCTGGTAAATTTTTTTTATTACATGATAAATATTAATTCTCTTTTATATACTACACTTCAAAAACTTTTATATTAATTAGTGTATATTTTATTTTCTATTGATTATATTCTTATGTTGTTGATTATCTTTTTTTTTTTTACCTTATCAAAATCCCTGCCCTCCCCTTCATTTTTATCCATCTAAATAAGATAAAATAAAATCCTTTTCAAACCCTTCCCTCTCCTTCATTGAGCCAAACACACCCCAAGAGTCTAAGAGGGAGGAGGCAAAAGAAAGAAGGAAGATGAAGGAAATATGGACATGGACTGCCAATTACACGTGTCAAGAAACATGGAGAAGTAGCTGGAGTTGGCAGGGTAGGACACGTGTTGACAGAATGATGAAGCGAACCGCACCGGCGGCAAGCTCGACCAACCTGCTCGAGTAAAAAGGCCAACGGAAGAAGATCGCCGGAAGGGGAGGTGAAGGAGGGAAACAGGGATAGGGGTTGGCAGAGATCTATGAGCACTCGAAAACGCATGCCAAAACTATTAGGATCTAAATAGAGAAAAGTACCAAAACATGCTGCCAATGTTTGAGCAACTTAATTGGATGTTGTGGTATTCAAACGGTAAACCTTTGACAGAAACCCATAGAGGAGCTTGCGATAGAAAAAGGCGACAAAGAGGAGTATCCGGTTTCCAAGCAGCAACAGCACAGAATAGTCCTTGTAATAACCAGGCACCATGATCCAAGATGAAGTTATGGTCAACCGAATCAGAAAAGAATAGGAGAAAATGATTCAGATGTTGCTCGGTGACGAGGATGAACCCACGAAGTTGCCAATGAAGATTGATAAGAGATTGTAATTTGGAAGCATGGATGCTGCGATTGGAGACTATGCGGAGAAATAAAAAATGGTGACGAGAGTAAGCAACACTGGAAGGGGATGCAAATAACTTCATGAGGTGAGAAACCAACAGGCAAATATCGGAGATGACAGATGAAGACAGCAACAAAGATCTGAAGAAAATGAACAGACAGGTGAAGAACATGGAAAACGATGGAAAGACACCTCTAGTTGACATTGAAAATTATACACGCAAACATAAATTTAGTTTTTCCAATTTAAAAATAATAGAATATAAATTGTAAATGCTAAAATTGTCAGTGTCAATACTTTATCTCCTACATAAGTTTAATGGAACTATATATCGGATAAAAAGAAAAACGCAGTAATTACTAAAAATTTCATATCATAGCAAGAAAGATAATGTAAATAAATTAGGAAAAATTGTAATTTAACCACAGGAAAGAGAATTTATAATCAAATAATCCCGCAAAATAGCATAACTGCAATAAAGTCCCAGTTGACAACTTTATAGGCTTCCAAAGGTGTCATTAACAACTCCTTGAGTTTTATTAACAATTCTACGAGACTTTATTGTAATTACGCGATTTCATATGACTGTTTGATCGTAAATTCTTTTTTTGGGATCAAATTACAATTTTCCCAATAAATTAATCTATTAACATGTTATTAAATATAAATTGCCAACAGTTAAAAAAACAACGAAACAAAAGGGTTATATAAAAGGAAATAGGCTAACTACTTGTCCATTGGGCTGGTCCATCAACAAACTTTATTCCAATGAAACAAAATTCAATATAAAATCAATCTTGTGAATTTATTGAATGTAATATTTTTTTAAACTGTGAAATTCAAAATAAAATAAGAGACTTTAGACCCTAAACTTATGATTTTAGATTGAAAAATCTAAATCCTAAACGTGATTTTAGATACAAAGTGTCCGGTGAAAAAATTGTTAAGAATGGAATTAAAGAGAAGAAACTAAAAATTGCTTCACTTACTTTTGTTAAATCTAATCCCCATATAATTAAAACCATTGCTATATTACAAGAAATAGCAAATCCAAAAAAAAAAAACCAGCAACAAAACAGCCCAAAATCATAGTTTGTATATAAATCAAATAGATTAGAGCTAGAAAGATTTGGTAACCTGTTTTCGCCAAAAGGACTCCAAATGAGAAACGATTGTGAATTTATTTCCATCAAAAGAATTTAACCAAACTATAATTTGGGATCATCATGGTTATTCATCGTTGATGTTTCCAATTGATACAAGGCTTTCAATGTAGTTATTAATTGTATCAATACCGCTGAGGCGATGTTCAGTAACAAGCTTGATCTGAGGCTGGCCTATAGTGACATCGAGCAAACGAAAACTTCTTAATTGAATTATGTTCTGAGTGAGGCAATGGTATGGGGGTACACACTTGCCTTGTTAGGTCAATTGAAACTACATTCTTCCCATTGCCACTTAGCCAATATATAATGGGAAGAGTATTTCGACAAAACAACAAATTTTAAAACTAAATCCATATTTTCCTGGCAAAAAAAAAAAAAAAACTAAATCTATGTTTGAAATAAGGATGGATCTTGTTGCTGATATGGGGATTTTGAGATTTTTTTAAGAAAATATTTCATGCTTGTATTATTGGGCTTGCGAAAATTAGATACAAAGTCATTATCCTAAATAAAATAATTGGAGCTGCGCTTCGCAGACCGGGTTATTTGGTATGAGGGGAGGGGAGGGAAATAAAAGGAAAATAAAATTTTAGGAGTTGAATTTAAATAAATTGAAGAAGTGGGGTTATAAAATTTTAATAAAAAAAAATGTAACATAAAAAAATAAGAAAAAATAATTTAAAACTTTTAACTCCACTTCTTTATTTTTTTTTTAAATTCAACTTATAAAAAATTTTCTTCCCTTTCCCTCCCCTCAAAATCCCTCGTACCAAACAAATCATAAAACTCCCTCTCCCACTTGACCCTTGGAATTTTCCTTTCCAGTCATCATTTTTTTAAAAAAACAAATCTGAATCATCCAAAAAAAATTTGGAAGAGGATACTCTGATTGTCCCACTTTTTTATTATTTTTTCTTAATCTTATCTCCACCCATAGATTATGAAATGGATGGTATAGATTTAATATTTTATAAAATTACTATTATTATATTTTATAAATTAAGCATTATTTCTTTTTTAAGGATTGAATGATATAGAGTAGATTGTAAGAGTTTGAATTTACTTATTTATGTTTATAGAAATAATTTTATAAAATATTAAAACTGAACTATTTATTGTTTTAATCTAAGGGTGCATATGACATTATATGGAAAAAAAGAGAAAGAGGATCATAAGAGAAACCAACCTTTAAAATTTGAATGGTTCAGATTGCACACATCACTATGATCATCCATTAATGTGAACCCAAATTGATATTTTATTAAAATGATTTATTATTTAATTATTTTAAAATTTGATGAGATCTTCATCCATATTTTGATAAAAACAAACGTCTCATTGAATCTCAATATTTTTTACAATGTTTAGTATATTTAGTTGTATTAACATTAATAAATGGCAGTTGCCTGCTCAAGGGTGGTTTAAATTGCATATTGATGGAGCTTTCTCCTATAAAACATGTACTTCAACAAGTGGTGGTGTAATTAGAGATGAAGCTGGAGTTTTCATTAGGGTTTTAAGTCTAGCATACCAGGGGGAGATCCATTTACAGTTGAAGTGGTGTTTTATGCATAGGCTTAATATGGCATCAGACTTGAAACTCAATCAAGTTGTACTAGAATTAGACTCAAAGGAAGCTCTTGCTCTTGTTCAACAAGTGGTAGGAGAGGAGCATGAAGATTATAATTTAATTATGGAGATTAAGAGCATGGTGGAGTAGGATTGGACTATTCAGATGAAATGACAGCCTTGATGTTACTTGAGAACCTCGAGGATTGCCATCCTTGCCACAACGGCAAGGTTTGTGGCAAGCCTTGACATAACGACAAGGTTTTGCAACAAACCTTACTAAGAACAAGGAGTGACCACAAATCTCAAGGGTGGTCATCAACCTTGAGGTTACAGTCCTTTGTGCTCTAAGGCAAGGTTTCTATTAAACCTTGCCATTGGTGCAAGGTTTGCCCAAAATCTTGCAAGGAGGCAAGGATGAGCCACAACCTCGAGGGTAGATGATAACCTCAAGGTTATGGGCATCTTACCACAACAGTAAGGTTTGTCCTAAACCTTGCTGTGGGTGCAAGATTGGTCCCAAACCTTGCAGTTGGAAATTGTGACTCCAACTTTGATGGTGGAACGTAACCTCGAGGGTGATGGTTTTGTTACAACTACAAGGTTTGTGGAAAACCTTGCTGAGGAACTAAGGCTGGACCAGAACGTTGCCATTGGTAAGATATGATCCCAACCTCGAGAGTGAGATATAACCTCGAAGTTACGGGTCCTTCCCACAACAACAAAGCTAGGTCAAAACCTTGCTGTTAGAGCAAGGCTACAATGGAACCTTGCAGTTTTGAGATGATGGAAGGAGCCTCGAGGGTGGACTCTAGCCTCGAGGCTAGGAAAAATTCTGACAACCTTGCAAGGCTATCTCAAAACCTTGCTGTGTATTTTAAAACCTTGCAAGTGGGCCAATATCAAAGGAGCCTTGAGGTTATCCATTGACCTCGAGGATGGTAAGCTACTTTAACTTAACATTTTCACATGCTTTGCGTCTCTCATTCTCATAAAACCTGTGACCTCAAGGATTGATTTTTAACCTCAAGGGCACAAGCATACTATGTACTATATTTTTCAGAAACTAACCTTGAGTCAAGATTTATTCCTCAAGGGTGCTATTCAATATGCTTGAACCCTTAAGGATAATTGTCAATCTCAAGGTAATCCCAATTTGTAAAATCCTTGAGGACACACTTTTGTGAAAGTTAATGTGTTAATTTATGACCAAACCCTCAAGATTACTGATTTATAAGGACTTGCCTCGAGGATGTATAGAAACTTCAAGGGAATTTGAAAAACCAAACTTTCCAAAAAATATAGCATCGTAGCGTAAAATTCTCAATCATTCAAGCTACTATTATATTGATGCCCATTTGTTTCTAACCGTTGCAAATGACCTCTACTATGTATAAAAACAGGCTATGAATCTTTCTAAGGACACACAAGCTCAAATAAACTAAAGTGGTCACTGTGTCAGAAGATTTAATGTGTTTACCAAACTTGGTAAACTTTTATCTACCAACCTTCTCTTTGTCTCAACGGCTCTATTTATTACTGAGAAGAGAAATTCATTGTGTCTCAACAAAAACAACCTAGATGAATGATGAGAACTCAACGGATACAAACTAACCACCAACGGACATCAATTCCTCAGACAATATAAATGCTCGAATATTAATGACGGCAACAATTGACGACTTGAGTGATAATTTGCTAAGTGTTTTGCATTCATTTCTGTCATAAATTCTATTGTTGTTCTTCAGTGATTATTATTCAACTTTATTGAGAGAGTATTTATTACATTCTGAGATCTTTTCTGAGTGACTCAAAGTTAGGATACTTTGAGCGGGGACTTGGATTGTAACTTGTAAGAGGGAGTGAACTCTTAAAGTATCAATCGAGTCTGTACTGTGACACCAAGAGCCCATAGAAATCTTGGGGATTAGTGGAACTCAGTGGGTACTAAGAACTGGACGTAGGTCGTGAGTTTTGACTGAACCACGTGTTTGTGTCTTAAACTTCCAAGAAAATTAATAACACCCAATTCACCCCCTTGAGTGTAAAGCTTGCTCCAACAAAAGTATATTCTATAAATTTAAGGAATATAAATAAAGAACATAACATAATCATAACATAACATAACATAACATAATATCATAATATAATAACATAACAATGATAATAATAAGTAATTGTAATTAATGGATTGATTATAATTCAACGAACGAAAGCAAACAAATCAAGTGTCAATCAAGTAAATTATGACTTAAAAAAAAGAAATACAAATTTTTAGAAAAGGAAATATCTCTCATATAAAAAGTATCTAGAAAGGGAAATAATTGCATTACTTGTCAATCAAGGAGAAGAGCTTGGTTTTTAAAAGTCAAAAATCAAGGAAAAAAAGTATTTAGGAATATATTGAACTAATCGAAATTAAGATATCATTGAATGCACAAGGGGCGAATAAAAGAAAGGAAACAAAATCCACAATGAGCGGATGATTAGTCCTTGTCCTATTGGGTTGGGGATACCTTGGTTTATCCAAAAAAAGAAAGGAAATAAAATCTAAAAATATCAATCATCAATCACTATTGAATAGTGATATTGATTTAAACATAATTTTCATTTCTCTCTTTGATGATTGTTACAAGCGTTTAGGTGACCTTGAAAATTATACACCGACATCAAGTTCTTTATATTTATTATATCAACTTAAATCTAAATCATTTAAGTAAAATTTAGACGTTTACATTTTTTTAAAAAAAAACTTAAATCTGAATCATCCAAATGAAATTTGAATGGTTCAGATTGCATACATTACTATAACCATCAATTAATGTGGAGCTGAATTGCTATTTTTAAAAATGATTTATTATGAACTATGTTAAATTTGATGATATCTTTATGCATATTTTGATTTTAAAAAATTCATCTCAATACTTTTATGATATTTATTTGCTTCAAAAGTTACCTGCCCAAAATCATTAAAAATCTACCTTGTCTAATATATTGATATAAAAACAAAGTCCCTCAAAAATTAAAAAAATAAAATGTGCTAAAAAAAATACATATATATCTAAGATATTATTGCAAATTAAATTTCAAAATATTTTCAAATATTAAGATTTTAAATAAAATACTTTTAAAATAAAAGAACATTTAGTCTACAAGTCCCTATAAGTTTAAAGCAATTTTTAATGAGGTCCTTATAATATTTTTTTATTTGATACTTTGTCTGGGTCCTTTTAGTATTCTTTTTTATCAGGTCCTTATTGTTTAACATAATTTTTAATTAGGTGCTTGTAGGTTTTTTATTATACCTTATTAATTTATTTGAAATGTAAATAAATAATTAATATTAAAATATACTTTTCAAATAATAAATTGAAATTCATAAATATGTAATTAAAAAATAAATAATATAATTAATTAGTAACTATTAATTAAGTAAATAATACGATTTGATATGAAGGTATGAACAGTAAAAAATAGCTTGTGAATAGTAAAATGTTTATTGAGCCAATAGAAAGATATGGCTTGTGATTAATTTAAGGGGAACAATATTTTATTATATATTGATTCACAATAAACATTTAAGTGGGTAACTTTTTTAAAAATAAGTGATTTCTTTTGTTTTTTGTTTTTGTTCTTTTTCAAAAGCTATATGGGAGTGCAAGATAAAAGGGTGTGTTTGGTTGGCCATTTGACGTGCTAAATTGTCAGTTTAAGGGCCAACCAGAAGATTGGGAATGTTGTGACGATTGAGTTATGTTTAGTTGAATGATTCATTGAACTTATGATGGAAAAACAACTTTTTTGTATAAGCAACTTTTTGGGGCTTTTTTCACCCGTTGGGTAGGTGAGAAGCAAAAAAAAAAAAGATTTAACTTGCTCCTTCTAGTCCTAATTATAACACTTAATTCACTTATATATTATAAGTTTTTTTTTTTCATAAGTAAGAATAAGTTGCTTATTTTAACGATTGCTTTTATTTTACTTTTTTGAAATTTAATTTTTTATTTTTTTGTTATAACTTACTCCATCTATTCCTAATTATAAGACTTAGTTTACTTTTTTAGAGAATCATAAAAAAGCTAATTACATTACTTTAAAGCATTAAAGTTTATTATTTTTCTTCAAACTATTTTGTTTGACTTATGAATTAATATATAATATAATAAAACACAATATATAATATAATTAAGTATTTTATTTTGCTTCCTTAATTAACTTCTCTAAAAAAAGTCAGCCTGGTCTTTTAATTAGGACCGGAGGTAGTAAAATATCACAATATATTTATATGTAATATATACTTCCTCCGGTCCTAATTATAAGATCCAGTTGATTTTTTTAGAATTATAAGAATCATTTAATCATGTTATTAACTATATTTTTTAGCTTTTTTTTTTACTTTTCTGAAAATAGATATTTTAATTTTTATGTTATAATTTTTAAATATTACAATGTAGATATTTGCATGTGTGTGTGTAATATATAGAATAAGATTCATGTCATTTTCGGTAATTTCCTATAAAAAGTTACTTTTGAATATTACAACCACAAATAAGGTTTGTTTTTACATAAGCAACTTATAAGTAATTTATGCTATCGTTATTTCAAATATAAATAACATTACACAATCTAACTTTTTTTTTTATAATAAAATTTTTGGAAAGGGGTCAGGCTCATTCACGATCTAAGGGCAGGGCGAAATCTCCATTCATCCTAAGTAATACCAATGTTGGGCAGGGCGAGCCGTCAATTACCCTTAGGCGTTAACCTAGGCACCTTGGAGCTAAGATGCCTCCCTGAGCGCCGTGACTGGAACCACAACTAAGTGTTCTTCTCAGGTATCGAACTCCACTCCATTTGTGAGCGTGTCCAACTCCCTCGCTAGTTGAACTCACGGACGATGGGTTACACAATCTGACTTTTGCATAATCTTAGTTTTAGAAAAATATGATTACAAATAAGCCACTTTTCTCACTATCATTTCAAACACACCCAAATTAAAACACTCCCGCAACAGGCAAAATTGCAACATCAAAGTGACACTGCCCTTTGAAGCCAAGTACGACTTTGCTCGATGATCCTGGAAAAAATATATTTTTATTTAGATTCTTCTCTTAAAATAATTAATTGAGAATTTCTTGTTCTCATTAGAATTTGATAAATGGTTTCATTAGTTGCTCATATTTGTTTTATTATTGGAGATGTGATTTAAATATTTGGATTTTTTAACAAATTTAAAAATATAAAATGTGTATGACATATTCTCTTATGAGTGAAAGATCATTGATTCTATCTTGTTTATAACTTTAAGTGATTAGTTCATATCCTTTTAACTTAAAAAAAGAAAAAAGAAAACAAATAAGTTGGTCGTTTCAAAAGGCAAAAGTGCAGTGAAGCAACATGGCAATTTACAAAAATCACGAAACGTAGACGGCTAGACTTTTACATGTTGACTATGAAAGGCCACATAAGAAAGTAACAAGTTTAATTTCACTCCAAAAAAAAAAGTACGGAGTTTCAAAAAATAAAAAATGAAAACCATTTTCAACGAAAGCTTCCCACTAAAAATAGGCAATTTACTTTAAAAACCATTATATGTGTACAAAGGACGGAAAATCTCAAATTTGTTATAAAATTAGAAAAATACAAGAGTTGATATGAGAGGGATAGAGAGAATATTAGAGAAGAAACATGAAGGAACTAACATGAAGGAATTGTTGTTTACATCATTCTTGATACCAATACATTATAAATGACCTCTATTTATAGGTCTCTAACCATTGAACTCTACTTATGGTTACAAGTAAATAAAGATGAGTATAATGGTACTTAATTACAAGAAACTCCTACAAACCATTCATTAAGGAAGTTATAGGTTTAAAACATTGGACATATATAGAATGCCAAGAGTGAGAGGTTATGGAGTAGGATATGAAAAGCTAAGAGTTAGGAGTTTATGGACATCAAAATTCTAGCATTTTTACAACACTCCCCCTTGAATGTCCATGAACAAATATTATGCCTCATTAAAATCTTACTAGGGAAAATCCAGTGGGACCAAAACCTAGTGAAAGAAAAAGAGTACACGATACGTATTGAAGCTGCCTCGTTAAAAACCTTATTAGGAAAATCCATTGGGATAAAACCTTGATTAAGGAAAAGAGTACAACATGATGTCTACTCCTCTTCATGATAATATTGTATTTACTCCTTCTCATAGAAATATCAATTTTACTCCCCCTGATCACAATATCACTTCTAATGTATTTTCGAGCATATATTTCTTTTAGTAACCAAGCTATGAGTGATGCATTGTCAAAAAAAGGTTTTGTTAAAATGTACTGCTCTAACACATCTTTTGGATATGTTAAAAAAAAAAGACAAATATATGCCATATTCTCATATATACCTGTAAGAGCTAAACTTTATAAATAGAATCATAATAAATACAATATTAGCATAAATATTCTCATTAAATATAATAAAATTTTGGACCATTAA
The DNA here is from genome assembly GCA_037177275.1 of Acacia concinna. NCBI lineage: Eukaryota > Viridiplantae > Streptophyta > Magnoliopsida > Fabales > Fabaceae > Acacia > Acacia concinna. The sequence continues at coordinate 4,263,865 of JBAGKO010000001.1, read as the reverse complement.
ATTCAATATATTTTTTTCAAACAAAAATTATCATAGCAAAATATATGATTTTAAAATATTAAGGTTTGCAATAACTTGATCTGTACAATTATTCTTTTTTTTTTCAATATCAAACTCAAATAATTTTAATCCATGTAATATTTTATATATTGAATGCTTTTCTTAGACATACTTTTAACATTTTGGATATTGCACGAATTCTCATATAAATTTCATTATGCATTGCTATACATGCATAACGATATCTAATAGATGGAATATTTTATTTGCATATGCTCCCAAACTAATAATATATGCAATAATTATTGTATCAACCACCAAAATGGTACACCTCATCATAATCATCTTAAGACCTTTATGAAAATATTTATTTTCACATGGCAAATAACTTTATATTCTAAATGTTGGACTGCAAGTTCATATTTCTCATATATTGGAAGAACATTGTTCATTGGATTGTTTCCCTTTTCACCTTTCCTTTTGACCAATCACCTTTGTATATACTTTTATAACTTATCTATGAATACGATCCTCATTTAATTATGTGATATCATCACCAAAACTTTTGTCGACAACTTTATCTTTTTCAGTTCCATTTTTCCTAAGACATAATTCATTGAGATCTCTTTTTTACTTTTAGGTACCTAAACCTCTTTTGAGGTTTTGCAATCAATTATGTTTTGGCTTCTTCTGGAGCACCTACCTCCTTAATATGATCATCTTAATTATTTTCTCATTTATCTTGTCTTTTGGAACCAATTATTTTCTTATGCTTCAAGCATGTCTCATTTTCATTTATACTGACTTGAGCAATTTCAGCTAGAATATGAAATTTAGCAATTCTCATTTAGGTCAATAACTTCATCTAGAATATATTATGAAATATTCCACTAATACAAAATATGATGAACTTCTGGTTCATACTACTATATTCGAGGATCTATACTTAATGGTAATAATGTACTATTGTTGTTCTCTTTTCCAACTATTTAATTTCTCTCCCTAATTTTAGAAAAACTTAGTCAAATGACATTCGAATAATTATGTAATATAAGACTTATAAATCCATTTGTTTTCATTAAAAACATCATTTTATTTCATTTAAGGACAAACAAGAAGAAGAAGGCTCTTACCTAACAATTTTATCTTAACTTTCTTTAAATATTCATCTATGTGCATTGTGGTGGATTGATATACATAAGCACTGCACATTCAAATATTTAACATGAAAAATATATGGCTCCTGACTAAAATCCAATTTTACTGGAAGAATTCTGTTGGCTTCTATAAGTGGGAATATGTAAGATCAAATATACCAACATTGAAATATAAACTTTGTTCTCATAAGTATTGATGGAGGCTTTGATAAATGATTTTTGGATCATATAATTTGGAAATTGTGTGCTTAACATAATTTATTCAAACATTCTTGCAAACTTCAAGTTGCAAACTAATAATAATATCACATGTAACCATCTTATAGATGCATCTATATATGATACTTATATGGTGTACATGCTATTTAAATGTGCCCATATATAAGTTTGATATATTTCCAGAAATGTAGAGATTCATTTCAAATCATAACTGCTAATATAGTCAATTTTATTTGAGAACAATTAGCACATATAAATTATTATTACATTGTACAATATGTTAGCTATTCATGAAGAATCTTCTAGTTCTTCAATGTATGTCAATACATAATTGTCAATAGTTTGTATTATGTATATGACTTGAATGATTAAACAAGTCATGCCAACAATAAATTTGTTTGAATAACTAAATTTCTGATTTACTATAATATGTATTTTTTAACCACCAACAATCTTTACAATTTTCATCAAATATTGATTATGACATCCAATTTTGGGAGATTAATAGGATTTGTGAGGAAGCGTATAAGTACAACTTTTCAATATTAACTCATACTCATATTCTAATAATCTCTTTTCAACTTTATCTCACACTTGTATTATAACAATCTCCCCCTCAAGTGCGAGTCATATAAATATATTTTAGTATATAGTAGGACAATATCCTATCTTTCACTTGAATGCTCAAGTACTACATACCTCACATACAATCATGGATTTCAATTCAATTGGGCTATATCACTTTCTGACCCTTTAACGAATCAAAGTTTTGATGTACATTGTAGGTCATAAATTTTCCAGATCAATTCTTCTTTTACCAAAAAAAAACTATATTAGTTCTTCAGGAACTATGTTAATTTTGTGACGTTAAGTTCTTCAAGAACTAACAAATATTATTGCAATTATAGACATCATTTCTCACTAATAACAATATCCTTCAATTAGCCTCTTTTGATACATATTCAAAGTGTGAAATATTTGGAACATTCCACCACATAAAGAAATATGAAGAGATCCAAATATATAAAGATCTTATGATAATGATTTGTAATCTTTAGTGGCTAAAATTAATTTGAGAGGAATGTAAAGACAAATGCATTATAATACAAAATAATGAATAATGATGATATTCATAGTCTTTTTTCAAATTTTCTCTACTATTTGATCATTCATAAATTTTACTCACATTATATATAGTTAATGCACGTAACAAAAATAGTTTTGTTTAGCAAATCAAAATTAACATAACCTATTCATGATGAATTTTCTTATGGAATTAAATAAATTCTCATTCTTTCACATAAAACTCTTACATAAATATATGATTTTTCTTTCACACATGTCACATAAAACCATTTTTATTCCAATATATATCGTATCATGTCATGATTGATATGTGTATACTTACACATATCACAAGAAATTGTTGCAGTGTAGAAGAAATAATAATATGGAAATTGAGAGAGAATACAATGAATTACCAGTACCAAAATAAAATAGCAATTGAAGAGTATGTGAATTTCATTTAATAATAATGAAACATTTAGTAACTAAGAAAACTACACATATATTTTGATCGAAAAAAAAAGAAAACGACACATATATGTTAGGCAACATAATAATAGTGCTCAAAGATGGAATATGTGGCTAATAATGAAAGAAAGTGACTTAATGCTAGTATATGTGAATTGAACATTTGATAAGAATATCTAGAGCACTAGAGAAATGTGAATCCCATGAAGAAAGTAGATGTGGGGTTAATATAGTGAATTCCATTGATGTATAAATAATAGGCACATACACCATATACTTAAATTTACAAATAAATGGTACGATTATACATAAGGAAGATAAATAAACAACTTAAAATGAGGTTATACAACTAAATAATAGAAACCCTTCAATTTGGGAGTTATAAAGTATATTGACATTAGCCATGAGATGGAATCCAAAAGCCATGAAATTATAAGCATCCACACACCATAATGTTTAAATTTGCAAATGAATTGACACTATAATTAAAATTTTAAAATGGCCAATAATTACATTTTTGTCTATTTGATTTCATAAATCACTTATTTACTTATTGATATCACAATAACAAGTCCATATAATAATTTCTCCCACACAAGTTAATCATAAGAAATTTAAACAATAATCAAAATTAAATTATATATATAGCATTTTGGACTAATGATTATTTCTTTTGCATCTACAATAAATTTAGATATAGTTCTTCACTATTACTCATTGCCTCTTTTGATATTTTTATAACATCTCATCATCTTTTTGGATTTACAACCATTTTGTCCTTTACTTTCAATAAATCAATCCATATTTGGTTATGTGGCTTCATTCCATTTTGTATCATTTAACAATAATAATAATATTATAATGTCCATAAGAATATTATTTTTCAATGATCATGGCAAGCAAGAACCATTGAATTTCAATTGTCAATTTTTTTCCATTCTAATATGATTTTAATCGTTATTATTTTCGTAAATTTATTTTGTGCTTTCAATGCAATAGCACACTATCAATTTGATCTTCTGGACCATCAATATTCTTTCATTATCAATTCAGGCATTGAGCATATGTAATTGTAGCAAAAGCGGCTAATAAGTCTTCAGGACAATATATAATATAAACACTTTTTCAAAGCTAAAAAGCTCTTTTGTGCCCTTTGATTATAAAACTTCAAGGCTTTAACACTTGTAACAATTTAATCATCAAAATGCCACAAATTTTTCTTTTTCATGTCTTTTATTGGAATCACAAGATGATCTTTTATCAAAAATATATTATCGAAGAACCATTATCTTCTTTTCCATGCCTCCTATTGGAAACACGGTGGTCTTTTACCAAAATCCATTATCAAAAGTGATATGACTTCTAGTCATGATTTTATAAGTATTATGGCTACTAGCTATTCAATAAAATTAAAAGAATAATATAATGAAATAAATTAAAATTAATATATAAACAACATACACAATAAACTAGATGAGAGAAAGGGAAAATGACATAAACAATATGAATTATGTTTATATATAAACAATGTAATTAAACCATCATAAATATTAAAAGAATATAAATAAGTTAATACTAAAGCAACAAATTATATATATAAGAAACTAAATAAAATTACGTAAGAACTATAAAACAACATAATGTAAAAAATACAAGAAACTAATTTAACAACATGTAAACACAAAACAATATAAAATAAATAGTACAAATATATATATATATATATATAGAAACCATATAATGTGAATGTGAGAGAGATAGTAAAATCAACAAAACACATTAACAAATGACAAAATAATATAAAAATAGCAACAAGAAAGATTAAAATGGACAATGTAAAAAATAATAAAAATAGTTATAGAACAACTAATAATGTAAACTAAAAAGATAAAATAATGTAGAGAATAACAACATATAATATAGTATGAGAATGATAAAATTAGAGAGTATAATAAATGGAAAACCAAACCGTAGGCCTTTAGAGCAAACTTGTACTGATAACGTGTTATAAAATTAGAAAAATACAAGAGTTGATATAAGAGAGATAGAGAGAATATTAGAGGAGAAACATTGATGAGCTTTTGTTCACATCATTCTTAGTACCAATACATTACACATGACCTCTATTTATAGGCCTTTAACCATTGAACTCTATACATGTGGTTAGAGGTAAATAAAGATGAGTATAATGGTACTTAATCACAAGAAACTCCTACAAACTATTCATTAAGGAAGTTACAGGTTTAGAACATTGGACATATATGGAATGCCAAGAGTGAGATGTTATAGAGAATGATATGAAAAGCTAAGAGTTAGGAGCTTATGGACATCCAAATTTTAGTATTTTTACAATGAAATTCTTTATATATATATTTATATATATATATATATATCGCTGAATCATATTCTTTATATGTTAAGAGCAATATCTTACTTCTTTTTTTAAGATAAAAAAAATGCTCATGTCATTTGCTTTTTTATTTCCTCGATTCTATCTATGATTCCTGAAAAAGAAGAAGAAGGTATTTTATGTTTAAATATTTTTGTTTATCATTCATCTATAGAATCCCATCCTTCTTCTATTGTAATTTTTATGAAGTCTGGTCCTTGAGGGTAACTTTTTTCCAAAATCATTGTAGTGGGTGACGTTTCTAGTGGTAGTGGATGACATTATTCATTATTGTTTTGGTAATTATTGTAATTTTTATGAAGTCTGGGCATTGAGAGTAACTTTTTCTAAAGTCGTCCAAGACGTGTTGTGTGGTAAAGCATCATGGTGTTGATCCAAAAAAGAAAAGAAAAGAAAAGATAAAGCATCATTGTCACCACCAATACGCGAGCTTCCCTGTAAGAGATGTAATAGACTGAAACAAGACACAAGTAGCGCCATGCGCCAGGTTTCTCTCTCATTCCCTTATGGTCCCTGCCCACTCCTTCGCTTGCAATGACATCCATTAGCAAGGAAAACGACCATCCTTGTGCGCTACTCTCATGGTGACGTAATTCAAGAATTAAAACAATAAAGTAGAAAACCCAGTTATTAATAAGAAAAAGGGTTCTTCTGTGCTTTTTAATTAAATAAAATAATAAACAATAAATTAGTATTATTAATCGATAATACCATATTTATAAATACTCTTCCAGTATTTTTTTTTTTGCTTTCGCAAGGTATCCTCCAACCCGATAAGCCAAGGACTAATTCTTCGCTCATTGTGGGTTTCTCTATGGGAATGACAGATTTAACGCTGCTCCATACCCAAGGCCAGGGATCGAACCCCTGACCAAAGTTAAGGGTGGAAGAACCCCTGACCAAAGTTAAGGGTGGAAGAACCCCTACTGTTCTACCACACGCCCCTGGTTTACTCTTCCAGTATTTAATAAAAGAACCACCTAACAAATTTGCAAACATTATAGGATGTAGGAAAGTTTGATGAATTAGTTAATTATGGTATTTCTAAAATAATCATATATAATCTTAACTTAATTAATACAAAAATAAATATTGATATGAGAAGTTAGAGAAATATTAGGACGTTGGGATGAGGATTTTTTTTTTCAAGTGGAATTGTTATATCTATATTTATTTTTTATTAATGAATCATTTGACCCCCTAAAATAACCATATATAACCTTAAATTAATTAATTCAACTTGAAAAAAAAATCTCCATCCCAGAGACCTAATATTTCTCTAACTTCTCATGTCATCCGTTATATCCGATATATCTATATTTATTTTTTATTAATTAATTTAAAGTTATATATGGTTATTTTAGAAATACCATAATTAACTAATTCATCTAACATTCCTATAACCTATAATGTTTGCCAATTTGTTAGGTGTTTCTTTTTAATAATAATAATTTATTGTTTATTATTTTATTTAATTAAAAAGCACAAAAGAACCTTTTCTTTTATTAATAACTGGGTTTTCTACTTTATTGTTTTAATTCTTGAATTACGGGACCATGAGAGTAGCGAATTACAAGGACTGTAGTTTTCCTCACTAATGGATGTCATTGCAAGCCAAGGAGAGGGCATGGACCATAATAGCTAGTTTGGTTCAATTATATAGGAAATGATTACATGTAATTCTGATGCAATATGTTGATTATATCGTTTGGTTTGGCTTACGTAATGTAAACCATATTACAAAATAGAATCCTGATTACATCATTTGATGTAATAAGGATTACATTGTTAGGGGTCATAATGGGGATGCATGCATCCTGTAATCAAGTGAAAAAGACTCTATTGCCATTATAATTTTTTAATTTAATCAAAGCACCCATCCATAAATGTTTTTAAATATTAAATAATTACTACCATTAAATATTAAAAATATTAAGTAACCATATAATATTTTTTTAAAAATATATTCCACTATTAAAAATATGAAATATCCTATTAAATAATATTCTCACCATTAAATATTAAAAAATTACCATGAATCCAACTTGTATCCAACATAATATTTTCGCCATTAAATATTAAAAAATTATTATTAACTTGACGTGTATACTGCATAAATTGAAAAAATTACCATAAATCCATGATGACATAATACATATAACACATATATATGTAGATAGGGATAATTTTGTTTCTAACTATATTATTCTCATATAAGATGTAATCCAACTAAACGTTTTTATGTATATGCATCATCTTTCCTTAATGACGAACCAAACAAATTTATAAAATTATCATTACATCATATTATATTACATTCCATTATATTACGTTTGATTCTGTGAACCAAACAGGTACTAAGGGAATGAGGAAGAAGCCGGGCGCACAAGGACTGTCGTTTTCCTCGCTAGTGGTAGTGGATGACATTATTCATTATTGTATGTGAGGGGAGACATTTCTTCATCTCTGAAAAGAAAACAACACCTACAAATATTGACCTTTGCTTGTGAGACCTATTTCTTATCCGCTTCCATACTCTTGGATCCAGGTTATTTCTTCTACTTTGCTTTGCTTTATCTCATGGATCCATAATCTATCTTCAGTTTTTCCTTCATTTTTCATTCAGAAATTCTACAAAAGATTTTTTTCCCCTTCTGATCATGCTTCAACATTTGAATTTTTTTTTTGCTCTCACTTCTGAAAAATAGAGTCCCATAACCTTCAAAGATATGGCCGGATTTGATCTATTGGCTTAAATATTCATTTATTTTAAGAACTGTTTAGAAAAGGAGGAAGTTTGCAGACCCCAAAGCTAACATTGATTTTTGCAATCTTTTTGAACTATTTCCCTTCACATCTTGGTTCATGCTTACTTTATTCTCTTTTTTTAATCCACTTACTTCATCCCCTTTATTTACGGTTTTGCCAAATTTTTATCTGAGTTTTTATAACAAATATAATAATTATGCTTGACAAAATAAATATTTTTATTCACATGAAATAAATAAACATAAACGTTATTGTAATAGATATAAGTGAATAGCTTGTTTGGAGAAAAGGAAGTTTGTAAAGCTTAAAGCTGACATCAACCAGGTTAGTACTATCTATTAGTGCTTTTATTTTTCTCTTCCACCTCCTTCATCCCTTTCGATATACTGTTTTGCAAATATTTTTCTAAAACTTTCAGTGTTTTCACCTCACAGGAAAAAAATCTTCAAAAACTTTTGTTAATTACTTGTTTTATCTAGTGTTGAAGCTCATCACTGGCTCCCTTACTGGTGTATATCTAATCAACGTTTACTTGCTCTTTCTATCTCCTTTTAGTTTTAAGTTGCAGAAGGTTGAAGTTAGAAATTGCTCTTTCTATTAACTTAAATCTTCATTTATTTATGAGATCTGTTTGGAAGTCTGCAGATCCCAAAGCTAACATTTTTGCGGTTTTTGTGAACTGTATATTCAGGTTCATGCTTACCTTCCCCTCTATTTATTGTGTTGCAAGATTTTTATACGAGTTTTTAAGGTTCGTGTATAGGAAAAAAAATCTGCAGCTATCTGACCCTTTTTTCTTTGTTTCAAACCAATTATTGTCAAGCTTTTATTAGCTTCATAAAACTTTTAAATCCTTTCTGGCTATTATGGATAATCAACAATTATTCAAACATATTGTTAAATGCGAGCTTCCCGGAAAGAGGAGTATGTCAGTATTAGAGACTGAAACAAGACATAAATATGCGAGCTAGACATTTGTTCATCTCTTGAGAGAAAGCAAAAGTCTCTGTAAATTCTGAAGCTGCCATTTTTGAGACCTTAGTTTGCTTGTGAGACCCGTTTCTTTTTCATTCCCATCCTAATCAATCCAGGTTATTTTTTTCTCTTTTACTTTCCTTTTCTCATAGATCCATCTTCTATATTCTGTTTTTCCTTCATCTTTATTGAGCAATTCTGCAAAAGAATTTTTTTATGTTTTCTTCTGATCAACATTTGGAATATTTTATACTTTCACTTCTAAAACAAAGTCCCATAACCTTTAAAGATATGGCTGGACTTGATCTATTGACTTAAATTTTCATTTATTTTAAGAACTGTTCTGAAGAGGAGGAATTTTGCAAATCCCGAAGCTGAGATTTTGCGATCTTTGTGAACTGCCTTCCCATTACATATCTAGGTTCATGCTTACGTTCCCTTCTTTGTACTGTTTTCGCGATTTTTTTCTGTGTTTTTAAGGTTCGTGTACATTAAAAAAAAAAAAATCTGCAGCTATCTGAGGTAGCTAACTCTCTCTCTGTTTTAACCCTTTTTTCTCTGTTTCAAATCGATCGTTGTCAAGGTTTTATTAGCCTCATGAAACGTTTAAATCCTTTGTGGCTTTTATGGATAATCAACCATTATTCAAATATATTGTTCAATGCAGTTGACACTTTGACAAGTTGAGCTCATCATGCAATTTTGTGTAGGTGTTTACTTATGCATAAATACTGTTTCGTTTAGATAAAGTCTATTTTTAAGGCATGTGCCTGCATTGCATAAATACTTCCTTCTCTATTTTCTTAATTTACTTGCTTCATTCCTTCTATTTTTAAGACTTGATCTAAGCTGACATCAACCACGTTAATGCTATTCTTTAGTTCTTTTATTTTTTTTCTCTTCTACTTCCTTCATCCCTTTTAAAAAATTCTTTAAAAAATTTTATTAATGTCTTGTTCCCTCTAGTGTTGAATCTTGTCCCAGGCTGCCTTATTAGTGTTGATCTAATCAACTTTTGTTTGCACTTTCAATGGCCTTCTGAGTTTCAGGTTGCAGAAGGTTGAAGCTAGAAATTGCTATCACAACTGTTGCTTTAATAATGCGCACGGAAGCTTCATTGCTCCTATTGGGAGTATCAATTTGCAAATTTATCAGATTCATCTCTCATACGCGTAACAGTAACCCACCTATTGCGGTCAATGAGAGGTATGTAGCTATAGATTCTTGTTTGATTTGCTCCTATAACCCAATATTTGTTGACGATTCATTTAATTTTTATCTCCAGTTCTGAAGAAGATGTGATTTTAACTCAAACCGTTTCTCCTCCTATAAGCAAGTATGATGTCTTTCTTAGCTTTAGAGGAGAAGATACTCGTGACACTTTCTCAAGTTTTCTCTACGAAGCACTTTGCAATGCAGGCATTGAAACTTTTATGGATCACAAGCTTCACAAAGGGGACAACATCTCACCAGTTCTTCTAAAAACAATAGAAGAATCATACATATCTTTGATTATTTTTTCCAAAGATTATGCTTCTTCCACATGGTGTATGGATGAGCTTGTTCACATCATGAAATGTAAGGATCAATACAAAAGAATTGTTATACCTATTTTCTATGATGTAGATCCATCAAATGTTCGCAAACAAAATGGGAGTTTTGGAGATGGGTTTGCTAAGCTTAAGAAGAAATTTATGCACGACCAGAGAAGAGTGCAGGAGTGGATAGATTCTTTGATCCAATCAGCAAATCTATCTGGCTTCCATTCAAAGAATTTCAGGTAGTTTCAACACATTATTCTCCTTTTGTGTTCTTTCTTTGGGCATAAAACATGATCATTCTTTGAATTCGTATTTGTGCCAGGCCTGAACCGAAACTTATTAAGAAGATTGTCAAAGATATTTCGAGCAAATTGGGTAACAAGTCATCCTTTCATAAAGAAGGATTAGTTGGGATTGGTCATCAGATTCAGAAAATTGAAGAGTTGCTAAGTGTAGCTCCCATTGTAGGCATATGGGGCATGGGTGGTATAGGCAAGACCACTCTTGCGAAAGCTGTATTTGATAGCTTGAAAGCTCGGTTTGAAGCTGTCTCATTTGTTGGAAATGTGAGAGAACGACTAGGAAAATTTGGATTTGATGAATTAGTGGGAAAATGCCTTAAAGAATTGTTAAATGATGAAGGTTTGAATGCTTACCATTTAAGATCAACATTTGTGGAAAGAAGGCTTCGTGGTAAAAAAATTCTTATGGTACTTGATGATGTGGATGATTCTATAGCAGTTGAAGATTTAATCAAAGCATGTCATAGGTGTAGCGAAGAAAGTAGAATCATCATCACATCAAGAGACTTGCAAGTGTTGAAGAATGCTTCTAAATATGCAACATATCATCAAGTTCAAAAATTAAAGTTCTCTTATGGTCTATGTCTCTTTAGTTTGGAAGCTTTTAAGCAAAAAGAGCCATCGAAAAGCTTTTTGGGGTTATCAGAGCGGGCAGTGCATTACTGTGAAGGAAATCCATTAGCCTTAAAGGTCTTGGGTTGCCTTCTTCATGGAAGAGGAATAGAAGTGTGGGAAAATGCTTTGAAAAAACTAAATCAATCTCTTGACCAAGGCATTTTTAATGTGTTGAAATTGAGTTTTGATGGACTTGATGACATGCAGAAGAAGTTATTTATTGAGCTAGCATTTTTGTTGAAGCACAAGATATCGATGACTTCTCTAGATCTTGCAAGACACGTATTTGTTTCTTATGAGTATTTTGATATTGATATGAGTGTACTTAAAGATAGAACCCTCATTTCATTGCGGGAAAATGGTGATATTGAGATGCATGCTCTTCTAATAGACATGGGGCTTGAAATGTCAAGGCATGAAAAACCCATCCGAGTATTATGGAGGCATGAGGATATTTATCATCTTTTCGACAATGAGGAGGTAATAATTTACGGTATATGCCAACATCTTTAGTTGTTATATGTTTACCTCAGTTTATTTCTTATCAACTGTTTTATGAAAAGTTACACGTTTAAGCATTAAAATATTCTGTTAAGTCTCAACACTTGTGTAATTAGATATTTTTAAAGGGAAAACAATCCTTTCTTGGCTAAAATTTAATTAGTGCATGGCTTCTGTCGTATGATTTATTGTTCTTCTTAAACTTTGAAATATTAGTCTTTTTAGGCTAAGATAGAATATGACTAGCTAGTACGATATTTGTTATTCTAAGATATATTAAATTTAATATTCTCACATGTTTTCTTGATTAAAAAAATTAATATTACAAAATGAGTACACTATGAATATTTTTTACCTTCATATTATGAAATATGAATATAATTAAAGAAAATTTCACAAGTTTTATATATGTCAGCGGTTTCACATAACAAGATGCATGTTTTGAAGGACAAAAAAATAACTAGGATGTTAAGTACCACTCCCTCCATTTTTAATTATAAGACCCCATTGACTTTTTGGAGAATCCTAGGAAAATTCTAAAAAACCTACTTATATTACTTAATCATATCATATATTGTATTTTATTACATTAGATTTTAGTTCATAAGTCAAACAATGTAAATTGAAGAAAAATAATAAATTTCAATGTCTTAAAATAACGTAATTAGGTTTTTTATGATTCCTTAAAAAAGTTAATGGGGCCTTGTAATTAGGAACGGAGGTAGTATCAATTATATGAAATATCAAGGTAGTACTAACGTGGTCTACATGGTTCCTCGCTTTTCATATTTTGTCCTCATTTCCTTGTGCATAAGATTCGTAGGGATTCTCATTTTTCTCTAATTGGTCTTGCCGTTAATCTTTAGTCCTTGTTTTTCACTATTAAATTAAAATTTTATGTTTGACAAGTATTTACATGTATGCTTTTATAGTTATATTAAATATGTGCTCATGCAAGTTTGCAAACATACGTACGAGTGTTTCAGCATATTTGAATTCTTGTCGTCAGTAAGAATTTTAAAAAGAATGCATAACATTGTAATTAATTTGGATATTTCTAGTAGCATATATATTTAATTGGTCTGCAGTATGTTTTTGGTATTTTTTTTTAAAGGTGATGATAAT
>JBAGKO010000001.1:4239310-4250618 GCA_037177275.1 Acacia concinna | reverse complement strand
CTATCTCTCATTCATTCGGTGATATTTATATGCATTGTTTTGCTATGTTTGTAATGTGATAAGTACCTAGCCGTGATAGTAGTTGAGAACCCTTTGGTCGAGGTACTGAGTTAATTGACGCCACTTGTTGTACCTAGCTATGGTAGTGGTCGAGGACCCTCCAGCTAGAAGTATCTGGCCGTGGTAGTGGTTGAGAACCCTCCAGTCGAGGTACTGAGTTTGATTGACGCCACTTGTTATACCTAGCTGTGGCAGTGGTCGAGGACCCTCTAGCTAGAAGTATCTGGCTGTGGTCGAGGACCCTTCGGTCGAGATACTGAGATGAGTTAGGACAGACAGAGGTCTGGTCCTCCAGCTGGTTATCCGTGGTCAGGCGTGGCCTGGGCCTTAGACGGATGTGTGTGGCATGTATGTATGTTTTTACCTCAATCATGTAATATGGTGCTTTGCATGTTTATTATCACACATTTTATGAGTGAATGTTGTTACTACTGAGATTCTTTTGAATCCCACTCTTTTTCATAAACAAATTTACAGTTCAGGAAGGAGTTCGAAAGGCAAAGGAGATATTATTGCGGGTAAGAAAGAAGGCGGTGAAGCCGATTTAGTTAATAGAGTTGGTTGTCTGTATAACGTTTGATGTTATACTGATAATTCTGATTAGCCTTGTATGGCTATTGTTTGTGTAGAGAATAGTAATAGATAAATTTGTATTGAATAAGTGAGATTGTAATCTCCTCGCTAAGGAGGAATAATCAATGCCCAGGTACCATAAGTAATTACTGTTTTTATTGATGGCTGAATATTGGTAGTAACAGCATGTAAGGAAGTAATGATTATAGTATCTATAATGAAGTTAGCTCTGTAATTTTTTTAGTATGATTCATAATGGAATTATGATTATAAAGGAACGATAGAATGAAATGATTAGAGTAAAAGACTCTGTTACTACCTACCATAATTAGTAAGTTAAAAAGGGTTAACATTAAGAATTTGAACCACTGGTTAGATGTTTTGAAAGTGATTTAAAAAGTTTAAAATTTTTCAGAGAAATCTATTTACATTACAATATCAAACTCTGTGATAAACTCAATTTATTAAGTTATTTGTAAACTTATTTTACTTTTCGTTGCGTGGTTCAAAGTCTTTACTGAATTAGCCTATAAGGACCATGAGTAAAAAGGGGTGTGTCACAAAAATCATGTCAACTAATCACCTATCTTAAGAAAGTTTGCAATTAATCATTACAGAGCTTCGCTTCAAGTATAGCTGGTAAAACAAGTCCAACTCTCCTTCAACTTATGGGTTGGGACTGGATTAGGGTTGGAAGATTTTGTGTATCATAGGCCTGACCCCACACAACTCATGGGCTAATGTGGGATAGCTCGCTGGTTGGCCCACAAGATTTTTTGCTGTAATTTAAAGTGACAAACAAAAAAGGCCAAGTGTGTATATGGGCTTAACCCTTTTATAAGGATAAAGGGAGTGTAAATGGGCTTAGTCTTTTTATATCACTAAAAAATGAAATGGACTCAAAGAGTGTATTGGGGTGAATGTTCTATGATAAATAATAAATAATGATGATAATTCCAACTACCACTCCTTCTAATTTTGAATGAGGGGCACAATTTAAAGCATCCATTGATTGCATTTAACATTGATTAGTTTTCTCTTATAATTGAGACTAGAGGGAGTACAATCTATCATTAATTCCTTCGAACAAGACATTGGATGTATATGTGTGAAGAAAACTGATAAAGAGCACCTTTAGTCTGTTCTAGACGAGCTCTAACTGCGGAAATAGACTGCAACCAAGTGCATCAGCCCTTTGTTACGCATATCAGTTTTCTTAGATTGATCTGCTCTGTTGTGTTGTGGATGAGTATTACTAAGCATGACTTAAATATTATTAGTACCTGCACATTAATATATATGTTTGAGATGGGTTTATATTGTGGTAAATGAGTGGCCATGAAGCTATACTCCCTTGAAGTTATTTTCCAATTGTCATATTTATTTGCTCTTCCTATGTTGGTGTGGTGCTAAATTACTCGGGATCAATGGGTTAAATTTATCCATCCTCACCTTTTCCCGTGGCTTTATTTGCTTTCAAACCTTTTTGACAAGAGTCTCAATTTCTACTTGTCACGGGGCCATTACTCTATCCCCCAAAACTGGGGTTGAAGGGGTGTGTAGCACCCACGCTTATATAGCCCTTCACCCTCCCGAACCTCTCCAATGTGGGACTTCGTTACATTTAGCTTCAAAAGGCTTCAAACACCCTAAAATGACAAAAGCTACAAAAGTAGCTCAAAAAGTCACTTATTTTGGCCATCCAAACAGGATAGCTTATTTGGCTTATGGGGCGGCAGCTTATATGGGAGGAGGAGAGAGAAAAGGGTTCAAAAATGTTATTTAGTTGAATTTTCTATAGAGGTGGTATATCGTCTGTCTCAGAAAATTTTAAATTGACTATCATTAATCTCCAAATAATTCATAGGTACACCCCAATTTTTCTTATACATTATTTCCATCTTTATCATTAGTTGAGTCACAAATTACAACCACACCATTATATTTATGAAATTCGAAATTTTTGACAGAATTTTCACCCAACTTTAAAAATTCATATCTAATTGTATAAATATCCAATTGAGGTGATTCCCAAACTCAAATGTCCCTTATTAAGTCTAATTTTAGGGAAAAATACTTTATTGATTCAATTGGAATTATAAAATTCCCAATAATTTCATTTTTGAACATTGCTCCAGAAACAAACAAATTTTATTAGGCAAACTTCAAAAATTCATATATCTTAATACATACATCCAAATTATGCAAATAACATATCAAATTAAAGCTTAAAATGTCTAGTTTTAGACTGAAAATTTTCATGATTTTTGGACATCATTATCCTAAGATAAACTGACATACAATAAAACTGTCGTCACTCTCATTCCAAAAATTACTCAAAACTTACTTTGTATATGATTGTTACACCAAAATTGACAATTTTATTTCCCTTATATTTTCATAGAATAAAAAAGTAGTTTGGAGCTTATTTAGCTTTTGGAGCATCAAAATATAAAGCTCAAAATGGGAGCTTTTCGAGCGTCAGAGGAGGGGTGAGGAGAGAGAAAAGAGGAAAAAATGATTATTTGATTGGATGTCAACTTTTTTAGCTTATTGAGTATCACTTTAATAAGTTAAGGAGCTTATTTAAAGTTGAGCGTTTGGATGATCAAATTTATTTGCTGCTAAAGCTGAAAAAAGGAGCTTCAAAATCAGAAGCTCAAATTTAGAGCTTTTGGTGGCTTTAAGGAAGAGAAAAAAGGGTTGAAAATGATTATTTGGTTGAATTTTTTATAGAGTCGATATATCGGCTACCTCAGAAAATTCCAAACTAATTGTCATTAGTCTCCAAATAATTCATAAGTACTCCCCAATTTTTCTTATACATTATTTCCATCTTTATCATTGATTGGGCCACAAATTACTACTATATAATTATATTTCTAAAATTCGAATTTCTGGACAGAATTTTCACCAAAATTTGAAAATTCATATCTAATTGTACAAATATTCAATTAAGGTTATTCGAAAACTTAAATGTCCCTTATTAAATCTAGTTTTAAGGAAATATACTTTCATTGGTTCAATTATAATCAGAAAATTCTCAATAATTTCATTTTTGAACATTGTTCTAGAAATTGACGAATTCCACTGGACAAATTTTAAAAATTCATATCTCTTAACACATACATCTAAATCATGCAAATGACATATCAAATTAAAGCTTGACATGTCTAGTTTTATACTAAAAAGTTTCATAATTTTTAGACATCATTTTCTTAAGATAAACTGACATACAATGAGACTGCCGCTAGTCTCATTCAAAAAAGTAGCTAAAACTTACTTTGGCTAATTTTCTTAGGATAAAATGACATACAAATGACATATCTCTTACTTATTTGTAAGCAATTTTTTTTTTAAATTTCACCATAAGTCACTTTTCTACTTATCATCCAAATATATTTCATAAAAAAAAGTTACTTCTGCAAAGTCACATCCAAACACAACAACTTTTTATAAATCACTTTTTTTCTGAAGCTTCTTCTAATAAGCCCATAAAAAAAAATAAGTTACTTAAATTAAGTGACATCTAAATAGAGCATGGATTTTCTATAGAGTCAATATATCGACTGTCTTATAAAATTTCAAATTAACTGTCATCAGTCTCCAAATAATTCATGGATATTCTCCAATTTTTCTTATACATTATTTCCATCTTTATCCTAAGTTGGACCACAAATTACAACTATACCCTAATATTTCTGAAATTTGGATTTTTGGAAAGAATTTTCACCCAACTTTGAAAATTCATATCTAATTATACAAATATCCAATTGAGGTGATTCAAAAGCTTAAATGTCTCTTATTAAGTCTAGTTTTAGGGAAATATACTTTCATTGGTTCAATTATAATCAGAAAATTCCTAGTAATTTTATTTTTGAACACTGCTCTAGAAACTGGAGAATTCCACTGGACAAATTTTAAAAATTCATATATATTAACATATACATCAAAATCATGCAAATGACATATCAAATTAAATCTTGACATGTCTAGTTTTAGACTGAAAATTTTATGATTTTCGGACATCATTTGCTTAGGATAAACTGACGTATAATAAGACTGTTGCCAGTCTCATTCCAAAAATTAGCCAAAATTTAGAGAATTTGATGAATAAAAATTTGGGATGTTAAACATCTCTTACTTACTTTTAAATAATTTTTTTAAAAAAAATCATCATAAGTCACTTTTCTACTAATCATCTAAACATGTTTTATCAAAAAAGAAAAGTCATTTCTGTAAAGTAATATCCAAACACAACAACTTCTGATAATTTACTTATTTTTTTAAAGTTACTTTTACTGAGCCCATCAAAACAATAAATCACTTAAAATAAATTACATCCGCAAATAATAGGCATGGAAAGAAGGAACTCCTACCAAACCATTGGCTTAGATTCTGAGAAATTTCTCCATTTTTGAGGAAACAAACTAGTCGAGACTAAGCCAGCCTAATCAATTACTCCCTCAGTTCATAAAAATTAACACTATTTTATTTTTCCCAAAAATTAATTATAATTTTTAATTTAATATAAGCAAACTACGTACAGTCCCCACGTCCCTTGTGGTTCATTCAATGGATAACTTCCTGTGGCGCTCTTTTTATAGAGCGCCACTATAGAGTTATTATTTACTTTTCAATAATTTTTTAAAACAATGTTTTGACTTCCTGTGGCGCTTTTTATTAAGAGTGTCACTATAGGATCACCCATGTTTGTGACACTCTTCTTATTAGAAATAAAAACAAACTTCCAGTGGCATTTCTCCTAGAGAAGGCTACAATAGGAGTGCCACTTTAGACCATTTTTGTAGTAGTGTAAAAGAATAAATTCAATTATAAAGGCAAAGAATTTAAACTATAAATTCAATGCAATAGAACATTCAATATATATGAGGTTTATGTCTCATATTGATGTCTTTTGATTAGGTTCCTCCTCTCATATGCTCCTTTTTGGCCATATAAATTACATGTAGTACTTTGCTACAATGTTTGGCTTCTCTTAGTCATGCTATCATCCATTTACTTGGATGCATTTGTCACATAGTCATATAAACACTTGTAGCTTCATGCTACAATACTTAGCTCCTTCTAAGTCATGTCTTTCATCCACTTACTTGGATGAATTTGTGGCACACCTCCCACTAGATGAAATGATTTGTTCATTTCTTCCTGTCTCATCCTTTGTCACCTTATTTGTGAAGAAAGGTTGACAAACTAATCAGTATTTCAACCCTAGTTGTGGTTAAAATAACATGGAAGAGCTTATTTTATAAGTTCATGCCGCCACAGTTTCCCATTTTTATTCAGTGTGAGTCAATATTGTATTTCTCATATTCAAAACAATTATTTGAATAATGTTCAAATACAAATAACTTTTCAATATTGAATATTCTTAATGTTGTACACAAACTAATTTTAAAAACAAAAAAATATATTTGAATTTAAGATTCAATTTAAAAGTTTTTCAACAAAATTTTCAAGTATACAAAAGATTATTGAACATTGAACTTAGGTCTTAGTACACCAACTAAAATGGCAAGGAAGAATTGGCAAGAAGAGTAAGACCTATATCAGTTATAGTTTTATGCTTTCGCTCAGTCACCCCATTTTGTTCATGAGTATGATGGCAACTTAGTCTTTGAAGAAAACCATGAGCTGTGAGAAACTTGTCAATTTTGATAAATTTAGCTACAACATCAGCATTAGCATTAGCATTAGCATCAGACTGGACACACTTAATGGAACAATTAAATTGTAATTCCACCATTGTTTTAAAGTTAATGAAGATGGCATATGCATCATATTTGTGTTTCATAAGATAAAACCAAGTATATCTGGAATATGCATTAGCGAAATAAATGTGGTACAAGTGACCATCAAGAGAAGGATGAGGGGAAGGACCCATATATCAATATGAATAAGTTGAAGTGGACTGTTATAACTAGTGGTAGACACATGAAATGGTTGTTTGTGAGATTTACCAAGACAACATGATTTGCAAAAATCAAATGAAACACTCTTATTATTTGGAATGTTACAGCTATTCATGATGTGAGATACAATAGGATGGGCAAGATGGCCTAACCTATTATGCCACAAACGAAAAATAGAACAGCTATTAAAACTAGTAGAGTGGTTTGTAACATTTTGAGTACAAGAAATAGAAGGTAAACATATGAGGTAGTGGTAATATGAGCTGAATCAAACTTAGAACGTCTAGCTTGAATGAGATGTTGAACTGCTTGATGGATGGGATACATGCCATTATTAGTGTAACCCTCATATATGAGTGATTTAGTTTGGAGGTCCTTGATGATATAGACATTAGGAAAGAAGGCAATCAATATATCATTATCATGACATAATCTTGATATACTGATAAGGTTTTTGGTAATAGAAGGGACATGCAGGATATCATTTAATTGTAGATAATGGTTTGGACAAAGAAAACTAGAGTTACTAGTGCAATTAATTGACAAGTCATTACCATCACCTACATAAACTTTGTGAAAGAGTTGAATAACTGACTTCTCAGTCACATTCTGAGCATCATTGGTAACATGATTTGCTACGCCTGAATCAAGATACCAATCTAGATCAATGACAAAATCTGTGTCCGCGACCATAGCTTAAGCACTCTTGCCCTTACGCTCATTGAGAGAGAGATCTTCAAAATCTTCTTCATAACGGTACCATCAAGTCTTGGCCTCATGACCTTTCTTCTTATAGATCTAACAGGGAGAGGAGGAGCAATTTTGAGAATTAGAACCAAAAAAAATTGATGATAAACCAGTAGATTTGTGGTCACAACCATGACCTCTGCCTTCTTTAAATCGTCCACAACCACGAGATACGCTACATGTATGAATGAAATTCACCATTGGAGTAGTTACAACAAAATTCAATTTCTAAAATCTTTTAATACATGCCTCTTGCACAAGAAGCAAAGATTCCACATCATCAACATTATAAGCTTGTGTATGAGTAGTAACAACAGTAATGAAGAAGTCATATTCCTCCGATATACCATCACATATATTATCAATGTGCTCAGATTCAGATATTGGATGAATGATGGTTGCTAAGCCATCTACAAAGCCTTTAATTTTCAACAAAAATTCATTTACAGAGCTAGTACCTTAGTCGATTTGAGTTGAGTTTTCAACTGTCGTTCCTTGGCTTTTGTTTGGGAAACAAAATGCTTTTGAATCTTTTCCTAGATCTAAAGAGACGATTCACAACCAACAACATGGGCGAGAAGTCCTTCCGACATTGAACAGGATATCCACGACATCAAGAGTTTATCCTAGTTTTTCCATTTGAGAAACTCAGGATTGAAGCTAAATCCTTCATCATTTTTATCTGCATTGACAGGAATATATTTCATAGGTGGCTTGATCGATGAGTATATGAACTTTTCAAGCCATGACCACAATAGTAGTTTGAATTTGATGCTTCCACAATAGATAATTGTGTTCTTTGAGATGAACTAAGATCAAATTGGCGAAGGTCACAACATCTCTTTTAGGTTGAGATTGAAATGAGCCAGAAGAATCAATCGTATTGAATCACCAATGGTTACATATATACATATTCAGAATGTAATAATCAAGTGTACACATGGCTTTGACAGCTGGTAGTGAAACTAACTTAGTTCTATTATGTTAGGGAAAACTAACTTAAGTAACTAATCTCTAATACTGCCCTTCATTCTTTTAGCTAGAACAATTAGAAGTTGGAAAAATCATGGATTCAGCTATCATGCACCTCATTACGATATTTGGCAAGTGTAGATTCCTTCTTAGATTTTGCTACAGTTTACTCTAGTGTTAGTAGCAACATACATTGTTTTTGTCCAAAATGCAACTACAGGAAGTGGCACACAAGAGTAGTCAAACAACATTTGATAATGAAGCCATTCCCATGAGAGTCTACATACGGGACAATGCACGATGAAATAGAAGAGATGGTTCAAGGTGATATGCCTGCTTTATCACAAGTTGCCATGTATATTAAGAGAGATGATCTTGTCAATGTTGCAATTCATAATGCTTTTGGGGTTCATTCATATTGTAACATTATACTTTTTGACCCTTCTGCATCCCTTACCTTACTTAACAGTGACCCTTGGAACCATTGACGTGTCCGTATGTCGAAACAGAGAAATTAAAAATTTTGACACGGACATAATAGAAAAACAACATTTCTCATTAACAAAGGCACAAAACCAAAATCCATAGAATACATTGATCATATTGTACATGATTTCAAAGAAACAACAAATATAACTCTACACCTAAGCCCGTTCCCTCATCCCGCCTTTGTCGGAACTTTTACCTACACTGTGGAAAGGGTAAGGTTTCTAGAAAAATCTCAATAGCATAACCATAACCAGAAACCATGCAATGTAATGCGTGTCATGCTATAAGTAATGCTCATACTTTACCTCTAGTACCCTCTCTTAGCACATATTGTGTACTAAGAGCCTGCACGTGACTCAACCCAAACTCAAATTCAAACAACCAAGGCATAAATAAGGAGTCATACTTCTCATGTATATAGGCTAACACAACCAGAACACAACATACAAGCATACAATAAACAGCAGACAATAAAAAGCAATACAGGTTAAGGGTAGATATTCTTGCTACCGTATACTTCTCGCACAGTGTGCAGGCTCTGTTTCGTTGTTTCTGGCACTAACGGATTACTGGTGTACCCCTCTGTTACACCTATACAGGCCACAATAAATCCTTTTACCGTATGCCCCTACCGGTATACTACCACCCTTCCTTTCCTATATCCCCCTAGGGTCCTGGTTCTCTACTACCTAGGCTAGGTCCTGCCCTTCCTGTACCGTACTCATCCCCTACCTGCAGCTCTCTACTGACCTCCCTGTTTAGCCCAGGTCCCTACTGTTGTTGTGTCACACCCTGGGAATTAAGGGCCGACTAGCTTGAAATGTGTAAGAATTGCATAAATGAAGATTTCTCACATATATTTGTAGATGTAACTTAGATGCAAAATAATAAGTCTTTTGTATATTTCATGTAAATTAAATTTACAAGATAAATATAGAAATTTCTGCAGGATCTCTCTTAAGAATAGGACACTATGAACGTTTAACATATTATGTTTAACAAAAGGATCTCATATCCTTATTAACAAATATACTTTATGCGTAATGACGAATACAAGGACCCTAACTATAGTTTACGTGGAGCACCTAGAATCAGCTTTTCAAAGTAATACACAAATTTGAGTTGTACATCACAATGGAGATATACTAGCAAGATGCTTCAACTTCATTTCATCGGTAAGACCCCTCAATGTTCAAGAAGAGGTACAAGATCAGTTACATTGTTTGAGACCAAAAATATTTTCTGGTGAATAACATCCCACTAATAGAAGTATATAAATTACTGAGCTTCTAAATATGAAATCATATACGTCAATGAAATTGTACATAAAAAATTATTAATAAGAAAATACTATGTAAACAAATAATCCATTGAATAAAACTAAAAAAACATTTTAAATGAGGACTTAAATAGAACGACTACCAAGCATGGACACACAGTCCACGAGGGTAAATAACCAATCAAGTGCAGCATAAGGCCATGAAACAAGCACAGCACAAGGCCATGAAACAAGCGCAACATGAGGCCACAAAACAAGAGTAGGTACAAGACCCACAAATAACAAGTGCTGGAACAATCCCATGAATATCAAGCGTGAGTACTGTGCCCATGAAAGTCAAGTGAGCTCGAGGTTAACCATGGTGCACCAAGGACTAACAGTACTACTGTTAGTAGCCAACATTCTGTATTCAGTCCTCAAAAACGTTTCAAGCATGCTTAGGGTCAACTTATCAAATCAATGAAGAGTTCTTCTTTCAATAAGTGGTAGCTCGTATCAAATATGATATAATAGTATACCCGAGCATAAAAGTTTGCAAACAATATTTCAAAAATTTCCTTTAAATTCAATCTGTTGACAACAACATTCCCAAGTAATAAAACCCATGCAAGAACATTCCAAAATACAAGATGATCTTAACATGAAGGAAAAAAATTATTAGAGATATATCCAGAGTTGCATAATCATCACTTATAATATAAAGCAAGTAGAGAAGAATAACTAACAGTGATCAAAATCTTCAATGTTTGCTTGTGTAATATAAATAAGAAAATGAACCAACTTCGATAAACTTTCCTTTGAGAAATCATGCTTATAAATTTGTTAATTAACATAAAAGTATAATGGCAATAAGTAAAAATAACATTTATAAAAATTATAATGGGACTCACCTAATACGTTCTTATATCGCATGTCCCCTAAATCCTTCATACACATGTTTAATTAAAGTCTTTGTTCCCCTTAAAATCCATAACACTTTTATTAAATATAACCTTTATATTAAGGTTAGTCATTGAACAATAACTACACTTGTCTGCCCCCATAATCAATTTGATGCTTTTAAGTAAAGTATTATATTTCCCATGTTCTTAGTTACATTTCAATGTGGAAAGAAATTCCAAATAATTCATAATCTAAACAATAAAACTGTCATCAATCCACTTTCACTCCACAATTTTATAAGAATTCATTTCTTAAGCATTAAATCAAACACTTCAAAGGCATCACAAATACTATCACAAAATAGCAATCCAAT
>JBAGKO010000001.1:4192695-4202713 GCA_037177275.1 Acacia concinna | reverse complement strand
CCTTCTCCAAATTATTTTTTTCAAAATTTCCCATATTAAAACATTAATAGCATCAAAAATTGGATTACTAACCTCTTGACCTGAACCCATAGATGTCTCATCATTGAAACACAAAGCTCTTCTGGTAGAATTCCCCTTTCTCTTAGATGCTTTCCTTAGATAATTCTCAACTTGTTGTCGTTCCTCAGTAAAACTAGGAGAATCTTATTTATAGATTTCTTTCTCTTCACAATCGGTGATACCCATCTATCTTCTGCTCCCCTTTTGAGATTTACTCTAGCCACTTGCAAAGCCAACGCCCTCACATCACACCTAATATGCTGAGCCACTTTATTTTGAGCTTCATGTTGTTCATCTACTTCAACCAATTCAATTGAAGAATTATTTCCTTCTTGGTGCGGATTGTGTGGCCTAAAAACAGTCTGCCCCAAATTAATAGAGACCACTTTGATCTTGATCTCTAAGTAAGAGAACATGGGCCAATTTTAAATTAGCCCAACTGTTAGCTGAAAGATTCCTTTATCATTTTTTGTAACATTAACTCTCCTTCTTATGAGAAGCAGGGCAGAGGAACAGCCTCCACGTGGTTCCTTGCTGATCTCATCATCCACAATATTTTCATTAAATGAGGAATTAATATTTTAGACTGAATGTTCCCTAATAGTCTCTTGAGAGCTCCCTTCCACAACATCAGTTGACTCAATATTCTCCTTTTCCCCATACATGCATTTATAGTCATTATGTTCCCCAAAATCAACTTTGCTTTTTGCCGTCCAGTCACTCCTTCACTTAGCTGGAGTAATTCTTGAAGATCTCAATGACGGGGCATACATATTGGAATCAAAACATCTTCTATTAGTCCGAACAACATCTGTTGATTCATCAACCTCACAGTTCTTACTTTCATACCCCAGCCTTTCACATTGATAACAAAACTTAGACAGTTTCTCATATTTAATCTGAATACATATAGGTTTTAGCTCATTTTTTGGTCATTCAATGAAGAAACCAAGAAACAGAGGTTCACCAACATTTACTTCCACCCTTACTCGACCAAAGTTCTTTGCTCCAAGTTCATCCTTTATAGGATTTTCAACTTCAATCACTTTTCTAACTTTCTCTTTTGTAGCCTTATTGTTGGAGATCATTCTTCCTGCCGGTGGAAATTTATGTGTTTGAATTAGAACTGACAGGTGTTAATTTGTATTTCACTATCACTTATATATGTACCTCGCCGCTGCAAGCTTAAAATGTGTTGTCGAACCACCCATGGGCTTTCTTTTAAAACTCTCTTCATATCCTCTTATCTTGTGAAAGTAAAAGAGTACATATTATCCATAGCCATAATATTGACATCCACCAACTCCTCTTTAATCTTCCATGCCACAAGAACATGTTCTTTTACAGTACCTATACCCATTCTCGTTTTTGTAATCACTCTTCCCACCAGATATCTTACATCAAAAGGTAGCATCATCATCATTCCATTCTATATTAAGATTTTGATCCTTTACCACCACTACAACATTTCTACTATTCGACATAGTGTTGTCAAATAGTAGCACTCCCACCAAATAACAACTTCAAATATACAGTACAAGAAGACTTAATAAGAATATATTAAAGAAGCAAGAGAGGAAATGAAAAGGCAGTAACTAGGCTGAAGAGCCACAAGTGGATAGGAAGGAAAAACCCTAGAAGACTTTCTTAGAGAGAAAAATAACACCAGGGCCAAAAACTGTCTTTTGAGGTTGCCTGTTATAGTAGAACTATATGATGATTGTTTGTTGCTAATGTGGTGCATTGCATATCTATTTATCACATTAGTATGAATGAATGTTGTTACTACTGGGATTTAATGAAATCTCATCCTTTCCAATAAAATATAATCTACTCAGCTGGACGAAGTAGGTACAAGGGTAAAGATATAAAGATCGGCAACTAAAGAATTGGGGCCCATTGATTAAGCTATTTATTAAGCTAATTATTCAATTAAAAATACTAGATTAATTTCTAACTTAGGTTGAATCCCTCTAATGACTCTCTATCACTCTTTTCTTTTGGATTTTCCTATTTCTTTTCTAGTTCAAGTGTCAAGCTAATTAATTAACCACATTAAGACATGAAGCATATGGGAATTATCTATTTAGCGTTAGTCTCTACAAATATTAATGATCTATAACACAATTAACCAAAGAAATTTCTACAATTATTCTAATTCTAATTGAATTCACTCACATTCACAAGTATTCTTCACATATATTAGCTTCTGGTTATCCTTGCTCACTCAACATTATTTAAATCATTGAAATCATGTAATTATAGCACTGAACAGATGGAATCAAGAGGCAATTTGAATTGTCACAACTACAATTAATCAATTGAGCATTATCTCATTCATCTATGGCATTCAATCACCTAGAATTAGGAGAAATCAGTCATGAAATACTCTTAATACAACTCAAGTCCATTACAACGTGATTCAACACTGGACAGAACATCATCAACCTCTGTTCATCAAGATTCCATCAAAAATTATGGATAAATCAGAGGAGGCCAAAAATCAAATATTAAATGGTTACAAGACATTACAGAAGCTCAAACCATGACTAAGATGCATGAAGAATGAAGAGTTTAACCTCGGATCATCAGAGAAACAAATAACTCACGTCGCCGGAGCTCACCAAAATCTAGAAATTTTCATAACGTGATCTCAAGATGTAAAACTCATCTCCATCTATTCCTCTCTCACAGACGAAGGGATATGGGTGGAGAAACTAGAAGAAGAACACTAAAATTAGCTGGAAATTGGATGTATATATTGTGGGTTGACGGTACTCTCGCGAGTCAGTGTCGGGTCACGAGTCAGGTAAGGAAGACCTGACCTGGCTTCAGATAGATTTAGTTGTTGAGATCCAACAGCTCAGGTTCAATCTTGGTTGGAGATGAGCGAAGGAGATCATGCCAGGTGTCACACTATCTTATAATCTGAGAATTAATCGTGGATGGCTTGGATCAAGTCAACATCATGCTCAACGGACGTCCACGATCACACTACTCTTAAGTGAAACGGTGCGTTTCATCTAACGCTGGAGATCTGATCTGTAGTAATCTTGATCAATGGCTCAGCGTCACTCTTCCTTTGACCTGGATTCTGACTTCTTAAAATTACAATTTGAACTCGCGTAATTTACCAAAATAGACCCTACCTCTATTTACTTTCAGACGTTTTGCTTTCACATTTCGTGTCCTTTCATCCAGGTTCCTCTAATCCATCTTCACTCAACTTTTGCCACTTTACAATTTGGTCCTTTCTTTATTTTTCTCCTATTTTCTTCTTATTTCTTCTTAAAACCCACACCAAATAATTCACCAAATCATGGTCAAGCATTTAATTGCATTTTAATGACGATTTTAACCTTTAATTAAGCTAAAATGACCAAGATACCCTCATGTACTTATTTATCCAATTTAATCCCTAATAATGCATTCCTACTCTTATTTTTCCACATTTAAAGCACACATTTAAAGCACACATTAAGCCTAATAACTATATAAAATAGTGACTTATCAATTAGTCTCTCTAATTGCAATTAATCTTGACACTGAAATTCAGTGGGTAAGGATAGTTGGACTCAATCTCTAGAGGAACACATATTTCTCATTGTTATTTCACTTCATTCACGCTACATCTTGCAAAAACAACCAAAAAATTTACACAAACAATAGTTTAGGATGTATTCACTTTTGCACTAAAAAAATTTCTCTCAACTTGCTTAATTATTTAGCTTGATATGTAGCCCGTTAGATTGCTTAGGAACTTCACTAATTTAATTAGGGTCCTTGTAGAAAATGACCTAGGCTAACCACTATACTATAGTTTTTAGTTTAAAATTCTTTGATTTTTAAGGAATACCACTCACTCTATAATCAATCAAATAGAAATAAACAAGAACTTTTGAACATCAAATCAGACCAAAAAGGCATAAACCAGAAACCATAACAAGAAGTGCAGCCACTCATAGCAACTAGAGGAGCTCTATAATTCAAAATCAAGCTGAAACAGAAGCAGAACATGTGAATGTCAGGCAGTCAAATCCAGCGGTGGATTCCGCCGACCACCATCCTCCTCAGCTTTGGAAACCAGCCCATATCTATTATCCTCTCTTCCAAATTTCCAAAGCCTCTGGAATCTCTCAATTTGGAGCTGTGTAGCCAAAGATATGCTCATCCGAAGTTGCCCTCGCAAAAACTTGATTCTGGTGCGTTTCCAACAATCTGATGTGCTTCTGGAAAATATAAGTACCCCAAATTTGAGCGCCTTTTAGACTTATTGCATTCGACTTTTGGATATTTTCACTAAAGTCCCTTCTCTATCTTTACTTTAAAACTTTTGATAATTACAAATCAGCCCCTTCTCTTCTTTTCTCCATTTTAAACTTTCTTTCACTTAAAGTCCCTGAAAATTCCAAAAAAAAAAACTCTTTCCTAATTAATATTTAATTCTTCAAAATTAATTATTTTTCATCATTTTCCATATGAAATGACCAAAATGCCTCTAATGCACATATTATCATAATAAATGCGACAAATGCATAATAACCATGGAATTTTCATATTTTCATATATAAAATATCACAATTAATTATATAATAACATGACTTATCATACACCAATCAAATCTTTTAAGTGGAAAAATAGTTTCATTGCAAGTTTTTAACTTGGAATAAGCATTGAGGAGTTTTGATGTTGAATGTGCTACTCTATGCAATTTACATCATCGCAATCTTATCAATATCATTAGTAGTTGCTCAAATAATGATTTTAAATCTTTAATAATGGAATTTATGGCAAAGGGAAGTCTTGATTGATAGATGGTTGTACTCCTACAACTATAGTTTAGACATCTTGCAAAGGTTGAATATAATTAATGATCAATGTGTCATCTACGTTGGAGTATCTTCAATTCATCAAGGTTCTTTTTCACTTGTGGTTCATTGCGATTTAAAGCCAAGCAATGTTTTATTAGATGGAGAGATGGTAGCCCAGCTAAGTGATTTTTTAATCACCAAATTGTTAGGCCTTGGACAATCAGAAGTTTATATCAAAACTTTAGCTACATTTGGTTATATGTCACCAGGTGATGGTTGAATAACTATTTATTTTTTCACATTCTTTCTTCATTCATACATAAAACATGTTCTCACACTCATCATACAATTCCGGTAAGAAACTATATTTAGTTATTCGATCACTAATGCAAAAATATTTTGTTCACATTGCATTATTTATATTATTGATAAATATTCACAAGGTTTTTAACCGCAAGTGTTATTTTGTGTTACGACATAATTGTCATTTTACTTGGAATTTAAATTGGTATGTGGATCAAAAGGGGCGGTTTCTGTGAAGGGAGATGTAAATAGTTTTGGCATTTTACTTATGGAATTGTTTACAAGGAAGAAGTCAACGCACGAGATGTTTGGCCAAGGTGTAAATTTAAAAGATTGGGTTCTTGAATCAACACCACACTCAATCATCAATATTTTAGATGATAATTTTCTGCACAAAGACAATCAGAATATTGGTAACATATTACCACATATTTCATCAATGTTTGAATTGGCCTTAAGCTGTTGCACTGATATACGTTAGGCACGACTTGATATGACACATATTGTGGCGTCATGGTAAAAAATAAGGCCATATTTATGAAAAATGTTGGAGGCACCAGCAACAAGGTGAATGACTGTTAAAATAAAATTTTAGTTCATTACTATTTCCTTTGTCCTCTGGCTTGTTTTATTTGTGGAACATCTTGTAAAATGAAGCGATGCTATTCGAGAGTTCGGATATTGATTCGTTATTTGGGTTTTGGATATCTTCAAGATTTTGTTTTCCTCGTCAAAACTATATTTAAATAATAAGATCACGGTGTCCTTTTTTTAAAGGCAATATAGATTGGAAATTTGTTTTCCCACCCTCCAAAATTTTGCTTATGCAAAACATTTAATTAAGAGTAAATCGTTTTATTATTTAATGATACGAAGTGTGCTTGAAAATTTTCCTTTCTTCATCTATCATCTGCTTAAGTTTTGTAAACCTCTACCGTTAGTTTATTCTAAAATCTGATCAAATATTTATTTAAGTAATAAAAAATGCTGGGATTTTTTTTTAACTTTTTAAGGAAATCATTTTGATATATTGTTATTTAAAAATAACAAAAGAATATAAATTTGAATCACTTCAGCCAGTTGGAACTTAAAACAAGAGGAACAAACTGACTCAATGTGAGAGTAGTTTTGCTTGGCAAGCTAAAAAAAATAGTCAAATACTCGATGAGAGTAATATTCTGGGCAGGGAAAGTTTTGTATTTGCACAAAAGCAATACTTTCACGTGGAAGAAAACTTTTAACTTCGAAGCATTTTATGTCATATGCAATTTACCTCGTCGCAATCGAATTAAGATTATTAGTATTTTTTAAAAAATTAGATAAATTAAAGAGTTAACCACCAATAAAAGAGTCAACCACACCAATAAATAATACTCCCTCTGGTCCTAAATATAAGATCCTGTTGACTTTTTTTTGTTTGTTGAGATTAATGATATTAGTTAAATTTGTTAAGGAAAGTTATAGGTAAAGAAAATTACAAATCTTGGAATCAATGCGGTGTCTAATTATAATTAAGGGGTATTGACAGGGGTAGTTTGAAAAAAATTGGTTAGATATGGGAGAAAAAGTGGATAGG
Organism: Acacia concinna; assembly: GCA_037177275.1. Classification (NCBI taxonomy): domain Eukaryota; kingdom Viridiplantae; phylum Streptophyta; class Magnoliopsida; order Fabales; family Fabaceae; genus Acacia; species Acacia concinna. Next base: position 4,195,963 of record JBAGKO010000001.1, on the reverse strand, counting down.
AGTTATATATTTAGGACTAAATCAAATTTAAAATTAAGTCTTATAATTAAGACCAGATGGAGTAGTAGTTAAGTTAATTATATCTTGGACCAATTTTTTTTCCCCACAACAACGCGCTCTATATGTTGGACCGTGAGAATATAAAAACAGATGCCTTTGATATCGGTAGCCCTATAAATGCTTTTCAAGTGAAGGGTTGTTGAAGGGTCCCATACAACACTGCTTAGGGTATATTTTGTTATTTGTTATTTGTTATTTGGTTTTTTTGGCCTGAAAGGGATATGTGAGACATCTTTAAAAAACAAAAACGATTGAAGCTTATGCCACCATATCTCATAATTTGAGTAGTTTATAATTACATTTTTTTGTAGTGATTTTTAAGAAGTATAATTGGGATTCGGAGAAGTCCAAATATTTATCTATTGTATATCTTTATTTCTACTCTTTATCTATTTTAAATTGGGCACCATTATTACAAGTAATGATGCCCAATTTTTACTTTTTAAATATATTTAAATTTTTGGTATAAGGACAAGGGCAATATATGGCATGTTTTAGTCTTTTATGTTTTTGCCACAAAAAGATGAAGAAGTGGTCTCCACATACAGGTGCGTGTTTCACGTCTCTAACCAGCGATGATTCGCCTCTTTGAGTCAGATGTTGTCAAAAAGTGTGTCCAGCTGTATGTAGAGTTTGGCACGAATATGGTGAGCCATTTACTATAATTTTGAAAAATAACAGTTTCTTAAAGATAAAATTTAGAAAACTAAATCTAGACGGTCCATATTAGGAATTCATCACTTGGTGATTAGCACCTAAACTAAATCCTTTTAACAGTAACTTTGAACATAACTGGTTTTTATTGAACAGTTTTAATTTTTAAGCTTCAAAGACTATAGGATATAAAGGTGTAAAATTAAAACATCCTGATCATAATACCAGACTATGGATTCCCTCTCTAATACTCATGGATCCTATATATAGGGTAGAGAGAGAATTTTTTTATCATATTTATAAATCACCTCATTAAAGTTGCAACGTTAATGTACAATTTTATCCTTCATTTATTATTTTGTTGACTTTGTTTTTATTTTGTATATTATGTACATTAAATAGGGGTAAAGTTGGAAGATTGTTGAATTTCATAGTAGAGTTAATGAGATTTAAGGTTTTTCTTAGTCTGTGAGAAAAATGCTACAAGTGCTCTATATATTGGATCAGGGGAGTACATTAGTGGGGTGTGAAGGCCTTATGAAACATAATTGACCTAAAGGTTTAATCAATATACATCTAGAAGTCCATCACCTTATTTCATTTTTTGTACAAAAATTCACCCATTTATTTCCTCTAGAATAACCTCCTATCAAAATCATCACCTTATTTCATTTTTTGTGCATCACCTTATATTAATACTCAAGAGATAGAATCATCATAAATCATCACGTCATTACCAATTCACAAGTTATCAATAGAATATTTCCAATCTCATAAATCAACACCAATTCATAAAATATTATATCACTGTTCATTCCTCAATAACAAAAAGTCTCACATGACAATTTTAATAACAAAATAGCTTCATATTCATATAATAAACTAACAGTAAATTTATAGTTCTATATATTTAAAAATCACTTACAAACATGTCACAAATGTGTATAACAAAAGAAAAGTGGTTATACCTTGCTAAAATTTAGTAATACCACAAAGCTCATAGTTCAAAGGCTCAAACACAAGTCATAATCAATTTGCAACAATTTAATTACTACTTACTAATAACATAGAGTTACTAGAACAATTGAACAATTATATATTCATGAATGGATATAATTTTATAAAGTTAATGTTTCAAATTTTCAATAAATGAGATTTATTTCCTTTATAATTTGTTTTTTCACTTATTAGAATCACTAAAGCATAAGAATCCCCCCAATTTATTCAAAACACTTAACTTCCTACATTTAAAGTTTCATTCAAAACTCTCAATACTCACACTTCCTCATAAACCTCAAATCCGATTCATTTCATTCTCAATTTAAACTCCAACAAGAGCTAAAATTAATTATAGAAATTTGACTTTTAAAGACCCATTGTCATTAATCTTAATCTTCCAACCAAACCCTAAATTTATATTCCTCAAATTAACCTTTTAGTGAAAACTAAACCACAAACATTCTTATTATAATATCATTGGTGCCATTAAAAACTAAAGAATAAGTTGAAGCACCCAAAAACTAAAAATCCAACACACCCTAAATTTTCCACCATTAAATAATCCATGAAACTATGAGAAAAAGAATGAGATAAGGAAGCTAAATCACTTACCTTTGCTCCCCAAACAAATCTTCAGCCCTTAATACTCTCCCTTCCTTCCCCTCTCTCCTACTCTCACTCTCACTCTCGTCACTATTTGAAGAACAGAGAGTGCCGCCTTCATTTTGAAAAGAATAGTAGGAGGGAGTGGCTGGATAGGGGTAGTTTCCTATATTCGGCTAATGGTGGGCAGCATATATTATAATATTATATACATATATTCATATACTTTTTTTTCATAATTCCCCTCCTCCCAACGTCACAAACACTTGTATATTAATTTTTTAATATCTATATTTATATATTTATGCATATACACATATACAAATTATTTCTTTTACCTGTTTTTTTTCATCTTTTATTTTCCAATGTTTATTATTATTGACAATAATAATGTTATTATTATATTATAATTTTCCTATTTTATACATTATATTTTAATAAACCCTTTTTATAGTTGCATGATAAATCTTTTTATCTTATTAACTCTTTCTTAATTATAATTAAATTCTAAAATCAAAATAAGGATGTTATACTATGGACAAAGGTCATTCAGACTTAGTATCAATGTGACCAATACCTTCTTCCAATAATAAACATGAATCGCCCGGGATCCAGATTTTGGAGTGGAATAAAATGGACTAGGGCAAGTGTGCAGGAAGGTGTGGAGTAGTTAACAGAAATGGGAAGGAAAAGGCTCACTGGAAACATGAACGGAGTGGGCAGTTCTCAGTCAGATTGGCATATAGATCTACTCTAAAGTCTAAATAATGTTCATCAGGAAACGACGTGTAGGTCTAAATTATGGAAGGTTCAAGCGCCTCAGACGTGTAAAGTTAATTTATGGGCTGACATGCACGGCCACTTGTTAACTAATGGAACTTTGTTCCAGCGTAACTTGCATTCTGATGCTAATTAAGTGTAAACTTTGTTCTCATCAATTTGAAACCTCCTT
>JBAGKO010000001.1:4145783-4165588 GCA_037177275.1 Acacia concinna | reverse complement strand
TTTTAAGTCGAGCCCTACAGGGCCGGCCCTGTTAAGGCCCTGGCCCTTAAAGGACTGGCCCTAATTCCCAGCACTACTTATAAGTAACTTCTGCAATCTTTATTCCAAACACAAATCAAATTACCCAATCTTACTTTATCCAATATTACTTTTCTAAAAGTACCGATTGCAATATTTAATCCAAACACACCTTAGATCGTTGGTGAGTCCTGTTTGGCAGAACATTTGGAAGTATGGCTTACCCGAAAGAGTGAAGTTTTTTATGTGGCAAGTGATACATGAGAAAATTCCAACAAACTATATCCGAGCACTAAGAGTCCCATCTGTACAAAAAGAGTGTCGATTTGAGTGCAATTGTGAGGAAACCATCCTTCATTCTCTGAGAGATTGTGAGACTGCTAAGAGAGTGTGGCTGAGTTTACTTAACCTGTGTGTTTTTTTAATGTTGATTTGCAAGGATGGCTGAAATGGAATATGTCAAGCAATCTGAACAACAAAGCATTAGCAAAGTGACCATGGAGCAAAATATTTGGGTTAGTGTGTTGGATCCTATGGAAAAACAGATGTTGCCGAGCATTCAAAGGAGCTGCGGAAGATGCAAAGGTACTGGTAAATCGAATAAAGTATCAGCTGATGGAAGAGGTGGAGAATGGCAAATTCAAACATCTAGTGTTTCGAACTATGGATAGAGAAGAGAGTAAATGGATGTTTCCACCTGAAGATTACCTGCGGATGGACGTAGATGGATCAGTGGATGCTAATGTAGTTGTTGCGGTGGGAGGCATCATCCGAGATGGACACAGAATATGGGTGATGGGTTTCCAACAACATATCGCCATGCAAGACCCACAGGAGCAGAAGTTAGAACGATTAAAACTAGTTTGCAAACATGTCAGCAAATGGGTTACTCCAAGGTTAAACTGTATACGAACTCCAGTGAAGCAATCCATTTATTGACAAAGGAATGTGCTGTAGACCACCCGCTATGGGATGAAGTCTTTGCAATAAGATCTATGGTCCTGTCGGAAGGGTAGATTGAAATAGTTCATGTGAATCAGGAAGCGCTGGTGTGTGATCATATTGCCCAGGTAGGTTTGAATATGAGTGGAAACCTTCGGATTTTACAAGAACCTCCTCTTTACTATTGGGAGCAGATAAATCAAAGACTATATATGTGCATGTATGGGACAGGTGTCCTAAGGTAGATCCATTATGGTTTAAACCAATCAAGCATTATGCTTGCCATGTTATGTTAGAAAAGAAAATACTAAAAGCTCATTATTGTGGCTTATTTTCTCAATAATGGGGTAGGTCAAAGACAGAAAGAGCCTTTGGGTTAAAAGAAAGAAAGAAAGTGTGGAAAATAGAGAGCATAGATCCAAGGATATTGTTGAAAAAACAATTATTATGTTAAGGTACAAAGATTCTTCCACCTTTAGTAGGCGGAAAAGAGGACTGTGCTTTGACAACACACCATAATAGTCCAAAATTTTTTAATATATTTACACCAAAATATTGCACAAAATTTAAGAAATCAACCATAATATTAAGGGAAAAAGACATAAAAATTTAATTGAAATAAGCAAGGATAAATAAGTTTTGCAATTGTGAATTAAGATATTGAAGGTGTGAAACTAGATATATTAATACCTTAAATATTTTAATTAAAATACATGACACACTTATTTTTTTAAAAAAATATTCTTTCAAAAAATTCATCATGAATAACTTTTATACTTATTATCTAAATATGTTTCAGCAAAAAAATAAGTCATTTTTTTTTTCTAAAACTATTTATGATAAGCCACTTAAAAAAATAAGTTACTTCTGACAAGTCACACATCCAAACGGACCTTAAATGTATTGAAGCAACCCCTTCTAAAAAATTACCACGAATATTATACCTATGCTTCTGTTACTTGTATGCCAAGTAATATAACAAGCCTGACTAAGCAACACTAAATGCTCCTGTAAAAGAAAAATGGAGCAAAGGTAGGAAAGCATCCACCAATTTTGTCCAACTATACCCAACTGAAGGAGTTTTGACTTCCAAAAGACTTCAACTTGTCACCTATGAACTTCTCTTGATTCCAATGTGGGAATCAATCACACAGGTCCAGAAATCTTGTGCCAAAATCCTTTGCCATTTTTCGAAATGAACTAGGTTGACTGAATTCATATAGATTTCTGCATTGAACCATACTTACATCAAGTTTTTTATATCTATTTCGTCAAGTTCTCTAATCACACATGACCATGTGTTCTATTTATTGTATTTAAACTTATAATTAAATTATCATAATTGAAAAATAGGATACTTGGTCACGTAGGATTGGAGAACTTGACGAAATGAATATAAGGAACTTGACCAAAATATTTTCCTTCTACATTATAAGGTGAAGAGCTTAGGAAAAGACCACATTATGAACTTAGCAAAAATGTCAGACTCCAAGAACTCTCTATGAGCCGCCCGCCCAAAGAGCGTGTCCAAGTTCCTGCCATATAAGGAGGTGTTGAAGTTGATGTCACAGCGTAAGACCATGCCATGATCGGTGAGAGCATTAATTTGGTGCAAACAATTACTTAGCATCTCATGGAAGACTCTTCCTATTTTAGTGTCCAAAGAAGCCGATGGACAATTTGCAATTCTGGCAGAATGGTATTGGACATAACCATCCTGAAATGCAAATTAAGAGGAGGCACTATGAAATACTTCAACAAATAATAGTAAAGGGCAATTAGATATTTAATAAAATGGTGCTATTGACTGAGTATTAATTTTACACAAAAAGCGTATCATCAGATCCAGTTGGTACCTCTAATAAAACCAATACAAAATGTGTATAAGCACGTCATATGCAAATATTTTCAAGTAGAGGACCATTGCAGCAAAGCAGATTGCAATTATGCGCCATCTTATGTTTTAAATTGGCAAAAAAATGTCCCATTTCCACCAGTATATCTACTTAAATTCCGTGCAGGTTTCTCTTCTCGATCCATTGGTTCCAGATATATATTCTCTCTCAGAAATGACCAAATAGACGAATGCAAGCTCTTAGGATGGAATTCAGAAAAAAGTTTGCTAATGAACGGAAGTTATTAAATTTCACGCCTTGCAAATTCTCACAATAAGCATACTAAATAGGTTACCTGAGGTGAGGATACAAGTATTATGTTCCTGAAGTTCACCAGTGTCTCCTTCTGCAGTGAAAGAGTAGATGTTGTTTAACTTCAGCAGCTAAAGACTAACAAAATGGCACTCATTTCCCTTCATCAAAATACGCCAAGTAAATTTAACAGCATAGAAAAGATTTAACATGAAGATTCAAAAGGATAAGTGGGCTACAAAACTAGACCAAAACTTCAAGGCAAACAACTCCTTTGCAGCCAAATTTCCAGTAATTGCTGCTTACCTCCCTCCACAACCCCACAGATATTCACTATATATCAAGAGAAAATAAGCATGCATTCACAATACAGTACCTTGGAAAGATTGTAGAGGAAGGTGTTTTCAAGATCAGGATCATCTTGGAATGTCAACTGATGAAAGCATTGTATGTTCATCAGCTTCTTAAGGAGCCACAACCCTGAATTGTATAAAGAGTTTGAACTATACATATAACCTAGGTGAGGACCCGCTATCGAAACATATGTATATAGGTATCTTAAATATGGCTCCATGATGCTCTCTGCAATTGTTTTTAAGAAAAGAATAATTCTTTTAATAATTTTAATTGTGATCAACAATATTTTTCCAAGATTTATGCATGCATACCTGCTGCTAAAGCAGTTCTGATAATGAGATTTCCAATAGAATGTCCAACAAAGCTGAGCTTGATATCTGTCAGGTGTCCACTTCTTGAAAATTTATCCATCTTCCTTTTGATGAAAGAGACCACCTCCTCTGCAAGTCGTAAACCCATTTCTCTGAAGTCTCCAGATGTTTTGTCCTCATTAGCCTCTGACATAAGGAATTGTATCTTGGGGTCTATCAGGAGCCATTGATTCCGAAAGAGCCGTAAATCCAAATGATGCCCCTGTATGAGTTCAAGTGATAGTCAAACGATCTATTACTAGAACAGTAGGAGGATAAGACAAATTCTAAACTTGCTAGTGAAATGAATTCACTAGGACTATAAACGTCAAAGTAGGAATGCCGTCAACTAAAATCTTGTATATAACAATCAGTAAAAGCCACTAGCATCTTTTAAACACAACAGCCTTTATGATAAAACTATGAGAAATGAAATAACATATCGATAAAAAGGCAAGCAAGAATATTGCAAGAAAAAAAAGGCTCGAGAGCATATTCCATAGAATAGGAATAGGTGGGGCATGACTTGAGCAAACAACAAGATTTAAAGGAAACTGAAAGTAATTTAATAGAGGGAGAGCTTACATGCGTCCAAAACAAATGCATGAATACGAGACTATGACTGCACCAATATAACTATAAAATGAGGTTTAATATTTAGAAGATTCTTCTTCGTCTCAAAATATAAGAGACAACTACTACCTTTACTCCATTCCAAAATATAAGAGACATTTGAAGAATGTTTTGCACTTTAATTCTTTTTTTTTTCAGTTTTACATTTATTCAATACCAATGTATTAATACTTGTGTTGACTATAAAAGTTATCATTCCCAATAAAAGAAGAAAGGGGTAGGGGGAGAGAGTAATTGATTTTAATAATGATATTCTCTCTCTTATTTCATATCTCCTCATTAATAATGGTATTTTAGTAAAATGGAGTAACAATTCTAACATACTTATTGTTTTTAACCGCTACTTCGAATTAAGAGATTCGGTTAAACCTCTCTTATATTTTAGGATAGAAGGAGTAGTTGGGTGGACGGATCCCATTTGTATTAATATAACTTATTTAATAAAGTGTCTGGCAAGATGAATCCAGTGTTAAGCTTCTATTAGGACAGACAATCAACAAAGGAGCAAAGTTTCTTGAACCATTCATGCATGGTTACTTTGTTATAACCATCCTAAACTTCAAATAAAAGAATACATCCGCCCTAATATCACATGGCTATAGTGGCCAGATACAATGACTAAGATAAGAAAATAGATTATATTCATTAACTTGGGTTTATAAAGTTTATAAAACACATAATAATGCGCCTCAAAGTCTATTGCAAATCGTTAAGATAAGTGATTCGGTGATTTTTCATTACATACTAGAGGTGCACTGTTGTACAAAGGGGGCATAGAAGCTAAGTAGTCACACCTCTAAATTTTTTTGGACTACTCAAATCAGTGGCTGTGCAACAAGTCACTTGAACAGATTATAAAGGATACGAAGTTATGAACCTTCACAAGGTATGATGTTATATGGAGTTTAAGCTCTCCCACGAATTAGATTTTGGAGTATGATTCTCTTAAAGGATCATATCAATTGCATCAATGGCTTACACTATCCTCCATTCTCTACTTCTCTCCACCTCTCCTATTCTCTTGCTTGCATGTCATAGCCCTAGGACGTGGAACATGGTGGAATGTTGGAACCTATTGCAAAGTTATAGGATTTAAGCCTCACTTGATGGACCTTGAAGTTTTTAGACTATCTTGAAGGTTTATATTATTAGCAAATTGGTATAAGAACCTTCTACAACCCTCTATTTCCATTCTCTCCCATAAATTTTTTCTGCTCTATCCTTTTCCTAATGTGAAAAAGTTTATTAGCTGAAGAGTGAAAATCATCCAATCCTCAAAAAAAAAAAAAAAATCCTTCTGCCCACGTACCCAACTGCAATGGCAAGAAACCTCAGGAATGATGAACTAACATGATGCAAACAAATCTCTCTGTAAGCTCTGAAAATCATCCAATGCTAAAAAGGTGCCGGATTCAAACAAATCCGGCACCTTAACCTGGAATTTGGAGACATAATAGGCAAGCTTCAAATATGGATGCAAAATTTCATATCTTAACACAAAAGTTGTTCATTCAGGTCTGACATGTAGAGTGCTTCTTTATCGAAGCTATATAATTTATAGATTTTTCATTTCAATTTAACACTATAAGATATATTATCCCAAAACAAATAAAGGTACAAAGCAGCAAGAAATGTAAGAAGAGATGCCAAAATATAGGGATGAAGGAAACTGCAAGAACTGAAACATGCCTGAAATCCATGCACGAAAACAACTACTCTCAAAACTAGCCCATTTTGTTGCAGGCTACTCTCAGACTTGTTTGTTGCCAATACAAGATTTGCTTTTGCCTCCAAAGAATTGAAGTAAGATTTTACACTTGGAGGACGGTCCATGTCTGTGATTCTTTCTATAGTAATAATAGGAACGCGCAAAGGATCCTCAAATATATACATATCTTGAAGTGACGGATTGCTGATCTGCATTAAATTCATATTTATCACAACCATTTTGCATAAGAGAAGCATATATCACAGTTTCCATTCAATATGAAAAGGAAAGGATATAAAGCATTCTAGCGAAGCAGCAACTCACCCTCAATTGTGCTATACCTTGTCTGTGAAGTTCGGCACGCATTGCTGCAGTCTGAGCAGGCTAAACAGAAAAACAGAGACACCAGATTCAAAAAAATTGGTTTAGTTAAGAAACACTCACATGCAGACAATTTATTGATTGATCTCAAATATAACAGAGGATAGTCAGGATTATAATTTTTGTACTAAATATATCAGATATTTACATCATTAGTTAACTTCCTCAAATTTAAAGATCTTCCACGCATTCCCTGGCGTACTAGTGTTCCTTCAACTATGGAGTGCATCATCCATATTGAACATTCGGTTCTTCGATCAACAGCCCATGAATGACGTAGAAATTCAAATATCTTTGTTTTGTTTTCCCTGGATATAAAAATAAAGGGAGGCGAAAGAAATCATATCATTGTGCCGATTTAATGCTTTAATATTATGTTAAAATTATCATTGTTCAGAAGAACCTCAACTCTCTTAGCCTGTAGATCAGGCTCAAGCTTGGCTGATAAAAGTATGGAAAGATTAGCCTTGACATCAGGAAAGAAATAGAGGAAATAACTTTTCCAGATAAAATAAATAAATAGATGCAAGAATATAGAATTAGAACTATGAGCAACTATAAAGTTGCCACATGTAATTACTTCAGTAATAAATCAACATACCTATGAAATTGCAAAAATGTATCCCACAGCCGTAAGAGCTGATTCCCCATAGACTGATAAGAATTTAACAGATCATCCCAAGATATAGACTGAAACAATTTGTAAGTAAGCATATCAATATAACCAGAAACTTTCTGCTGAAGGAAAGGTTGAAGTTGAACTACTACATAAGCAATAAGTGCGAAAGATCAATAAAAGGCAGAATGAATAACAGTGTCCACACTGCAGATCTTCAACCTCAACACTGCCTTCTGAACTGGTAGACGGTTGCTGTGAAATCCTACTAGCAGTAGTGTCCAAACGTATCAGTGGAGAAGAAATAGAAAATTTTGTATGGTCAATTGTGGAAGCCATTTCATTAAGATCAACAGCCTGGTCGATTCCCTCGCTTATTCTTCTCAGATGTTCAAGAAGGATATCATGGGAAGCCATTAAAGCTTTGACGAGCTTAACCTGTTTTGAGACTTGCCCATCAGCATAACTTACTATGGCAACACAAGGATTTCAAGGAAAAAAAAAAAGGTTTAATAAGTTTAGCAAATAATATAAATCACAAGCTTGTGATAACTGATAACAGCATCTTCACAGAGAAATATATTATTGAATTAAAAAAAAGAATCAAGTGGACTTCAAACTTAGATCATATGAAATTTACTGTGATAGGACATGCCTTGTTTGACTTAATAGAATCTTCATCATGAGCGCCTTCAGAAGATCCACAATCACTGGCGTAATACAAGTAATCAATTATTAGAGCAGCAAACTATAAAAGGCGGACCCCAGTGCCAAGCGGCTCCTGCACAATTGCGGGCTCAAGGGAAGGAGACCCCATATGTACGCAGCCTTACCTTAACATTATTGCCAAGAGGCTGTTTCCAGGGTTCGAACCTTGGACCTGGGGGCGGAAAGCCAGCGCACCCACCAGTTGCACCAAGGCCCGCCTTCTAGAACAGCAAACTATATAAAACAAAAAAAGGAACAGACTCTAAATCATTAGGATGCAACAGTGACCAGGATTACTATGCAAGCTTCTAAAGTTTGAACTTTGACAAACCTGGGTACCTTCTGTCGGTTCGTGTGATAGCCAGCTTTTTGCAAACTGACATGAACACTCGTATCAACAAGGACAGCATGTGAAACATCAAAATGGACAGGACAATATGTATGCAACCCAAGAAGAGCCTTAGGGGGAATTCTATACTCATGAACTGAAGCAGAGTAAACATCTGGAAACGCCTGCATCTCAGATCTGCACAATGATGCAAGCAGTTCAAGGGTTCACGTCTTCCAATTGTGAATAATTATTAACAAGAAAATGAACTCCTCTTCAGTAAATATCCATGTTTGATATTTCATTTGTTAAATATACACAGAAATAGGAATGATATCATTGACTAACCCAATATCAGATGTAAGGGCCTGCATAAGCTCAAACTTCAAGATAACAGCAGATGATTTTGCCTGAGAAAATAAATCAATCCTCAGCCAATAAATTACAAACTAAAGGGAAAGAGTCATGTCCATACCTTCAGCAATTTTAAAGAAACATCAGTGAGCATAATTGGGATTGATACACTTTTATAGATTGATATTGACACATAATTAAAAAAGTAAAGGTGCTAAAATACACATGGTTTTTTTTAATATGCACCTAACATCAAGTGTTTTTTTTAAGGTATGGTAAGAATACACATTGTTAGTTAACTTTAACTTTTTTTTTTTCACTTTTAAGACTTACACAGACAATGACTCAATTAAAGTTTCAGTCTAGGTGGCAGTGAATAAAAAAAATAAAAAATCCACATCTACCCACTAATATTAAGCCTCAAACATGTGACTTTTTGTTAAGACAAAAATATCACGATTTCAACAAGATTTTATCTGTTTTTTGGTGCCAGCTAAGAAACCCTCTCAACTACCTCCGCATATATATAATATAGGGCATATCAAACTAGCACAGGATAAGACAATTACTGACCTCGTATCCAGCAAAAGAAAGGTAGAATGAGATCAAAATAGAAAGAGTCACATCCTGCCTTTGATATTTGATTAGAAATGGTGGTGTAGAAAAACTGTTGTCTGCATCATCTATTTTCCATACTGTCCATAAATTGTCATAACCCACTTCAGGAGCTGCAGCAAAAAGATCAAGACGGATTCTCAAATTTCACTCTATGTTAATAATCACAGAAAAAAGATAGAAAAGCATCTGATGGACTGAGGTACATCAAATTAAATACATTAGTCTAGCTGCCTCATGATATGAAAAGAATATATTACTCTTTTTTGTCCTTATTATAAGGCAACAACTAATATTTCTCACAAATCAAGAAATAGAAGTTAAATTATTAAATTGGTACAAAATTGATAAATGTTCCCAAATTTACTATTAATTTAATGATATGAATTTAAATGAGTTAGTTGAAAATGAAGGCTTAAAAGAAAAATAGTAATAAATAAGATAGTTAAAGATAGGTGGTACCTTATAATTAAGACAAAAAACTATTAGTAGTTGATGCCTTATAATAAAGATCAGAGGGAGTAATTATCAAGAACTTATTCATCATATATTGCACGCAAGAACAAAATTGCATGGAAATCACGCACTAATCAAGTAGGCACATAAGTTCTCAGTGGACCTGAATTTGTGGCTCTATGAATTAACTACGTAAAAATAGCTGGAATGAAAATCCCAATGTCCCAAAAAATTGTAAATACATTCACCTTCATACTGAACTACCCGTGCTGGAATCCCAGGATAGGAGTCTTCGTCGTCCTCCCATCTCAAAGTAACCTTGATTTTGTACCATCTACATTACATTAACAATGTTGAAAAATCAAAAGGAAAACAGAAAGTATCTGAAACAACATTCATCAGAACGAGCCAATTCAGCTGAGCTTACCCTTGTTCGAAAAGGTCTAGATTATGAAACCTATGAATGTAAATGGCAACTTCGTGAACAGCATCCATAATAGATACTATATTCATTCTAGCAGAGCCACTTTGATCGACATTGACCAGGTCGACTTATTCCTCATAAACCATCGTAATCTCCGAATCCCAAACGAGTGGCACTGGCAGATACTGTGATACTGATACCCAATCCCCAAGGTATCATCCCTAGTCGTTTCAGTGGAAGTTGAGCACAATCCACAACTCCTGAACCAAAATAAACGCAATACTAACCTTCACGCGCCCCATAGTTTCTATGCTTACTAAACCCGTCAGAATCATCTCCCTCTTCCAAGATATGTAGCTTAATGTCAAATTGCAAAGCACATCGATCTGTAAAGGTTTTTGAGTTGAAACGATCGATGATGGGGAAGAGTTATGAAAAGTTGGGATGAAAGTGGAGGGAAGGGAGAGGAAAGGAACGAAGACGGACTTTTTGGTGCAATCACGGGTCGTGACTCTTGTATGGAAAATTTGGTCAGCTTCTTCATCATTCATCTGATCGCTTCTTGTTCATTGATGATAGATAGATGACAGTTAAGACATGAAGTGGACGCGGCTTGTCTTCTTTTCTCTAACTGCTTGCGGAGAAGATTACTTTTAAATGTGCGTTATGCAATGCAGAGAGGATTACATTCGTTACATTAATAAGGATTACAGTGAAAAGATCTAACTGTCATTATAATTTGTCAAATATAATCAAACTGTGCAACTATAAATACTATCAAACATTAAATAATTATCACGATTAAATATTTAAAAAAATTAAATAAGAAAGAGAAAAAAGGGAAAAATCCCATATAAAAACGGTTGAATTATGAAAATTTTAATTTGAATCACTGACTTAATAAATTATATATTAGGTTATGCGTCCTAATTAAGAATTTAAAAATTTCGGTTAAATTATATTCATATCCCTTAATTTTATTAAAAAACAGGATTTATTATTATTTTTGCTTGAGAAAGTAGTTAATTAATTTCTTAAAAGCATGAGTGTATATAATTTTATTAGGTTATGTGTCCTAATTAAGAATTTAAAATTTCAATCAAATTATATTCATATCCCTTAATTTTCTTGAAAAGCATTATCTATTATTTTTTTGTTTGAGAAAAGTACGATCAATTAATTTTTAAAAATATGAGTGTATATAACTTTATTAGGTTATGTGTCCTAATTAAGAATTTAAAATTTTAGTCAAATTATATTCATATCCTTTAATTTTATTGAAAAGCAGGATCTATTATTTTTTTACTTGAGAAAAGTATAATTAATTAATTCCTTAATAGTATGAGTGTATATAATTTTTTTATAAATTGAAAAAGGTGAATTCTTACGTACTTCAATATTTCATAAGTATTTTTATATGAGATTTTTCCTTTTAGTAAAATAATAATCATGAATTATATTCAAAATTTAAATTAGAGTCATAAAATTTTGAATAAAAATATAAATATAGAAATATGATGATAAATCTTTATATAGATTGCCTATCACAATAGATTTCGATTTTTCTAATTTTTTTTATATAGCTGGATATTGTATATAAAAAAATGTTATCTATGATTGATGTTTGAAAAAAAGTATGAGAATAAGAACAAAGGAAGTCTTACAATAATCCTTAAAAAATTAATTGATAGAGTATATAATAGAGTTATGTTCTTAAGGTTTTTATTTTAATAATTATGGGATTTGGATATAATTTGACCAAAATTTTAAATCCTTAATTAAGACGTATAACCTAATATATAATTTGTTGAGTTCAGTGACTCAAATTAAAATTTAGGTAATTCAACTGTCTTTATATAAGATTTTCTCAACAACAAAAAAATCATTGAAATAGGTAAAGACAAATGGGTATGTTGACAACTCAACATGCCTATTTATCTTTTATCTGTTTCAACAATATTTTATGTCTTTTTCCCAAAAGTTGGTTAAAAATTAAAAAATACTCCCCCACTAAAAATTAAAAAATTAAAAAAGTTATATTCCATAATTAAAAATATTAAAATAATCTATTAAATAATATTCTCAATATTAAATATTAAAAAATTATCATTAACCCAACATGTGCACTACATAATATTTACACCTTTAAATATTAAAAACTTACTATGAATGCAATGTGTGCATTGAAAAAATTATCATAAACCCAACATTTACATTATATATATATGTATAGATATAGGTAGTTTTGTCTCTTTCTATAATATTTTCATATACTCTCATCTTTAATATAATTTAAATAAACGTTTTTTATGAATATGCATCATCTTTCTTTAAAAATAAAATCAAACAAATTCATATAATCATCATTATATTACATTTCATTCATTAACTCCAATTCCGTTAACTAAACAGGCTCTAATGGTCTGCTGGCCATCGTTTTCTATGAAATTGCTGAGGATATTATAGATGGTGTTAGATACTAGATATTGTTGGCAAAAAAATGGTTAGATATTAGATATCGTGAGGTATTTAAAAATAGGGAAAATTAGGGTGAATGACCTAAAAAAAACAATATTTATCAAGCATGACAATATAAATCGTAATTATTTTAAAAAAAACAATTATCAAAATATAACATTAAAAATACTAAATTGCCCTCAATGCTTCTCCCTCGCCTTCTCGTGTTAAACAAGCATCTCACATACCCATACTTGCCTAGAGGATCAATATCTAACTGCAATAGGACTAAAAATTATAATTAAATTTCTGAGTGGACAATACTTTCTTATCCAAAACACAGTGTGAGACAAGAAAATAACGGTAAAGTCCATTCGAATATAGTTGAATGGAGAATGAGAGATACTCATTACCTTCAGTTCTAACTGTCCAATGTAGTCTTCCTTAACCAGATCAAGGATTTGCGGTATATGAATGGGAACACAAATCCATCTATCTCTCTTGCTCTATTAAGAATTTTGTATCTAAAAACAAATCCCCGCAATCCAATGTTTATTCGAAAAATTGTCTATTAGCCCTTAGAAGCACTACTGAGAGGAAAATCCATATGAACTAAGAAAGATTCATATAGCAAGCCGTAAGGAATATTCAAGAAATGTTAGGTGATTGTTTTTGGTGGTGATCTCTCTCTTTCTTAAAGAATTTAGAGTCACATACATTATTGTGGTTTGTAGTTAGATTTGGAGCTTTTATGCCAATTTCTAGGTTTGATGTTATGGCTTATTATATGAATCAAAGAGAAGAGAATACGGAGCACGCGGAGGGTAAATTAGTATTTTTCATTTTATATTTTCATTTTTGATCCTTTTAAATAATTACGATTTTT
Organism: Acacia concinna; assembly: GCA_037177275.1. Lineage (NCBI taxonomy): Eukaryota > Viridiplantae > Streptophyta > Magnoliopsida > Fabales > Fabaceae > Acacia > Acacia concinna. Next base: position 4,152,208 of record JBAGKO010000001.1, on the reverse strand, counting down.
ATGGTCCTCCTTAATAAAAATTATTTTCTTTAATTCCTTCAACATAATCTTCCCTTAAGAATATTTTAGAGTGGTGGGTGGAGCAAAACCTTTTTTAGGATCCTAGAACAAATACTACAGCGTACTCATATGTACTAAAAAATTACTTGAGGATGCTGAATAATACTAAAAAATTATTTTAGGATCTTTAAAAAATATTTCATATTATTGATTGATACTGAAAATAATATTTTCGAGCAGTAGATTAAAAAGTGAGTGGCATGTGTATTTTACACCAAAGTAAGCTTCTCTTGCCATTTGATGCCATTGAAAATTGGCTCAAGCTAAATCCTAGTTCTGCCCTCGCCTCTGATGCGGTTATGCCCCATTTGACTCGCTGAAATTCATATATTCTCCTAAAAGGAAATGAAATTGGAAATTAGATTCCTAATGTTCTGTTGATATTAACAAAATTCTTGAAAAGCTAATTTTCCAACACGTAATGTAAGTATGGTCCATTACAAAATTATAAAAACGAATTAAAGTTCATCATTGTTTAATCATCCCTCCAATGACACCTCAAACCGTGGTTAATAATTTTTAAATTTTTATTATTATTGGTGACCTAAAACATAAATTACTTTATTACCTATTTTTCAATTACGTTACTTTGATCCTTATCTTGGTCAAAATCAGCATAGACTTCACCAAAAAAAAAAAAACGTTGGCAAACAAAGACAGTAAATGATAAACTACCAATCCTACAAGTAAAAGGAAACTAATCAACATGTCGGTTTAAAAAAAAAAAGGAAAGTAATTGATAAACTACAATCCTACCAATAAAAGGAAACTAATTAAGTGAAAAGGCACTTCTCCCTAACCATTCATTTAACTTAACACTCATAATATTCTTCATCTCATTGATCTTATTATTCTTTCTTCCTCGTCGTCTTCAATGGCGGCTTATTATCATTATCATCTTCCTCCCACCACCACCGCCGCCGCCATTATATCTCTCCCAAACCATGTCTTATCAGAAGTGTTAGCCAAAGTGGGGTCTTCATCCATGGATGATCTCTTCACACTCAAATCTTGCTGCAAGAACTTCCTCAATCTCATCGATGAAGATGACTATCTCTACCAGCGCGTCAACATGCAGAAACTTCCCTACGTTCCATGGTTCATCAAGCCCCAAGAATCTTCCTTCTTGGAGCGTTGCAGACTCTGCGGAAACCCAGAGAGCTTGTACAGAGAAGGAATGGCGAAATTCTTCAGCTTCAGTCCTCTGATAATGGATCTTGATGGTGGCCTTGAAATATTGAAGGAGGCTTCACAGAAGGGTCATGCAGAAGCAAGATATGTCTATGGGATGATTCTTCTGTGTAGCGAGGTTGAAGATGAGAGGAAACAAGGGTTAGAGTTTCTGAGTTGTTTTCTGGGGAAGATGAGGTTTTTGAAGACATGTAGAAACAAGGTGAAGGCATGTTTAGGGATGATGTGGAAGAACGATCGTGTTCGTTCGTTGTTTAAGAATCCTCATCGTCGTTTGTGTGGTTCTGCCATGTGCCTTGGGTTGCAAGAAATCGCAAGATTGGAAGGTGGATGGCCACCAGTTCTTGATGGAGAAGAAGATGAAGCTTCATTGATATCATGCGAGTTATGCAGATGGGATTACGAGTTGCGTCAGTTCTTTAAGATATGTTGCTGAATCAAAGTGTGGGTCATCAATCTTTATTAGAACTTAGGTTTTGATTCACCTTTTGTTTTGTTGTAATTAAGGATATTAGTGTGTTTTGATCGAATATATGGTCTGATATGTGATCTTTTGTTTTTCTTTTAAGTAAAGAAAACGAGAAATCCTGTTACGACTAAATTTTGGTCATGTATTGTGATCAATATATTAGAGTAAAAAGTTTGTGTTTTTATGGTTTTTTAGAGAGTCTCAGATATATTGATAAAATATTAGTTTTTGGTGGCTCAAATTTTTATTCTTGGAAGTCAAATTATCGGCTCATTCAAGAAAATAGTCCAAATGTTCTAATTTTAATTAAATATTGTGTATATTTATTTAAAATTTATCTTCATGTGCTTGTTCAAACTAAGACCAGAGAATTTGACTGTTAAAGACAGTAATGAAGAAGCTTAACTATAAAGAAATAGGAAATTAGGAATTATGTTTTAGGGTATTCAACGAGCACTAAGCACGTTGAGACTCTTTCTTATTAAAAATTTTTATGTGTAAACCATAAATATTGAAAGGATTCAAATGTTAGTGGGCTATGAAAATTGAAAAATAAGGAATTGTAAAAAATGATGAACAAAAAAGAAAGCTAATAGATAATTTGATGGTATTTCAATTGGATCATGGAACACAACCTGACTTTTATAAATTTCCAATGAATTTGGGCTATATGATAAAGGAAATTACCTAGTAGAAATAAACAAACCCTAATATCTCACTAATATTTAAATGACACTTAAAACAAATATACCAACTCTAATCGGATTGGTCTTTAAGCAATGCCTCTTGTAATTCCATACAAGCTGCTATCTTTAAACCCATTTATACTTTTCAAGTAATAATCTCCAGTTTTTTGCCCAGCTTTTCAAGTGATATTCAGGCTCAAGCTTTTAATTTGATTAAGGATTTTCTTAAGCGGGAAAGTTTTTCATCCTTTTTAAAGACTCTTCAAAACATATATCCAATTACTTGATGACATCATGACGTACAGCCTATATACTATTAGATACCAGGTTGTTGGGTGCCACATGTACTCTCATATATGATTCAATGTGTAGAAAACTCCCAAACCATGGTTTAGAAACTCTTTTCTGCAAGTTAAAATAAAATTTCTCTCTTCTGCTCTAATTATAAGATTTATTTTTGTCACAAAAATAGATATTATATTTAAGACCGGAGAGAGTACATTGCAAATAATAAAAATTATTTTCAAAAGTTAAGCCAAAATTTATTCGCATGTAGAAAGAATTTAGAAGAATAATGAAAAATTAAGAACATTGCAAAACGAATATGGTTATTATTAACGAATTACAAGTAGACTCTTCAAGTCACCAAATGAGCAGTAATATCATTTTAGATCAACTGGTTACAAATAATTTACTGTCAAGGCTCTCTGAGGGTAAAGATTATATATACTCCTGCAATACTAGTAACAATAATACAAAAAGAAAAGCAAAAAAAAAAAAAGAGTCTAGTCCAGATCAGTCAGCCTACCCTTCCTTCCCATTTCACTCAATGTCAAGAAGCAGGGAATATACTTTACTGGACCATGAGCATAATACAATAACCTTAACTTATTTCAACTTTATACCAACAGGAATCCACCATAACTATGGATCTTCCACAAGCAATGAATCAATAGACCTTAACCTCTATCCATTTTACTGGTATTATTTGACTAGCAGCTACTTTCTCTATACAAGGTAAGCTCCAAGTGCCTCTGAAAGATAACCAGCTATTGGATGAAACTCTGAAACTGTTCCTCCCTTTTTCCCTAAATTCATCTTGCCACATTTGATTTTTATCTACAGGCCACTAAAGCCAATCCATCGGATCACAGAAGGCATGTTGAAGTCGCCACTAGACCAAGTTCAGTCTCTCACAAGACCATGGAAAATCGATCTGTCCGATGAAAACTGCTCTGATCAGATCACCACTGGGCTGAATTCACTCTCCGAATCTTCTGTTGTGGTCTACGCTTCTCCACCACAGGAATAAGGTTTTCCATGAGCTGCAGGAAAATATACAGGTTTTCCATTGTCAAGGTACTTCAACGAAACAAATTGCTAAAACTAAAAGCAAAAAGTGAGAGCCCTGTGACCCATGTAACTTGGTTGCAAATGCTGCTTAGAAGTGTGAGGCTCAATTTAAAAACAAAAATAACCCCAAAAAACCATATCCAACAGGGGCAAGGGTAAAAGAGGTCTACCCCTTGTCCATGAAACTCTACCCCTAATAAACCAAATGGGAAAGATAAAATTAGTATGGCGAGTTTTCCGTTTCTCAAGGCATGAGTGTTGAACAGTATTACTTTTGAGGAATATCCAGCCATCAAAGATAATGTATTATGAAGTAAATTTCACAGTAGGAGACTATTAAAAATGAAAAACTCAGCTAATGAAACCAAAGAATGTAGAAGGAACCTATTTGGTTTCACAAATATACAAATACACTGGATCAAAACACTGGGACAGATACAATCACATGGATCCTCTCTCCATGGATATTGAAATTATACTCCTAAACTCCAATTCAACAAAATAATAGTCTGATAGAGCTGGAGATTCACAGATTAACAAATCATTCCATAAGAACTACAGCCGAAGATAAGGGAAATAAGAGAATTAGGAGGTTCATGACGATAAGGGTAAAGAGGTGGTGTAAGAGTGGATATAGGTGTAGCTTAGGGTGGGAGGGGTCTGTTATAATTTTTTTGTCTTCCAAAAGTCTCTCCAGCGGAAGGGGTCAGGGGAGTAGTCCTTTGAAGGAGCAAGTGGGGTTTAGGAGAGTTATCATCTTTCAAAAGCCAGAGTCACTGCGTTGCATTGTATCTTGGCATTTAAGTGTCAGTGGAACTGATTCAGTGTATTTTGTCCTGGGAATATCAAAATCCAGTACCCTCTATTTCTTGCTGTTGCTGTTTATTTTGTTTCCATTTTGACAAAGTTTGCAGGTCTCTACCCATTTGATATCAGGGCATATTAATTAATGGGCAGGAGGATGAGTGAACATAAGGAAAAGTAAGACGGAGAGGTGATAAGATTGAAGGAAGTGTGAAGTTGAATGGGGACTTAGAGACGAAAGAGGCATTGAACAACTTAAAGGGGGGCCAAGGGATATGGCTGCATCTAGAGCCACTGCCCAAACTGAATTGAAATTTTATGTGTGTGACTAGTACAGCAATGGGACCAAACTGAATTGGCAGCTAGTTTACGGGGAGGTATCTGATGAATATGGACTCATGATTATACCAGATTCATTCAAAGAAGCTCTAACAAAATGAGTTATCCTTAAGCACAACAGAACTCGCTGGATATTGTAATGGCATTAATTACTTGTGATTTTCGATGAAGCTTTCAAGATATCTTTGGATTAAAAAGCACATTTTACAGAGCACACACACATTCGGCATTCACTCATACGTTCGATTCAAACCAATGATTCTAGGTTTACTGAAACATATCTTCAATTTCAGACAGAAAATTTCACAATGGGTTCCAACGCACACATTCAACTTCAGACAGGGCATTCGAGATTTAGTAGAAATTTTGGGTACTCAGAACTCATCGATTCGGCCAAATCGAAACAGAAGCAAGAGCAAATCAAGGATAGGAAAATCGGAGAAGCTCACCTTGATCCTGTATGCGAGTGCGATTCTCGATTCTCGATTCTCTGTTCTCTGTCTCGCGTGGTCTAACCGAAGGTGTGAGTTAGGAGAAATCACAGAATGCTGCTGCTGGTATATTTCCCTGATTCCATCTTGCGATTCGAAGTCCTCTGGTTTCACGGTTCTGGTTTGCTGGCCGAAGGATTGAGTTGAGGAGATGAGTGTTTCTTCGGTGCAGAAACAGAAGGCCTCTGAACAAGGGTTGCTGATTTCTAGGTGAGAGTGAGCGTGAGAGTGAGACAGTGGGAGGGAAGAGAGGCAATGGGAAAAGAGAAAAGAATGGAGGGAAGAGATCAATCCGCGGGGAAAAAAAAAAAAAAGAGAAGGGAGGGAAGAGATGTATCCATGAAAAAAAAAATAATTGAGGGAAAAATGTAGGCTCAAAATGAAAGGAAGAGGATAATTACATTGTGATTTATTATTAGTATAATTAGGAATAGTATGTTATAAGTTTTTTTACAGATATAAAATATTTTTTTGAGTCACCTCTTATATATATCTTGTTAAATATACTAACTCCCATCTTAATGTTGATATATATATATTGAAAAAAAAGTAACAAGTTTTATTATAAAACAAAAGTTTCATTTTAAATTTTTAAATGGGGTTAATAACTCAATTAAAGATTTATTGTCTTCACCAACTTGATTTAGAATTTGCTATTTTACGTACCTTTGTATGAGATTTCCCTAAAATAGGGAAAATCCCATAAAAAGCTACTTAAAATAAGAAAATTGTAAATCAGCCTGGCAACACATAACAAATCCTAATTTAAATTATACTTTTGATTGAATTTTAATTTCAATTTTATTTCACTGAACATTCAACTTAAAAATTTTCTTCAATACTACCTTAGTTAATGAACATAAATGGAGGTGCAAGCATATACATCCACAGTCGGTTATGTGATTCAATCAATCAATCAATTAATAATAGGAAAAATTATATGATTCACTCCATTACCCAAATAGTCATGAAATGGGTCAAAAAATCAAATCAATTAAGTTTATTATATTGAAGAACTATGCATTTATTATT
>JBAGKO010000001.1:4114276-4124688 GCA_037177275.1 Acacia concinna | reverse complement strand
AAAAACAATGAATTTTAATGTCTTAAAGTAATGTAATTAGCTTTTTTAGGATTCTCCAAAGAAAGTCAACTAGGCTTTATAATTAGGATCGGAGCAAGTATTATATTATATATTTGTTCAGAAGGTAAACAATATAGTTTGAAGAAAAATGAAAAATGTTAATGCTTTAAAGTAATGTAATTAACTTTCTTTATATTTTCTATAAAAATCAACTGGGTCTTATAATTAAGAACGGAAAGAGTACATCTTATATTCATATTTGTCTAAAGGTTGTTAAAAAGCGGTTATTCGATCTAATTGCATTGAAGCTATGAACTTTTGTTTGATAGAGTGTGTGATAATACATGCCCCGGTTTGCAACCTTGTTGATGAAACTAGGTTAATAGGATCGATAGAGATTAATAAGGAGTAGCATGTTTTGATTAGACATATATCGAAAGATCAAAGCTCTCTTAATAATCAAACAACTAAACTACCGCATAAAAAAAAAAAAGACAATTTTTGCATCCCTGATCACCTTTGACCTTTTCAAGATTTGAGGTGGAAGTTTGCTTTCTTAAGAAGAGACTTTGCTTCCTTTGGTAGAATAATGCAATGGAGATGTATGAATGGGAATAGGATTCCATGTTTTGGATTATTTGGTTGTACCTTTGCTATAGATTATTCCATTTTATATATGGCATCACAATTCCATACCAAAACTGGTAAATGGAATCACCTAACAACTGAGTTGAACTACCAAAATATCATTTGATAATTTTAATTTCCAAAAAAATAAGAAATTACTATTTCTCATTTTTTATTTTTAAGAAATTATTATTTAATTATTATTTCATTGTAATAATTTTAAAAAGCATTTCGAATAAAAACCGTAAACATCGTTTACTTTTGTAGAATATAGTAGACATGAATATATTTTAATCAAAATAAATGTATCTCTAGAGAATGTCAATATGCTTTAAAAAATAAAAAAATAAAGAAGTAATCGTAAATTTTCAAAAGACCGAGTTTAAATGCAATTCTCCATGTCTTTCTATTTTTTAAATTTAAAATATAATTAGCACATGATTATTTTCCCCGAACGCATATATGATGAGTGATGACTAATTCTCCCATGAAATTTCACTGAACGTAAATATGCCATCATTCCAGAAAACACTATATAAATCATAGATAGTGTGATCAGCTTTAAACTCAGTGCAACATATAAAACATATATATTATTACAAAAGTCATGTATTTAAAAAAACATTTTTATTATATATATATATATTAAAAAGTTACACACACACACACACACACATTTGGTTACAAAAGAGTTTTAAAAAGTTATTATATATATATATATATATAACCGTATTTCATTTTTTTTAAAAAATAATCATATTTCATATAAAAGTGTATAAAAGAATATAATTGTTAGAACCGGCTGTCATTCAAGAGGAGGTAAATTGAGTGTAATATAAAACTTTAATATCTTTAAAAATCTTTTCGCATCTTAGTAAAAAATAATAAGTATAAAGATACTGAACAATAAATCAATAACCAGTTAACCAAGTCAGATATGTTGAAAATTTATACAATAAGAGAAGAGAAGTTACATATAGAGATTTATCATATTTGGTCATCCACGGACCTATATCCAGTCTCCAAGCTCTTTCTAAGATTTTCAATCCATTATTTTCCTCAAATTTCAACTGGACATCTAAGAATCACTAAACTCTCACAAGTTTACTTTGGCATTTGTAAAGCCAATGCATTTCATTCACTGAGACACTCACCCTTACACATTGTAAAGATACATTTTGTTTTCCACTTAAGATCCCCAAATCTTGAGCAACTCTTATAGAGATAGAATGATTATATTACAATGGAAGCACACTTCTCTCTCAAGTGAATAATGATAATCACTTATGCACAATCATATGGACTCTCTTAAAAGTATATGACACAACAACTAAGAAACAGAGAATACGAGTTGGAATTTGGAATTAGAGTGTTGGCATTTTTATAGTGCAGATATAAGCTCTCTCATCTTTAGTGTTGAATGCTCTCATATTTGTAGTTGATGTAGCATGATGATCATTAAATGAAATCTTCTTCCCATTAAGCTCTTTGTGTTCCCATTGCAAAATATGACAGTTGGAAATATAGCCGTTGAAGTTCTGATAGATTTTGCTTTTTGATTGTTGAGACTCAATCCATATTTAATCACCTATAACCTTCATATAAACTTGATTAAAGATGATTAGGAATGATTGGGAACATCATAATCAAGATTTATACGAGTTTGGAGAAGAATTGTAAAATACGACGCGGTGATTAAAACTTCTGCAAGGCATCATCATGACATCACTAGAGTGATTCTGCTAGTAATAAAATTGCATCACTCGAGTGAGTAGTGATCACTTGAGTGATCTTATTGATTATTGGGAAGGTCACTAGGGTGATATGCAAGTGATATTTTTTTCCACACATCACTCGAGCGATCATATAGTGAGGTCAGAACATTATTCAAGTGATGTCACTCGAGTGATCAATGCATTTAACTTCAAATCAAGCAAATGACTTATCTCTAGAAATCTCATTAAACCTTCTTTCCAACACAACAAGAATCATCCTAAAATTCTCTGTCTTCTAAAAATTCATAATCCATAGAGAAACGACTGTTCAAAAATAGTTTCATACTCAATCACTAAATTCTAAAATCCATACATCTTTCATATGACCTTTTATGAGTTTTATTTTTACTTCTCTAAAACGCCCTGTGAATGCGGTTTCATATTTAAGAAGTTTCATTTCAATTGGATATGGGTTGTGGGATAAATCTTCAAAATACTGATTCTGTCTTGGAAATGCATGTTAAGTTTGAGCATCAACTTCAAAGTTACATATCTCCTTCATGTCATATGCTTTGAGCTTGCTATTGTTTTAATGGGTCCCCTCTAAATTCTAGTTTTATATGAAACAAGCTTCACTTCAATCATATGTGTGGTGCGGAAGATATGACAAAAATACCAAAGTTCTACTTTATTAGACAAATATAATATAACAAAGAGGTCATCACTCAAGTGATATGAGGTCACTCAAATGATCCAAATTCATCACCGGAGTGGGCAGTCTAGTGATCATTGTGGTGAATAATCTTTTTTCTTCAATATTTCTTCTTTGTCTTCTTTCATTTGATGATTTCTTCTTTCTGGACTAATCTATAATACATTTCACATTAAATATAATATATAGTTAGTCAGGGTAAGAGATAAATGCATGGAGTGCAAACTTTTTACTCTTCAATATTTGGCATCTATATTTATATTTGACATAATCAAAACTCATCATATATCTAACAATAAAGTCGTTCTTATCCTTATTGTAATTATTTTTTGAAAAAAAAATTTGTTTGGGAGCACTTAAGAATAAGTATTTATGTATGTAATTGATACATCGCTCTTCTTACATATTTAATTCTATAGTTTATTTTTTAAAAAAATAAATTCTACTAAACACTTATTGATTGGTGGGTGTTTGAAAGCTAAGGCCATTTTACAGGATAGAACTCTGTTAAACATATTCAGATTGTACAATAAATATATATATATATATATAATCACTTAAAATAGTTCCTGGTAAAAAAAATCAGTTAAAGTAGTCTTAATAGTCCAATTATCCTAACACTAATCATCCTCTTTAATTTATTTTAGCTTACGTGTACCACTTTTCTTGCCTTCTCATTTAACTTTGCAAGTTTGCATGCATGAATCTATCCTTTTCTTTTTTCCACCTCTCTCTCTCTCTCCACCTTTTCTTCTATCTTAAGTCTTGCGACACGTGCCTAACTATATCCAATTCTTCATGACATGAAAGTGAAATAGATGTGAACGGATTTCACTTATTAATATACCACTTATAATTATCTTCTTTAATAATCCACCACCCTTCCTCATGAGTATTAATTATAGTGAAGCAATAAATTTATAAATTAATTATTAAGAAGGTTCTTAAATTTATAACTCACACAATGTTAATTTATCAGTTATTATTAGTTTCATTTATATAAGACAAATTTACAACTAAAAACATTTAACATTGTTTATCTCACTCAAATAACACAATTAAATTTATAAATAAAATAATTAGTATTTATCATATTAGTGTTATTTACTAATTAAAGAATTATGAATTTAAGTCTTTTTTTAGATGGAAATGAATTGAAGTCTTTAATTAAAAATAATTCTCTTGCAATGAAATAGAGAGTACTGAGTACGATGGCCAATGGGCTGGTAATTGATATAATAAGTGGTCTTATCTTTGTAAGAAGGAGAACACAACTTTAAAATTCTAAAAAAACATATTTGTTGAGAGGGCCTTATCCTTAATACTCTTAAACTAATAGGGATTAAGCTCAAGTCCAAAGTGATTTAGGAATATTGTTAGTTAAAAAAAACAAAAAAGACGCGAGTGCCCTAGTCTGATAAAGAAACCCGGGGGAATTTTTTGTCTTTTTGCCTTCATACTATTTTTTTTTTGTTTTTTTTTGGTTGAAGGTATGGCGCACGTCATATTTTTCATATATGCTTATTATTTGAAGTTACAATGTTTTGATTATCATCAAATTGCTTAGCAAATATGATAACATATTTTTTAAAAAAAGATTAGTAATCAAGGGATCATATGAGTAGTAAATATTATAGTAGCATGGATCATGAACAGATATATATTCGGGTAAAAGGCTATGTGTGGGGGTTAATTTGGACGGTTTGTTGTTGTTTAGCACAAAACTACTTTACACGTTATGAAATATGATTCATAGCTATCATATATATATAAAGTAAAAGTTGTTGTCAACTTTATATAAATATATCCACACTTATCAATTCAAGGACGAGCATTAATAATCCCTGAAAAAAAACCACTGGTACAATCATTTTAATCCACACGCACAAAAGAATGAACAATAATAATAAATATGGAGAGTTGAGTGAGACGACATTACAGTTATCAATCACAACGATTTGGTCCATCTTTGTGCAAGTAAAAGATATGTAAAGCTATAAGCATCTTAAATATATAAGAGCAGGACATGAAGTTTACTTTGATCATAAGAATAAGATTAATATCCTGTTAGTCTCTTAAATTTATAATTTTTTTAAAATATTCTTTTCAATAACACATAATAAGAGCTTTTCATCAATGAGTTGTTACAACTTACAAGGCACATTATTAGAAAGAATATTATAAAGAAAGCAACATTGCATTTGGTACATATAACTAAACTAAATAAATTCATTTAATATACTTAACTTAGTTATTTAACTTTTATGTTAAGGGCTAGAGAGAGTAGTATTAGGCACGTGTAAGCAAATAATCTAATGTTACCATTCATAATTAAAAGTTGGAATGTTATATATATAATATTTATTTCAACCTCCTTGACCAACATATTCTTTTTTTTATTAATGTTGTGCGTATTTAATACTTGCGCCATAAACTTTTCAAAAGGGGTTTTAGTGCTGACCATGAGACTCCCTCCATAGGCTTCACACAATAGGCTTTTGGAAGGGGCTTACCGGGCTCAGACATACCTTCGGCTCAAGGAGCGCTTTGCTCGCCAACAAAACCTCACATTAGAGGTAGAATTTGGACTCATGACTTTATAGACTATGAGTTATCTCTTTGGACCAAATTTTATTGGCATCACAAGACTCTATTTTGACAATCAAAAAGAGAAGAAAAAAATATTCAAAAGATTAGTCCTAATTGCCACTTGTAAAACCACGTTGTTTGGGCGTATGTGAAAAACTCTAGCCTCGGGTGATTTGGGACAATAGTGAATGGATTACAAACAAAAATAAAAACAAATTAAACTAAATAAGATGAAATAACTCTACCCTTCTAAACTGGTTTGGAACCTCTCCATTTCTCTTACCATCCATTTTCCTCCATTTCTTTATTCTCACCATTAGATTAATTATAAACAGCTGTGATTTAATATCGAATAAAAAGTAAAAAAAATAAATAAATATTATGCTATATTAAATCTCAACAGTTCAAAGTTGATGTAACGGTGAGAATAAATAAATTGAGGGAAATAGATGATAAGGGAAATTGAGAGACTCCTTTCCCACAACACGTTACCATGAACTTATATGGTAGAAGAAACTCAATATTGGTTTATTCATTTCATCAAAGGCTAATTACAATAGAAAATCCTAACTCCATTCATATAGCTTAGAGAATAAAAAAACATAATATAACAAAACACAATAACAAAACATAATAAAATAACCATTCAAATTCAATTCTAAATCCAAAATTAAAAATTCAAATATAAATCCCAAATCATAGGATACAAAAGATAAGACATCGAAGATACTAAATAGATAAATCATAATTATAATAGATAAATATACATATTAAATATTCCTAATGGTTAACTGTTCATGTTAAAAATATTATTCAATAGAGGAGGGATTTAGTTACATACCTAGTTGGGTCAGGCTTACTAAATTCTCCAAGCAAGTAAGACTACCATAGTCTTGCTTAAGGTTGCATAGCAGTGCACCATAATAGAGAAGAGTAGAGAAGAATTAGGAGAGAAAGAATGCAAGAGATGTTGGTCTACAGAAAAAAGGAGGCCAAGGACCGAAGAAAGAGAATAACCCTTTCAAGAAAGGCAAAAAGATTGGAAAGAAGAAAGATCTCTCGAAGCTCAAGTGTCATGTTTGTGACAAGAAAGGCCACTTTGCCAGAGATTGCCCTAAGAAGAAAAATGTACTAGTCCAGAACACTTATCATTATTATTTTGTTTCTAGTATTGCTCTTATATCTGAGGCTAATCCTATTTGGATTGTAGACTCAGAGGCCACAGACCATGTGAGCAGAGATCGTAGGAATTTTTTGGAGTTTCGTAGATTACCAGTTAGAAGCATATGGCTTTACGTTGGGAACAATGCGATAGTAGAAGTTAAAGGGATTGGAACTTGCAAAATAACTTTGCAAGAGAGGCAAATCCTTATCTTAAAAGATATCCTCTACGCTCCTGAAATTCAAAGAAATTCAATCTCTATTATTTCTTTAGTTAATTTAGGTTTTAATGTTAACTTTCATGGTCAAGTTGTTGACATTTTAAATAGGACCGATTATTTCGGATTTGGTTGTATTTCAGATGGTTTCTTTGCTTTAATGAAACAAAAGAGAATGTGAATCGCACTATGGTAAGCCCATCAAGTGTCAGTGTAAGATGTTGGATTTTGGGCTTGAGTCTGCCATTGATATGCTAGATCAGAAGCTCTGAAAATTAAATCCAGATAAATTAAGAGAGTCTTGACATACAATAGTTTCCTAATAATGCAAATAGTTCCTTAATCAATAAAATGTTAACTAATTTATATATAACTATATAAATAAAGGTTTTCTACTAATTGGTTACTTAATTGGAATTTGTTTGAAGTGCAAGAAAGGAGAGTTTGAAAACTTACTCCAATTAAAAATTAATTGCTGCTTGAGGGGCAAGTCAATGGTCTCTATAAATAGAACCTCTAAGCAAATAATTCATCGCAAAGCAATAGAAACTTCTTGCATTCTTTCTCTCTTAATTCTTCTCCACTCTCTTATGTTTTGGTACATTGTTGTGCAACCTTAAGCAAGACTACTTCTATTATGGTAGAAACTTCTTGCATTCTTTTTCTCTTAATTCTTCTCTACTCTCTTCTGTTTTGGTACACTGCCATGCAACCTTAAGCAAGACTACTTCTATTTAGTGCATTATCGTGCAACCTTAAGCAAGACTCTAGTAGTCGTACTTGCATGGGAAATTTTGTAAGTCCAACCCGACCAGGTATGTGTCTAAATCCCTCCTCTATTGAGTGATATTTCTAGGTTATATCATTCAATAGATGAGGGATTTAGTTACGTACTTGGTCAGGTCGAACTTACTAAATACCCCACACAAGTAAGACTACTATAGTCTTTCTGAATTTTGGATTTTCTATTTTAATGGAATATTATTTTTTTTATCCAATTCAATCTTCTTATTTATTTTGATTGCTGTTGTATCTACACATCTTATTAGTTTCTTTTTTTAGGGTTGCTAACTCAATGGTAAAGTATTCGGCTTTTAAGTGTGACTCCAATTTTTACACATTTTTATGAAGCAATGGATTCGTCCATACCATTGGTAGAGTTTGTAAGACCACGACTGATCCAGAAAGGAATGAATGGAAAAAGTAGTATGTCATATCAATGAAAATTTCTAAGAATATTTCATTGTTTTTGGATCAGGTCAAAATCCATGTTTGTATTCTTGGCTCGCAACAAAATAAATTCACAGTTGGGTTGAATTAATAAATGGATCGAGTTTGGTGGCAAAGAATTTTTAGCTTAAGGTTGCACCAAAATACAAAGAGTAGAGAAGAATTTAGAGAGAGAAAGAAAATAGAAGAGAGTAGAGAAGAATTAAGAGAGAAAGAATACTATTGCTCTATGATGGATTATTTGCTTAGTTGGGAGATCCTATTTATAGAGACTCTTGACTTATCCCTCAAGCAGCAATTAATTCTTAATTGGAGTAAGTTTCTAAACTCTCCTTTTTTGTATTCCAAACTCTCAATTAAGTAACCAATCAGTAGAAAACCTTTATTTATATATATTTATATATAAATTAGTTAATCTTTTACTAATTAAGTGCTATTGATATGGCCCATCAAGGGCGGATTCAGGTCCAAAATATAACAATTAACCTAATTAATGATAATAAAATAACAACTAAATCTTATTATTATCATTAATGAGAGATACTTCTTTTTAATTCTCCATTTTTTATTTTCTCTTTTAAATGACTCAAAATCTCTTTTACTAACTCGGAGGCCAATAATACAATTAGTGAGACTCCTATAATTTTTTTATGATCCAAGACAATATTTCACAACCTGCAAACAAATAATCTTGAATGATATTTCTTTTCTTTTTTCCGTTTATTTATGGACAAAACGATTTTTCAAACTTAATTAACCTTCAATAAATTATTAAGGATGATTTTTCTCACTATTCTTTTATTATAATCGTGCAACGCTTCCGACTTTATTAAAATCAATTCCTACACATTGCAATCCCTAATCGTTTCGGTGATTTGCCAAGCTCCTTTTCCATGAAGAAGCATATGGTAGTAATGCGTGGCGACACTCCATTCCTTCCTGATGAAATCATCACAAACATTCTCAAACGACTTCGAGTAGAATCCATAATCCGGTATCAAGTTTGAGGTCAGATAGGTAAAATAAGGGTTTTCGTATTGGGTTGGGTCAAATCCAAGAGGATAACTCATGCATCGATTAAAATTACTATAGTCTAACTAGGATTTGCACAACAGTGCATTAGAATACAAAGAAATTATGGAAGAAAAGAAGAGAGAGCACAAGAAAGTTCAATTGCTTTGGGATGGATTATTTGCTTAGTGGGAAGGTCCTATTTTTTGAGACCCCAAACTATCCCTTCAAACAACAATCACTTCGTAATTAATATGAGTGAGTTTCCAATTTCTTCCAGCTTGCACTTCAAGTTATAATCACTATGTGATTTACCAATATCATCTAACTTGCATTTCAAGTTGTTTACTAATCAGGAGAAAACCTTCCTCATATATATATAAGTTAACCTTTTTTGATTTAGTTGCAATTCATTTTAAGAAATAATTACATGTCAACTTTCTTCCTTTATTCATTAGAATTTTATTTCGGAGTAATCGGTCAAGCCCATCAAAGATATAATTAAGCTCAAAATCTAACAATTTGATTCTAGGGGTGGTGGAGGTGATCTGCAATGAAAGATGCAGATTTTAAGAGATTTTTTTCCAATATTTGCATACACTTTGATATCTTCTTTTCCAAAGGCATGAACTTGATCCTTTAGACTTATTTGTGGTCAATTATGAGATGCAGATACTTCTTAACATTCATAAGCCACCTTCATTGAGTAACTTGTGTCGTGCTTCGATCGTTGGTTCCTGCAATGGCCTGATTTGTGTTCAATCAACTTCCTATGGGTCTTTGGGTACTTCTCTTTTCATACTGAATCCAGCTATCAGAGAAGTAAGATATGAGTGCCCTGAGTTATTGGTGATGATGATGGCAATTTCCATTTTGAATTTGGGTTCTGTCTGATTCTTAATGATAGACAACACCAAACCCAATTAGTGCAAGCCCACTCAACTCACAGCAAAAGCCCAAAATAAAAATCCAATAGATATTTTGGTAAACAAATGTACAGCTAGCCCTAGAATGAACATTCTAGAATTGCTCAATCCCTCTATATAAATGTATGTAAATGGAAACAGTAAATATTGAGACAATAAATATACAGTAGCTACACAGAAATTTCTCTTCTCCTGCTCTTCTCGCCTTTTCTTTTCTTATTAT
>JBAGKO010000001.1:4103938-4114176 GCA_037177275.1 Acacia concinna | reverse complement strand
TGGACCTCATTTGTCCTATAAAATATTCGCATGAAAACAGAACAATGTAACTGACTTACATCAGAATTTCCAGAAATCTGTCATAACTTCAAAAATATGTAACTCACAATGTATACATCCAAAATCCATGTTTTAGGACTCATTGGAAAGCTTATTATGCCTACTATACCTCTGCCAAATTTCAGGGCAAAAGGAGCCCATTAGCCCCTTCAAAACTTACAGAAAACAGAGCACACTTCTGAAATCCGAAAATGCAATCTCTACCAACACCCACTTACAATCCCTTTGCATTCTAATATTTCTAACCATAATCAAAACACCAATATGAACATATAGTTCCAGAGATCATTAACCATGGGATTCCCATCAATTTGACCGAACAAAAGCATACATTTCAAGGAAAATAGATTCAGCCACAATAGAATCACAAAAACGTCCAGATTTTGTTCCAAGCAACACTCTAATTTCAGACTTAGCCTTTGGAACAACATTTCAATTCCAATTTTAAGCAACCCTAGCTTCTGATTTCTGTCTTCATTTTAAAAGAAAAACCAGAGGATTGAAGAGAGAAAAGGGAATCAAACTCACCTCTTCCCAGCAGCAAATCGAATCAGCAACTCTTCTCCTTCCAGCCGAAGACACTCACTCACGATCGCTCTCTCTTTCTCTCTTCGGTGGAGCACTTGAAGGAATATGGTGAATGGGTGTGAGTATGTGTGTGTGACCGAAAAGGAAATGAGAAGTGAGGTCTGGTTTTGCTTTTCCTATGCCACGTAGGATGAAGTGTAAATGAATGAATATTAGGTGTGTTGACCAAAACACAAGAGGTGATTCCTTTTCTTTTTTTTTTTTTTTCCTTCTTGTAGCCACGTAGGAAATAGAATAAGAATGACATAAGACTTGCTTCTTACACATAGAAATATAAATAAAAGGAAATAAATGAATAGATATATATATATATATTGGACATAAATTTAATAAT
Source organism: Acacia concinna (assembly GCA_037177275.1). NCBI lineage: Eukaryota > Viridiplantae > Streptophyta > Magnoliopsida > Fabales > Fabaceae > Acacia > Acacia concinna. The sequence goes on along the minus strand of JBAGKO010000001.1, from coordinate 4,113,194 downwards.
ATAATTACAATTCTTTTCCTTAATTTCCCAAAACACACATAAAATCATAAGATTATGATTTTATCATGATTTAATAAGTGTCCCAAAAATTGGGATATTACAAAGGAGGCTAAAGAAGTTAGTTTATGAGAGGAGGATTAGGTTTAGTACTTAGAATATTAGGACTCTGAATGAAAAATCTTGGGAGGTGGTAGGCATAATGAAAAAGCATCAAATTAACATCTTGTGTCTCTAGGAAACTAATTGGCTAGGAGAGAAGGCTCATGTTATTAATGGTTGCAAGCTCTTATACTCAGGAAAAGTAAATGGAAGAAATGGTGTTGGTATTATTGTGGATAATGCATGGAGGAAGAATGTGGTAGAGATTACGAGGATTGATAATAGAATTATTTCCTTAAGAATGATTGTGGGTAAGGATAGTTTCAATATTATCAGTGCATACGCACATCAAGTAGGGGTAGAAACACATCGTCAGGAAAAGTTCTGGGAAGATAAGGGGCCAATTCAGAGAATCTCACAAACAAAGAGGGTTTTTATCGATGGGCATCTTAATGGACAAGTTGGAAGGGAAGCAGGACCTAATGCAAGGGTTCATAGTGGTTTTGGATTTGGGGAACTTAATAATGAATGTCAATCTATTATTGATTTCTTCCTAACATATAACATTAAGCTTATCAACACTTGTTCTAAGAAGAGAGTTGAAAATTTAATCACATACAAGAGTGGCACCTACAGAACTCAAATTGACTTCTTTTTTGTAAGAAATCCTGGCATAAAACTTTATACTAATTGCAAAGTGATCCAGGAGGTGGCGTAATAGCACAACATAGGGTTTTGGTACTTGATGTGCATATTAAGTGTATAAAACAAAAGCGCCAACAAGTTATAATTCTAAGGGTCAAATGGTAGCAATTAAAGGGGAAGAAGCAATAGAATTTTAAGAGAACTCTTTTTGAGAAGGGGGTGGGAGTTTCAAGGAAATACTAATATCATGTGATAGAATATGTCTAAAAAGATCCAGAAGGTTGTTAAATCAATTTTGGGAGTATCAATAAGTTGTAATTGACAAGATAAGGAGACTTGGTGGAGGGGATGAGAATGTTCAATAGAAAGTTGAGAAAAAGAAATATCGTTTTAAAGTCATTCATTTGTATAATAACAATGAAAGCTAGGAAAAATATCGTTAGGCTAAAAAGGAGACTAAGAAGGCAATGAATGAAGCTCGTAATAAAGTGTATGAGAAGTTTTATAAGGCATTAGGGACAAAGGCTGGAGAGCATAAAACCTATAAAATTGCAAAGAACAAAGAGAGGAATTCAAGAGACTTGGACCAAGTGAGTTGTATAAAGGATGAACAAAATAAAGTTTTGGTTATTGATGGAGATATTAAGAATAGATGGGAAACTTACTTCTATAAATTATTTAATGAGGCAGGGGGTGAGGCAATTGGTGACTTGGAAGAGTTGACAATTCGAGAAGAGGATCTTAATTTGTCATTTTATAGAAGGATTTGAGTTGTTGAGGTTTAGGAAACTCTTAAGATAATGGACAATGGTAAAGCGATGGGACCAGATGGTATTCCTATTGAAGTTTAGAAATGTTTAAGGAAGACGGAGTGTTTTAGCTTACCAAGTTATTCAATGAGATTTTGCGATCTAAGAATATGCTTGATAAGTAGCGGAAAAGTATCTTGATTTCTATTTATAAGAACAAGGGGGATATTCAAAATTGTGCAAACTACAGGGGAATAAAGCTTATGAGCCATACGATGAAATTGTAGGAAAAATTGATCAAACACATGTTGAGGATGGAGACTAATATTTCTAAGAACCAATTTGGATTCATGCCTGCAATTGGTAGGTCCACAACAGAAGTAGTTTACTTATTGAGGGGGCTAATAGAAAAGTATTGAGGTAAAAGAAATGACTTACATATGGTTTTCATTGATTTGGAAAAAAGCATATGATCATGCGCCAAGAGATGTACTTTGGAAAGCCTTAGAAAGAAAGGGGATACGTGTTGCATATATCAAAGTTATTCAGGATATGTATGAGGGGGTAACAACTAGTGTTAGAACACCTAGAGGGGAGACAAAGACTTTTCTATAAGGATTGGCCTATACTAAGAATAAGCTTTGAGCCCTTATTTGTTTAATATAGTGGTAGATGTTCTAAATGAGCCTTAGATGCAATCCCTAAATGCACACTTTTTGCAAATGATATTGTTTTGTTGGCTGATTCTAAGAAGGCAATTAATTCTACACTTGAAACATGGAGACAGACTTTGGAGGGAAGGGGCTTTCATTTGAGTAAGAGCAAAATAGAATATATGTATTGCAATTTTGAGAAGTGATATGTTAGAAGTGAAGTGGAAGTTAAATTGGGAGACATGTTATTCTACAAGTGACAAAATTTAGATAAAATAGAATATATGTATTGCAATTTTGAGAAGCGATATGTTAGAAGTGAAGTGGAAGTTAAATTAGGGGACATGTTATTCTACAAGTAACAAAATTTAGATATTTAGGATCAATTATTCAACAAGATGGTGAAATTGATAGAGATGTTAATAATAGAATTCAAGTTGGATGGTCCAAATATAGAAAAGCTACCTGATTTATTTGTGATAAAAAAATTACCTAATAGAGGAAAATGGAAGTTTTATAACACTACTATAAGATCGGCAATGCTATACAATAGTGAGTGTTGGGCTTTAAAAGGACAAGATGAATATAAAATAAGAGTAGCTAAAATGAGGATGTTGAGATGGATGTGTGGCCATATAAGAATAGATAAGATTTGTAATGATCACATATGAGAATGAGTTGGAGTGGCTTCTATTGAAGAAAAAATAGTAAAAAATCGTTTAAGGTGGTTTGGTCACGTGCAAAGAAAGTCATTGGATGTATTGATAATGAGGGTTAATCAAGCAATATGGAGCCCCATAAAAAGTAGTCGAGGGGCCAAAGCGAACACTTAACGGGATTATAGAAAGATACCTTTTGGTCAATTAACTATTTAAAGATATGGTTTTCAACAGAGCACAACGGGTAACATCCAAAATTTTATTTTGGGGCTTAATTATAATTAAGAAAGAATTATTTATGAAAAGTGAACTTATTAGGTAATTTTTGAAATATAAATAATATATGGAGAATATAAAAAATGGCATAATATTTAGCCATTATTATATAGAGTCTTAATATAAAAGAAAAAAGAAAAAGAAAGAAAGAAGAAGAAACATTTAGAAAAAAATTAAAAATAAATAAATAAATTAGGGGGCATGTGGCATCCCTTTTAAATTAAAAGGGCCACATGCTATGTGGGTAATATATATACCCACACATCCCCAATTTCCCTTACCGTTCATCCATTGCACAAGCACAATAAGAGTAAGAGTTTGTGTTTTTTTCTCCTTCAGTCGGCGTCGTTCACACCTCATCCAAGGGTTCTTTATTTTGAGATAAATTATTTATTTAAATATACTATTTTCTACTAAACTCTGTTCATATTATTATTCTAAACAATTTTATGTCCTTAAAGATGTCAATATTACACTAATTAGGGAAAATTTTGAGGTTAGAGTTTTGAGAAAGTTGAGTGTTGATAATATAATATTATAGGAATGTAGAGGGATGCAAATAGATACTTTTAATCGGTTTAGATTTTTGATTTGGTTATTTTATGATTTTATAATAATTTATTAAAAAAAGACCCAAAAATTACTATTTTTAGACTTCTTGGCCTATTAAATTTGTGTTAAACAATTTATTTTTGTCATTAGAGGTATTATTAGAGTCTTAATCAATTTAGATTGTTGAACAACTTTGAGATTTATAAAATTACAACTTTATGTTCAAAACCTAAATTGTAAATTGGGGATTTTGTACAATTATATGTAATTGTTGTTAACTTATGATTTAAATGAGTTAATTAAATTGAGGAAAGTATTAGATTAAGCTTAAAACAAATAATTAGGATTAGAGTTTGAAATTGTAATTTTTGGGTAATTAATTCCAAGCTTTAAAATTATATAATTGTGTTAATATTTTAATTTATATATTAAATTTGTATCTACATTATTGTGTAGATTAGTTTGTAACCGGATTGTAGCTGCTACCTTTATTTGTCAAAGGTTGTAAGATTAAACTTGGAGTTGAGGTAACTAAGGTTAATTTATTCTATATGTATGTTTTGGTCTGTAAGGTGTTTTCTACACCTTACTTTAATTTTATCTATACTACTTATATGTGTTTTGAAATATCATGTGTATGTTTAAATAATAATTTGTTTCAGTGACGTAGTGTATTTTCCAACTTCTATGTATGATTTGTGATTATAATTGAGTTATTACTGTTTATGATGATTATGATGTATATGAAATGTTACTGTTGTGAAATGCTTTTGGAAATTATATTGAGTATATTGAGTTCTATCATGGGATATGTTGGATTGTGTGGAAGAGATATGGTGAAACTGTGTGTCCATCAACTCTTTCATTCCTGGCCTGGATTTGAATTAAATGTTTTAGGTGGACACCTCCCAACTACAGTATATCAGTGGTAGCATGTGAGGAGGTAGTTTTCTTGAAGTGACCAGCTAACCTTTGGACTAGTGTACTAGCACTGATAGGTTGTACTACATCTAAAAGATATAAGGAGGAGCAAGATGGTTGAGTGGGGATGGTTTAATTATTAATTGTATTATGTACTGTTTTACTATTGAGAATATTGTTATGATTATTAATAAAACTGTTTTTTTAACTTACAATCTTTCTGGCATATTTTGTAAATTGATTTTAGTTACTAGGACTTCGTGTTTCACCTCGTTATTATTAATATTTTTTAGGCAATACCTCTCATTTGAGTAGAGGTCAAGGGAAGCAATTGGAGGCATCGGCGACTGTAGCCTTGTATGCCTCTTGATTTTTGGGGATTGTATTGTTTACATATTGTCATCAATAAGGTCTCATACTTTGATATTATTTTGGATAACTGTCTTGATAACTTTTCACTTCTTATTGTGCCTAAGGCCTTATTAACGCATACTCTAATATATTTTGGTGGATCCATAATATTATATGCATTAGAAACTGTTATGTGTAGACCCTTTATTGTGGGGTTCAGTGTTATGTATGTGGACTAGTGATTTGATTTTTTAACCCTTATTCTAATTTTGATCTTAGTCTTATATGTGGGTTATTGTAGTGGGTTTGTAGACAGGTTTTGTGCCCTGGACGTTGATGTATTGATCTTTTGGATTAATTAAAAAGATTTTAAAAGTGATTGATAAATAATTTTATAACCATGATAGACCATCTTGAATTTATTTTTATTATTTTCTATCATAGTTAGTTGTTATTAAATTGAGTTGGATTAGTTCTTACTCATTAATTAGGCTTAATTCTTTGTTTAGTAGAATGGGTCTTTACACAATCTATGTAGTCGACCTCACCTAATCGGATTAAGGCTTTGTTGTTATTGTTGTTGTATACAATAAAATATTAGATAGCAAGTTGAGACTATCTTTGTGTACTTTACATCCTTGAACCACCCTAGACTTAATGATATTAATAAATGAAGTAACCATACTTGAACAAAAAAAAAATCAAATGTGACATTCTCTTAATGGTGAAAAAAAAACCAACTTGCAACTACCAAGTTCATACCCTAGCAAATAATGAAATAACCAAACTTGCAACCATCAAGTTCATACACTTGCAAAATATAATCTAACTAATGAAATGACCCAACTTGAAACCATCAAGTTCATACCCTTGAAAAATATAATTCAAACAATGAAAAAACCAATTTTAAGGTAAATAATAGGGTTAAGGTTCTAAAATGACCATAAACTTTGTGATAAGTGCAACTGTAACCATGAAGTATTTTTTTGATCCAAAAGTAACTATAAAAAACATGAAAAGGTGCAAAATTGATAACGCCATTAAGATTAAAAAATGTCTATTGGTCTGGACCTAAACTGGTAATAAGGACGTTAATGTGGACACTAAGTTGTCTAATGTTGCATACGTGGCTGGCTGCATAATTGATCAAATAAGAGTGCAAAAAGAAATCAGGCAATTTGAGAGGAATTCATGAGATTTTAATAGTTTATAAAAAAACTAAAATGATGAGATTTTGACATGTCGAAAAAATAAAAGAGGGGCAAACCCTAAATCTAAAATTGATAAATTTGGGTGAGAGAGGAAGACATTGATGTGAAGAGAAAGACGAGACCACGATTTGCAAAAAGAAATTGAAGAAATGAAAGAGCAAGAATCGTGAAGAGAATTTGAGAAGCTCCGTTAGATTTTTCAACAACAAAAGGGTCATAAAGCAAAGGAGAATCTTGTAATGATTGATAGAGTTTTGGTATGAGAGATGGAGATAGCACAAAAGTGATTATTCTGAGGTAATGAAGGCCTTATAAATTGTCTACTAATCCTAAGCTCTTGGTTAGAGGCTATTATACTATCAAAAGAAAGAGATGCATGAATCGTTATATGTTTAGTTGCTTTCAATGCGGTGTTTTGATCCTTAGAAGCAAAAAGAAATTTTTGAAGCAAAAGAGCAAACAACTGTGTTAAGGAACTAGAAAAAGCATGCCACAAAAATTGTGTTAAGGAACCAGCAAAAGCATGTCCAAAGTAATGAAAGTTTCTTTGGCTTAACGAGGTTAAGCATTTTGCACCTTTTCATATTGTTTATGGTTATTTTTGGATCAAAAAATACTTCATGATTACAATTAAACTTTTCATAAAAGTTGGTGGTCATTTTAGCACCTTGGTCCTAAATAATAATGAAAGTAGATGTTTGGTGAGACAACAAACCCAATAAGCCTAGTGTTTAATTGGAATGAGTGGGAACCCAACCATTAAGTTTAGAGATGCAACAACTTTACATGTCAACCTCATCATATGTCAACACTTCAACTTCTAGCAGTTTAGCATACAATTCTTAAGCAACTTGCATATGAGAAGAATCTCAACCCTCAACAAAATATTTGCACATATGTTCAGTGACAAAGACCATAGTTTTAGATGTTGTTTATTTTCTTTAGACAACATTTCTACAACATCATAACTCGTTATATGCCACTTTGTAGATATTGATTGCACTTCACTTTGATCTATCTCAACATATTATTCAATACCAGGTCAGCTTGGTTATTTTTAGTTGCATCTTCATCTTATATTGCCTCTTGTTTAGCTTCCTCTTGAGCTTGAGCAGGCCATAAGGCACTGTTTCCAATTGCACGATCTTTACTTATTCAAATGTTAGCTTTTCAAAGTGTTGAAACTTCTTATTGCAAAATTTTCCAACATTCTTGTTTAGCTAAGAGCATAATAGAATTTGTGAAATAACATGAATATAAACAAGTTTTTCTAGTTATAATGCATGACATACTTTCCCACATTGTTCCCACATTGTGTCCTCTGCTTCTGTGCACTTATTTATTAGATTCCATCGAAAACTATAAGCTTGGTTCCATAAACTAGGTTAGGGACATCTTGTCATTGTTGCTTCAATGTCCTCAATCTAGACCATATATTAGGATGTGCTTTGGTTTGAGTCCTTGGAATATTTTATTTCATCATTTCCTCCAACTTACCTACATAGCCCCCAACAAATCCTGTGTCACTAACAAACTTGCCTTCTACTTTCAATTGAACCAAACAATCAACAAGCATATCATCCTTAGTATCATACTATAAGTGTTTGTGTCCCTTTGAAGCATGCCTTGCTCACCATTCTAAAATAACTATATAAATGTATTGAAACCATGTATACCATGTAACACATAAACTCATAATGGGAAACACATTTCAAATGCATTCAAAGAAATCTGAATTACATATTAAAAAACCAAATCATCATAAAATTACAACATATATAATTAAATTACACATAAATATAAACCCAAAGCTTTAGTACTAATAACATAGAAGTCTCAAATTCATCACAAACAACTTATCTATTTCTTTACAAGCTCTAAATACATTGAATATTTCATTAGCCAAATTATCTTAAAATACACTCCACAGATTGAGGGCTCCATGATTAGAATGGGATTGAACTCTATAGGGATGTTTAGTTCCTAATGTACTTCATATTTAGCCGCCAATGAATCATTAAAGTTGTCCTACATTATGAGATTATGAAGCAAACAATAAGAAATGATATACCAATTTTACATGAGATTGGGGTAAAATAATAGACTCCATAATATTGGCCATCTCATTTTCAACATCTCAAAGCACCCTTCTATTGTATTTTGTGATAATAAGCATTACAAGTTAAAACATTCTAGGGAGTTTATGGGTGTTAAGCATCTCTCAACTCACTTAGATGATCCCATTGACATCTATATAGGGCAAGGAACCCTTGAAAATTAGTATAACCCCTGGTGAACTAAGTAAAAATTGCCTACACCTAATTTATAATTGTTAAAATCCAAGGTTTAAGAAACAAAATCAACATTGCACACAAAATAGTAAAGACATTATTATTGTATACATACATACCTTATGGTACATTGAACCCATTAGGTCTACTAATAGCATCTCATAATACTCTTCCATATGTTGCAGAGCCTTCCTAACCAAGATACACATATATAAATTGACCATATAGGGAACACACACCAAGCACATTAGTGGTTACTTCTCCCTTTTTGTTTTAGTAGTTGAACTCTTATATGTGTGCCATCCAATGCGCCCAAGCATCCTTATATCCAAATTCATTGTATGTCAATATTGTGAAATAACCTCTCAATCCAAATTCAAAACTAAAGAAACATTTGTACCTTAAACCATTTTCACTTCTCATCATTTGAATCTTCAGAAATTGGCTCAAGAGTTTTGAAAAGCTCTCATTGGATGAGCACCATGGCTCTTAACACGATGTTGAAATAAAGACTAATTGTCTTCCCAAACTGCAAAAATCCATATTGGATTACCTTATTTTTCATATGAAGAGTAAGTATATTAAAAAAAAACATAGCCACTTGCTTATCCAATAACATGTGCCTAGTTGGTTTGAGGCCACCTATTGTATCTAGCATGCCACAAAAATTATTAAACATAGATATATGCATCCTAATTTGGTTGTAATAAATATTGTCATTTCCATAAATCAATTCTCTAAGATGCCTTCTTTTTTTTTTTGATAGAAAAGTAAACTACACTAACTAATCAACCATTATCTATAATAGTGTCCATCAAACGCTCACGACAAATAATCTCCTGAGCCTGC
>JBAGKO010000001.1:4080024-4103838 GCA_037177275.1 Acacia concinna | reverse complement strand
ATGGTGTTTATCCTTGTCCATCACATTTTCTCCTAAAGTCTCTCAATATGCACAGTTTAAATCCAAAAATGAGTATAAAGATAAGAAAATGTGTTGGAATACTCTCAATTTCCAAGAGTTAACATGTACATCTGGAAGCCCACCATCTTATTTCCTCTTTTATACAATAATTTCACCCCTTTATTTTCTCTAATAATAAGCTCCCATCAAGATGCACATCTGCCACCCCCTCTCATATCAATTACTCATGAGGCAAATTATCACAACCAATACCAATTCACAATTTATTAAGAGAATATTTTCAACCACATAAACCATTATCAATTCATATAATATGATATAAATATCCATTCTCATTAAAAATAAGTCTTACAAGAAAATTTCAATAATACAATATCTTCATATTCTACATCACAAATCAATAATAAAATTATGTTATATATATAAAAATAACTTACAAACATGTCACAAGCATGCACAAAAAGAGGAAAGTGATTACCTCTCACCAAAACAAAATTACCACAAGAATCAAAGCTCTAAGCTCAACCATAAGTAACAAATCAATCTATGACAGTCAATTACTACACATTAATAACTCTGAGTTAAAAAAATCAGCCTAATTAACTTAATTCAATAACTCATTAACTAAAAAGTATATTGTCATACTAAAAACCTCAATTAAACATTTTAACATTTATTCATATATTTTCCCTAACCCAAACAACTAATACATTAAATATGATCAATTTCTTTCAATTGGACAAAATTCCTAATTTAAGATTTATGACTTCAAGTATAAAATCGTTAAATTACAAATATTCACTTTATCCCGCAATTTAAACCAATTAAAACTTCACAAATAGCCCCAATAATTAAAGTAAACTATTTGACCCAAATTTAAAAGGTAGAAACATCTTGTATGAAATTATTTTGGATATGTTTCTATACAAAAAAAAAAGACAAAATCTTACAAAAATCAAATAGAAAAACTAAATCAATTAAAACTAGTCATCAACATTCCTCTACAATACTATGGGCCTCTGGCAAAATTCAAAACTTATCCAAAACCCTAAGTCCAAACTATTCTCTAATGTGTATAAAATTATCATGTTTAGAAAGAGAAAAGTATGTAGAATAACTTTCATATAGAAAGTTTTATGAGAATAAGTGATTTTGAGTATGTTATTGATCATCAATCTAGAACTCTAATTTGAACTAATGTGTCGCAACGCATGAAGCAGCAATTCAGCGCACCCGCTGTTATCGAATTAGATAAATGAAGGGTTGGACGTGACCCTCCTTTTTATTTTATTTCTTATGTTTAAAATCAAATGGGCCACGACCCTCTCTCTTTCTGTTTTTTTTTTAAAATAAAATTCACTCGACACACACATGCACTTATACATTATTATTATTATATAAATAATTTTAATAGTTCTAAATATTAAATCTAATATCATGATTTTATAAGTCTTTGAATTATTTTCTATAATATCTCATAGTCTAAATATGTCCTTATCAAATCCATTATACATAATATATTTTTTAAAATATTTAAATCAATTTTATGAATCTTTATTTGTCCAATCTCAACAATACTATTTTCCCATTTTCTAGAAAATTTTGACTTAGATTATATTCTTTTAAAAATATAACTTACCTAAAATCATTTTTTTATTATTGTTAACACTAAATACATAAAATTGAATTCTTTAATACTCTAAACTCTTATTAAATTTTTATATTAATTATTTAATTAATTCATTAAAAATTCGACGTTACACTACCCAACTCAACTCAAGTCCTACTCGGATCCTTCATTGAAGAATATTGAAAAATATCATCCTCATTTTTGGATTTGCCCACCCCAAGTCGATGCAAGTTGTTTTCCCTCATACATTACACCAGCTCCTTCTTCCTTTTCTTCGGAACTGGACGAACAAGGAGCACGGATAGTAAGGGATCGGTTCGTGAAGTGGGAGAAGCAGGGACTTCAGATTGCCGAAACATGGCAACGACGGATTGTGTTTTCTGATCCATAGCTAAGAAAGTAATTAATTTGAAGCTTAGGTCGACTGGCAAAAATGGCGTCATTAGTTTTGAGCAACGATTCGACAGCTTCCGACCTGTGAGAGAACCACGAGTGAGAGAGAAGAAGCTCACAACCACAGGAACAAGCACTCACACACCGTTAATGGTTGTGAAGAACGAAGATGAGAGAAAGAAGATGCAGAGCTGGTTGATGGCCTAGTGAAAAAGAAAGTGTGAGGGTGAAGAGAGTGAAGGTCGTCGTGATGAAGGAGGTGAAGGTTGTCCGGATGGTCGGTGGGAAAACAATAATGAGGCAATAAAGTTTCCCAAGGTCTCCTACCACACCTCTCACTGTCATGCCGCTCCTATAAGGTTAAAAAGAGCTTCAAAAAACAAGTAGTTTTTTTGTTAATAAGTAGCTTTGACAATAAAGCTTTTCCCAAACACTCTGGTAAGAGATGCACTTTTTTTAAAAAGCCACGTCTACTTAAAGTGGTTTTAAGTTGTTCCCAAACAATGCCTAAAAAAAATCCCATATGTTGAGAGAACCAGGGAACAAAAAAAAAAGACCAACAAATGAAATAAAGCAATGGTTACCAATGGTGTTGGGTCTAGAGGAAGGGATTAGTCCCTCGTAGTATGGTGAACCAAAGTTCAAATTCTTGTTAGAAGAGATACTCACATTTGGTGCTAAATTGTGCTTTGATGAACATAATTGCACCTAATATAAGGACGATACATGTACATAGAAAAAAAAACATAACAAACATAACGCAACAATTTTTGTTAAAATATTATATACTCTAGCCTCGGGTGATTTGGGACAATCGTGAATGGATTGCAAACAAAAATAAAAACAAACTAAATAAGATAAAATAAGATGGAGAGATGGAATTTTTTCTCCATAGGACGCATATACCCAATTCTAAACACTTTACCATGGGTAGAAGAACCTCAATAGTCCTTTTATTCAATTCATTCATCAAACACTAATTATGATAAAGAATTCTAATTAACTCTATTCATAGAGCTTAGGAAATAATAAAATATATTAATATAATATAACAAAACACGGTAACAAAACATAATAAAATAACTATTCAAAATTAAATATAAATCCAAAATTCAAATTCAAATCGAAATCCTAAATCATAGGATACAAGGTATACGATTTTGAAGATACTAAATGGATAAATCACAATTATAATAGATAAATGTACATATAAAATATTATGGTTAACCTAATTAATAATAATAAAATCATAACTAAATCTTATTACCTTCATTAATGAGAGATACTTCTTTTTAATTTCCCGTTTTTTATTTTCTCTTTTAAATGACTCAAAATCTCTTTCCCTAACTCGGAGGCCAATAATCATAATTAATGATGAGACTTCTTTTTTTTTTTTTTTTATGATCCAAGACAATATCTCACAATTTCACAATCCGGAGACAAATCATCTTGAATGAGATTTCTTTTTCTTTTCTTTTTTCTTTTTGGTTATTTATGGCCAAAACGATTTGTCAAACTTAATTGAACTCCAAGAAAATATCAAGGATATATGATTTTTCCCATCATTCTGTTATTACAAGCGTGCAACACTTCCGTCTTTATAAAATCGATTACTACACATTGCAATCCGTAATCGTTTTGTTGACTTGCCAAGGCCTTTACCATGAAGAAGCAGATGGTAGTGCATTCCTTCCTGATGAAATTATCACAAACATACTCAAACGACTTCGAGTAAAACCCTTGATCCGATATCAAAGTATATGCAAACATTGGAAAAAATCTCTTGAAGTCTCCATCTTTCATAGCAGATCATCTCCACCACTCCAGTAATCAAGACCCTTATCTTCTTTTCCAAAGGCGTGTAGTTGATCCTTTGAACTTATTTGTGGTCGATTATGAGATGCAGACACTTCTTGACATTCAAAAGCCACCTTCATTATTGAGTAACTTGTGTCATGCTTCAATCATTGGTTCCTGCAACGGCCTGATATGTGTTCAATGGACTTCCTATGGGTCTTCGGGTACTTCTCTTTTCATATGGAATCCAGCGACCAGAGAGGTGAGATGTGTGCCGAGAGTTATTGATGACGTTGATTGCATTTTCTATTTTGGATTTGGGTTCTGTCCTATTCTTAATGATTATAAGATAGTGAAAATTTCCATGCCTAATGTGATTAAGCGGGTGGAAGTGTATTCATTGAACAAAGATTCTTGGAAGGAGATAGAATTTAAGAACATGGAGGAGGGGGTGCGGATATTTTGGTGTAATGCCTCCATTAATTATAATGGATCTATATTTTGGTATGCGTTCAAGTTAGGTGTAATTAATGAGCACTCAAATAGTTTCATTTGACATAGCAAAGGAAGTGTTTACGGAGATATCAGTGCCTACTTTTAGCTGTATTTCGCGTGTTTCAAGAGTTATTGAGCATAAGAAGAAACTTGTTTTAGTTCCTTTCATTGGGGAGGGGATACATGAATATGAATTTTGTTTATGGGTGATGGAGGAGAGTGTGGATTGTAAGAAATGGAGTTGGACAAAGATAATTCCTAACAACACTTATTTGTCCAATCTATTTACTACTTAAGTTAAGATTGAAGATGGTGTTGATTATGTTTTATTTCATGTAGAAAGTCTTGTACCAATTCCAAAAATTCATAGGGAAGAGCCTAGATCTTAAATTATCATGCAGCATGTTTACTTTGCTAAGCATTATGTTTCATTCTTTATTTGACCTATCTATAATGGTTCTATGTTTTCTTTAACATATGAATATACTCCTTTAGTTCTTCATATAAGATACATTTATCAAATTTGATTAGTTTAAAGAAGTTGGTTAAATTAGTTAATATAACACTATTTACTAAAACACCAAAGTTACAATATTCCATAAATTCTCTCCTTGATAAATATAAAAAGTTTGTCTTATTTTTAGAATTGTGATCAACTTTCTAAATATATTTTATATTAAAGATAGGAGGAGTCCAATAATATAACTGTTGGTGTATATATACACAATGGCAAAAAAAAAAAAAATTGTTACTAAAATTACTTATTAACGATTTTGAAAAAAAGTTATAAATTTAGTAGACAAATTAAATTGAGATCTTACATTATATTCAATACCATGGCAAAACCTTCTATTAACTCTTATATTTATTATAAGAGAGACTACAAAATAAATGTGTTGTTCATAGTTAAGTGATTGATTATCAGAAGCCTTACAGTCTAATGGTAGGGATCATATACATCCTTATGAGTAGGAGATAAGGTGTTCGATCCTACTTATAACTCCATTATTGTATGCCCTTATAACTCAAGAAAACAAAAACAAAAAAAACCCAAGTGTTTGTTTAGAGATTCTTATCATAAGCACTTAATATATAAATTGAGATAAAACTCCTTCTATGTCCCTTGAGAAGTCGATTTTTGAAGGGTCAGATGATCACGATTCCAAAACCTAATTAATAATAAATATAATGATGATAGATATTGCTTTTGTGGAAAATGGGATGTGTATGGAATTGAAGGATAATAGAGAAAGGGGAATGGGGCCATTACATATATGTAAAGTAAAAGCTGTCAAGAGCCACACTTGTCAATTTCAAGGACGAGAACTAATAATCCCTATGAAAAAAAATTAAAATGGTACAATCATTTTAATCCACACACTCACAGTGTTTTCCATTACAACGATTTGGTCCATCTTTGTGCAAGTACAAGATATAGAATTAGTATTAACATGGAATTAGAGTTAAGAATTTAGCAAATAAACATATGGGAAAATTAATTATTTGACTTTTTTATAAGTTGTGTCATCCCAGTTACCCTTGAGAGTCCCTTGTAACTCGTCCTATGTGATGATAACGGTAATTAACAGTGTTGAAGTTTTCCCATTATTTGACATTCTTATTAGCGCCATACCTGATTGTGACAGATCTTTTGGCCACGCAAATATGGATAATACAGTTACAAGTTTCATGAAATTATTCCTTCCATCATCATTAGTATAAGACATATTTATATAATTTGATTTTGCATTTTCTAAAACATTCTAATAATCTTTAATTACCACATTCTCTCTACTAATTAATAATAGTAAATTAGAAAAAAGATTGACAAATATAAAAGTTATGTCTTATATTTATGATTAAGATTAGCTAGCTAAATATATTTTATATTAAGGACATGAGAAGTATAAGATTAAATTATTAACTCTTTCAAAATATATTAATATTTATGATTTAAAGGGAAAATCAAAAATTGAAATTTATTATACTTACTAATATAATTTCTCGTAATCTCCTTGAGCAAGAGTTGCTTATTAGTATTTTATAATTTACCTTATGTGGGAGATGTGATAAATTATTAAAAGAAAAGAGAGGCAGAGAGGAAGAAATCCGAGAAAATGTTAAAAAAGTGCTAACAAGAATTAGTCCAAATGATAAGACCAATGACACATAACCATAATGTGATGAACACAAATGTTGCCGCTAATCTTACCTTGTTGATGGGCTACCTTATAGATGCCAGTACGCATTGCCTTGATCTTGGTGAACCCGAGTAACCAACTCCTCTAAACTTATTTATTAAAAAAAGCCAAAATGTTATTCTACCCTGAATATTCTAGTGTGAGGAGCTTAACATATTAAGACAAAGGTGCAAATTGATTAATATTTAAAAGCACTATATAATAGCTAAATTTATGGGAAAAAGATAGATGAATAATGTTTTAATTAGGAAAACCCCAAAAAGTGTGTTGGCACATGGAAATGACAAATATGCCTCAAAGGACTACTCTAGCTTTAAAATGTTGTCATTTTACCAAAACAACTCTCCAGTTTTTTTTTTTAAAAAATAACCCTCGTTAACGTTGAAACTTTGCTATCACCGCTACCACCGAAGTTAAGCTGGCTGCCGCTTGAGTTCTACCACTTGTTTGAATAATAAAATTAACTATTTGGATATAGGAATTGACCAATTGAACTCTCTAAACCTTATCAAGTGTCGTTAGTAAATTGAATAAAGACAATAGTAACTTGAATATAGCCATTAACAACCTAGGGAGTGAAAGTTTTCAATCACTATACTCTAGTTAGGGTTTTCTGTGTGCAAATGGTATTTATTTAGAATTTTTCCTGAACTATGTTAATTTTTCTTTGATTTTTCATAAAAACTTAATTCTCTAATTTTGCTTGAAAGCTGATGGTTGGGTTTGAAAATGGCTTATGTGATCAATAAACAGTTATTGCATATATAATAATACATATGATTTGACTATAATATCCCCGGTGGCAAAAAAAAGACGCCAAGATCCCGAAATATATATTAGAAATACAAATAAAAATAAGCAAAAATTACAAGGTATTTTTTTCTTTAAAGTTTTAAAACCCAGGACAGTTTGGGACAACCAAAATTTTATAAAATAAGGCCTACAGGATTGGACCTAAGCCGCTTACAGACCCACATTGTTTAGGCCTGAGAGTGGCAACTTCGCAATAAAATCTGAAAAGCGTGACCATTTTGCGTTATGAAGCAGTGAAGTAAAGTCCCGCCAAAACGAAACGGAATAACAGAAAATGATCTTCTCTCTCTTGACGAACCTCTCGATCTTGCCATCAATGGCGTCTAATCTCCGACCGCGCGCCGTAGTCTTTATCATCATCGTCATCTTCTTCCTCGTTGGTGACGTTAAATCCATCCCTACTAAGGAACTAGATTCCATGCTTAACAAACTACGGATTCGTGGCTACCAGCTCTTCTGCAACGCGATTGTCACCTCTGAACTCCAATTCGAGCTTCTCTCCGGCCAAAAAAACACCAGAGGCCACCGTAACTACACCTTCTTCGCCCCCATCGATTCTTCCCTGATCGCTTTTGACATGACCCTAACGGCGTCATCTTACATTGACACCCTCCGCTTCCACATTGTTCCTCGCCGTCTCCCTATCACCGATATCCTCGGGCTCCCGACCGGTACTTCTCTCCCTACCCTCCTACCTCGTCGTTACCTCAGTGTTTCCCAAAGCTCAGGCTTGGTCTCCGTCAGCGGTGTCAATGTCACTTTCCCCGGTCTCTTCTACGGACGCCACGTTGCCGTTCATGGCCTTAACGGCATCATCAGTCTTCGATTGAGTGAGGCCACCGGAGTTGTCTCCGATTCTCCAGTTGGTTTTCGTAATCGCCGGTCTTCCCCTCCAAGAAGTGGTTATAGTTCATACGAGAGTCATCCGGTTATGGCTCCGACTCCGACCGCACGCCCTCCAGGGGAAAGTATTCCACCAGTTAATAGGAAGGCTTACGCTCCGGCGCGTGAACCTAGTGATGCTAGTACCCATTTTCACGCTGCATCGCCGTTTCATCAAGCAGTTCATCCCCCGGAACAATCAAATCCTTCGGATAGTCTAGTTATTCATGCTCCAGATGACAGTCCCTCTCTCGCTGCTCCAGAACAATCAAGTTCTCTGAACAGTCCCATCATTCATACTCCAGAAGCTAGCCATTCTCCTGCTATTACGACTGAAACGCCGGCGAATGTCTATGTTCATCCGCCGATGGCCTCACATGCTTTAACTCCATCTCTTGAGTCACCAGAGCATCGTCATTCTTCGATATCTGCGCGACCATTAGCATATTCTGACGCGGAGGTACCCAATGAGATGAGCCCTGATGAGTGGCTGCCGAACAAACATGGGGTTGCATTGATCGAAACCCTCAAAAGCAATTCGGATGGACCGATTAAAATGGGGCATTATGCAGACGAAGTGCTGAAGATGCCACAGCGGTTGATTGGCGCTCAAGAAATGCTAGAGGGATATAAACCATTGGATGGCACCCCTCACTGTGTTGATTCAGATGTAGGGCTTGAATTGCAGCATTACACTCATCAGTGCCCAACATGCCTTTGTGAATGACAATTTTGGTTTTGATGGGCCACCAAAAATGTTTCTTTAAGGTTGGAAAAGAGAAAGCTTTGGTGGCTGTTTTGGATAAAGATTGATCCTGAAATTGAAATTTCAAGTTCTAGTAGTTGTTTGTCATTTGGCCAATCACCACCATATCCAGAAATCTGGAAATCTTGTTATGCGGACTTTTAGTATCAAAATACATGTGCTCAATGATTATGGTTCATTGACCATAACTTTGTGACTTTGATCTGAGAATTCCACTTCTTTTTTTTCAATAAAGACAGAAATCAAATCCTAACAAAGGATTACAACGATCAACAGCAATTAACTTCCTTCACCAATAAGAATTTACATTTCAAATATGTGGATTTAATATAAAGGCGACCATTATCAAGATCATTTAGTGTTACTAACAATGAAGCAAATAGCATTTTATTGGTGCTTCTATTTCATTTGAGTGACTTAAAACCTATTGCTAATTAGGTTTATACTATAATATTGTTACCTATATACTCGCATGTTTTTCTTGCTTTATTTCACCTTTTGACCTTGAAATGGAATCCTAAATATTTGCAGATTTTTCCTTTGTTTTCTAATATCCCCACTCAACAAGTCCACCAATCTTTGGAGTACAAATATGAAATGACAAGTGGATGCCTTTTATGCTTCCAATGGTCAAACGGAAATTTCCCTTTTACCTAATATATATACTTGGAATAGTGACTTTTTTTCAGTAAGTCACTTAAAGCAGCCTCTCAAAATAAATTACTTATTTAAAAAAATCCATTTATATGAAATAAGTTCACAAACACCTATATTATAATAACTTATTTTGACTGAGAAGCTCCTTAAAAGAGCTTTAATAAGTTGTTGTCAGACAGCTCCTAAATAAAACCAATATCTGCAAAGCCAAGAGGAAAAAAACCAGATTCTAAGCATCCAAAGAATGAAGAGTAGAGAAATGGGTTTGATTAGTAAGATCTAAACTAATCTTCTTCAAAAGCAGCATTTTCCATATCTTCATCAACATCCCCATCCCCATAATCATTTACTTCTTGTTCCTCAGCTTGAGCTTGGTCTGCTGCAGCATTGTCAAGTGGTACGTTATTATCCGCCTCATCGGCTTCCATCACCAACGAAGGTGCATCTTCTATCTTTGGCATCATGGTTTTCAAGTTTTCATCACTGAAGAATGAAGAATATGGTTTGCCAACCTACAGCACCAAATTGTAAAGTTGGTCTCCAGGTTCAAAGTATTCACTTAGAATCACAAAAGAAAAATAAGCGTATTTTCATTATATTGCACATACAGATATACAGTACCAAGGATCAGAATGACTCTACATAGAACATTACCATGAATAGAGATTCTCTCTTCTCAGCAGTTTCCACAAGTTTATTCCATCGCTCGCTCCTCCTCAATGTCGAGGCAGATCCAACCACCTATAAGAAGAATTAAGACTTAGATGATCACATTAAAATGTATGTAATAAAGGAAACTCAGGCGTTGAAGGTATAATACCAAGACGGAAGACTTTGCCCGAGTGATACCGACATTCATTCGCCGATCATCCTCCAAAAACCCTATCCCTTTATCCTTGCTTGCCCTGACACAGGAAAAGATCACAATATCCTTTTCACGCCCCTGAGACCAAAAAAAAACACGGCAGCCTTTAATCATACATCTGAAATGTTAGCCAAGATGGAAGTTAATCTTCATTCAAACTTGACTAAATACAAGTAACATCTCCTTCCATTGAATTACTCTACAACATATTTTATAATTATAATTCAATAGTTCAATTCAAGGTGTTGATTGTATTCATCTGAAGATGACATTTTTTAAAAGATGAATTAATTCGAAAGTCTTTTGAATTTGCACCTTCTTGTGTTCCACAGTCATCTATTAGAACTAAATTCGTAACAATTCTTAAGTTACATTATGAAATAGTATATCATTTTACAGAATCTATTGTCAAAATTTTCAAGGCACAGCTGAATAGTGACAATTCAACCCCTTCAACAAATCATTCATCAAATTTCCCTTATTCACAATTTGATGAATACCATAGGAAAAAACATTTTCATCATGTGATAAACACTGAGCCAGTTTACCTGGCAA
Source organism: Acacia concinna (assembly GCA_037177275.1). Taxonomy (NCBI): domain Eukaryota; kingdom Viridiplantae; phylum Streptophyta; class Magnoliopsida; order Fabales; family Fabaceae; genus Acacia; species Acacia concinna. Next base: position 4,092,763 of record JBAGKO010000001.1, on the reverse strand, counting down.
CCGTCGACAGTACATATGTCCACTACTTGCTCTGCCGGCACTCCGAGAGTCTCCTCAAAGCGTCTTTGGAAGAGCTTTACTTGTTGGCTATAGGGAGAAATTATCGCGAGTTCATTACCAGACTTCAGCTTTGGATATAATGTTACCAGCTTTTGATATAGAAGCAGAACAAATTCAACTTCCTGGACATTTACCCATGAAGAACCACTTCCAGCTGGCCGAGCCTCTTGTCCCTCGTGTATGTCAAAGAAGCAAAATGGGCCAAAGCAACTGTATTTATGCCATTGTCGGTCTGTATCGTATTTGGTATGTTCTCCATCTTCCAGTGAATCTTCATAGAACTCTCTAGAAGGAAAGCTCCTGATCTGTTGCAAGTCACATGTCAGAATACCTACATATAAATGGCGGTGACCACAAATAATTATTGGGAGGATAACTGTACACAAGCCCATAGATGAAATCCAGGAAACCCAAGTTCTACAAACCATTATTGGTATAATTTACTGGGGAACAATGAGTATTAGGTTATAATAAAAAAAATAGGGAGAATTACATTGAAGTCCCAAATAAAGAAATTAATATTAGAAAGGTCCCTATTGACAAGTTGAGGAGTTATATTGACAAGCTGAGGAACTATCTACAACTTGTCAAAGAATTAATTTCCTTATTTGGGACCTTAACCCCTTGGCTACAATAAAAGGGAAAAGTTTATTTATCAAAAAATAAAAGGCCAGCAGGGAATTTAATCTCCCTGCGCATATGATGAAACAGGGAACCTTTGAAACCTGGATAACTTCTCCAAGACAATACAAAAGGCACATTATATGAGATAGATGAGAGATCTTTCTGACAACTTCTCCTTAAAAATTTTGTTTTCAGATGGCCATTATATCAAAAGCTCAAGTATTCATTCACACATAAAACTGTAAAAATCGTGAATATTCAACAGTCCATTTTCTGAATATGCCGCTAAAGCACTAACCTCAGGATGCATTCGGTATTGAGTCCTCAACATTTTCACAGGATAGCCACCCTCCTTCAATCTTTCAAATAAGCTTTTGCCATACCTTTGATTTGAGAAACAAAAGGGCACAAATTATATGCGGTGCATGTTTCAATCCAAAAGGGAAAAAGAAACGAAAAAGAAAAAACCAGAATGGATATAGTTGAGTATCAATATCATTGGGAAAAATAATGCATACCCATGATTCTTTGCTGTCTCTGAAATCACAGTTGCTGGGAGTTGAGCTGGATCACCTACCTGAGAGGAATAAAAAAAGTAGCCACAGTCAGGACAGGATAAGGAACAACTATTGTTGGAATGCAAAGTTCAGCACTTCTAATTTCTAAAACCATTTTTTATTTATTTATGTTAATGAAAGAAACTTGAGAAAAGATAAAATACATCATGGAAAGACTTTCCATTTTTCAGGCACTGTTTAACATACTAATCCTCAAGAGATGAATTATGAATCTCGTACTTAACCACCATCTCAAATATTATCAACAATAAATATATGAGCCAACAAAAACTGAGCATAATTGCGAGTTGTTGTTCTTTGGGCATGATAATTGCAAGTTAAAATACTGATAAAACATAAAATTGAGAGTGAGTTTTTCTAATGATGCACCAGTAAACGTACCAGAAAAACTCTTTTGCATTGATTGGCCAAGGGAACGAGAGTTGCAGGCTCCACCTAATTAGGGGTTAATGCCATAGTTCATACAAGATTAGAATAACCCACATTCATGTTGTACATAGGCAACCAAATTTCGACGTGCTAAATATCCCACACAGGGATGACAAAGTGAATTTATCAAATTGATAATAAAACTACAACTGACAAAATCTGCACGTACAAATTATAGACATGAATATGTTAAAATTGGTACTCTATAATGCTTTGTACAAGAAGAACTCAATTATAAATGTTTGCCAAGTTAGTAAATTCAAAAATGACCAAAATCTATAATCTATAATCCATAATCCATAATCTATATCTATAATTATATAAAGCCTCACCGCACAGTATGCATAGACAATGTTGATACACATGACAAGTAATAAACAACAAAAAATTAGTTGCAACACTACACATATTTCAACATCTTTTACTACCACGAAAATTTATAAGTTGATGTTTAGCATGTAATTTTCATATCTGTTGGTCATGCGTGTCTCCCTAATAAACCATAATCATCCAAGCTTTTCTCCTAAAACCCCCTTCCACCATTCTCTTGTCAAGGTTAGAAATCTAACAAGGTATCGTCAAAAACAGGAACAGCGTTAGGTAGGAAATACAGCTAAAGGACAGCTTATCTTTTTCCCCTTTTCTGTCAAAATCAACTTATGTCACTAAATGATTCTGGAAAAAATGAGGAAACCATGCAAACAAACATGGCTGGATATTCTTTGGATATGTAAGAAATTTGATCAAACGTTGCCAAATTAAACCAAATGCAAATGTATCAACTGAATAACACAAGTAAATAAATAAGGGTGCAAACTTACAGCTTGTGCTGCCTCATCTATGATCACAACATCAAAGCTACGATTTAGTTTACTGAAAACATGAGAACCACTGAAACTGAGGGTGGAGAAGACCTGCCAAGCATAAAGAAAACATGGAGTGATAGAGTATCGTATATCATGGGATTGGGGGGTAAAAGATAGTGAAATAGTGGATTAGTTCGTTACCATATTTTTAGTAGCAGTTAATTTATTTTTAGATGCAAATAGGAATAGGACATTACTTATAAATCTCTCAATTAAGATTTACTTATTATTGGGTCAATGCTAATTCAGATTTAGTGGATTAATTTCTGATTTGTTTATTTATTATTCAATGTCTATTTTTATATTACAAATAAGAGAGTATCTAGTAAGGGCGGGGAGAGTAACTTTTTGAGATTTTTGTAATTTTTGGAGATTTTCCTTTGCCTTTATTGGTTGGATGAGTTTAAGATCCTTGCCCATATTTTAATAGAGGTTTTTCTTTATATTTGTTAATTTGTAAAGCTAAATTCTGATTTCATTTCTTAATAGAGACTTCCCTTCCTTCTTTGCCTATATCTATCTTGGATCCTATCATTGAGAAAGTTGCATTTCCTTATTTTAAAGCATTCAACGGGATGGCTAAACATACTATTGTGGCTTCATCCAAAATTGCAGCCCGAATGCTGTCATCACCAGTTCCTGTAGGACCACTACTCTGTTTATCAGTGGATGATTTGCTTGCAGTGGTTCGTTTTCGTTTCACCTGCAAGTAGAATTTACAGCATCAAAATTTGATGTATGCCATGAATTGATAAAATGCTGAAAGAAAAGTAAACTAATGTTTAAGAGATAAGTCAGAATAACTCAGCAATATTACCCCTGCCATATCCAACTATAAAATTATTTTGAACGGGATGATTTTCTAAAGGAACAATAATTAGATTATAGAATTATCAGTGAACATTGGAAACATACAAGGTGCTGAAGCTATTAGCTAAAGCCAAATGGTATTATAACCAAATTTTGTTGAAAGTTGAAACAGTAGCAAGGAAAGTTAAAGGATAACAATTTAAGAAATAATCCATGTTGTCTCTTAATATACGTACAAGTTCATCTAGGGCAACTGACTTGATAGAATGATGTGCTTTAAGACCAATTCGCACAACATTAGGGCAATAAGAACGCCTATCTTCATCGTGTACGCCTGAGAAAATCCAACAGGAACAAAAATTGATTAACAAAAGCTGTGTCAGATGCAGGATTCTTATATAAACAGACTTCTAAAGAAAAATTGGTGTTAAACGGTTAGTTAGTCTGCTTATTTTAAAACATTCAACTGCCCATTAAGCCTGTATGGTGTAGATTTCTACCTAGGAAGGATGCCCCTGTTGGATTCTCAACCAACAACAACAACAACCACCCTACAATATTTCTTATAAAAAAATGTAATAGAAACTGCTCTTGGAGAACACATCATATCTTAATTATGTAATAAAATTACTAATGCCGAGAGTGAAAACCTTCAAAACTTCAATCATTTGTATTCTTCAAATGTCAGTTTGTTTAAGATAGAGAAAAACGTGATTTTCGTTGATCAAATATAAGGGTGTTGTTGGGTTGAAGATGGGAGGAAGTATTAAAAATAATCTACCTAATATTGAGCTTATCAAAATAAGCTAAAAGCTTAATTGTCAACACATCGCCCAATCTTTACCCTAACAACTCTGCTATATTATACTTTTTATCTCTAACTAATCTTAGACAAAAGGGTCCTAAATGTTGCATGCTATATGTGAAACAAAATTGCCACCACCTTTCTATTTAAAAGTTTGTTTAACATGTTGTCAGGTAATGGTAATGCAAGCATAATTTTCCAATGAAGATAGATGTTGTTTATGAAAAAAAATGCCAAATATGCATGTAAGAAGCTATAAGGCAGCAAGAAGAAAGATGGAATGAGGAAGTTGATACCTCCATTTAGAACACGCAACACAATCTCATCCAGGGCAGAATTTGATGGAGCACATACTAGCACTCGTACACGATACTTGCGGCTTGAGGTTACTGCTTCTGGTTTCTAAAAACATGAAGAAAGAAAATTCGTAAGAGGCAATATTGTGAAATCAAAATGTTGAAGAATTGGTTCATACTCACTAATTCATTTCCAGAGGTCGGGTAGAAACCATCATCGCCATCCTTTGGCATGATAGTATCCCTGGGATTAATGCCAGTCAACCATGGAGATGACAGTCCCCAATGCTTGTGTCTGCATAAGGACAATATAGAAAAAATTCATCACAAACTTTGAGCGAGCAACCATACAAAATTGCTATTCAATAAGAGTTCATATAACACTTTCTGTTCCTATTTGGTTGGATCATGGCAGAACTGCACATACAGTTATAATAATATACCCAACACTGGCACACTAGAGTCAACAAGCTAAATATAAATTGGGAAGGCGAGTGAGTAGATATGGGCAAAATACAAAGACACTAAGGACACACAAAAGACCTGCTTGGCTTTTGTGATGGGGATTTTTGCAGCATTTTAGGGGGCAGGGTTTGAGTAGTACAAGAGCCACCTTATCCCAAACCTGTACTGCGTATAAAATTGTTTTTTTTTCTTATTTGCAATTTACAAATACATTAATAAAGATAGTATGTGATAAAGTAAATATATACCATTCATATATTGTTTTGACTTTTGAGTTTTGTGTCGTGTCAATTGTTTGAAATATTTATTTATGAAATAATGTGTGCGGGCATGGGTGGCCTGTTATAATATATTCCTATATTCTCCAACATGTGCAATATATGAAACCTATCTGAATCTAATAAAACTCCATATTCCTAACACCTGCACTAGAAATACCGGGATCATAATAAGTACTGCAAATATTAAAGTATTAGCTGTTGGATAAAGGACATCCAAAATATCAAATACTAATACTTATCTTTCAAAACATAATTTCAAATATATTTTTCAAACTTGTAATTATGCTGTGACAAAAAAAAAACCTTGTACTTAATTAATTACTTCAAAAAATATATTATAAACAACAATAAAATGAAAAACAAATCAGTAGATTTCCCAATTAGCTCACTCAAGCAAGTATAGCAAAATAATTCACATACTTTTCCTCAATTGGCAATTGTGGTCCCCGTTTCAGCTCAAGCATCCCACTCCTAAGAAGTAAAAGAGATTAATACATCAGCAATGAAATGGAATAACTAAGAGACATCAGAGAAATATACGTGCATACAAATTGCTTAGATCCTTCATGGACTAGCACAGATATCTAAAACTAGCACAGATATCTAAAAGGAGCCATACTTAGAATGCACTCTGGCTGGAGTTGCATGCAAAATGATGCTTAGAAGTCCAACTATGGTCTGAGTCTTTCCAGTCCCTGGGGGACCCTAAAAGAATTTTGTTAGAACCAATTAAAGCATTTACACAAGCCAAAAACCAAAAGACAAATTACGTTAAAGTAATCCAGAAATATGCTGCAAAAAGATTAAAAGAAGACGATGAATGTCAGAAAGAAATTATAAAAAAAGTTCATTGTAAAAACACACAACCGAGGGACATAAGTGAAAAGAACACAAGTTCATATCCTAGTTCCAGAAGCAATCAATTGAATGGTTTGACCCAGCTTTGTATGATGAGAATTTAAACACTAAAAAATAGAAAAATGTGAGGAACAAGATCTCTAACAGATAAGAAGGTGATGGTACAACCCATGAATTAGTTGACTGATCTCAAGCAGGAGAAACAGAAGGTGCCCCAGGTGCCTTAAGCCTATCCCTACCCATCAAGGACATGGTTTATGCCCTGCGGGCCTAGCTCTTGGCTGAACAACCAATCCCCGCAGTATATGTGCCAAGGTAAAAAAGATGTACCAATGAAAAACAAGAAGGTGAAGCTGTTATAAATTTGAATAGAGAGAAAAAGACTTAGATGATGACAGCATATTTGACGGTCAACAAAAATTAATCTCTTTAAAACTACCATCTCTTTGACACAATAGCTGTCTTCCTTTTCAGCAAAGAATCATAAATATTCCAATGGACACAAGGCATCAAAATATTAGAAAAACAAAGTCTTATCCCCCTAGGCGGGGCCAACTACATGCATCCCTTGGTGACAGCATCAAAATATCAGCGGAAAAAAAATTAAAGATGTAAAAACGAAAAAAATTAATTCTGAATCAAAATAAGGGCACATGCCAAGACAAACCTGTATCAAGATAAAGGCATTAGGTAAAAGACCAGCCTGCAACAGGACATAAAAGTTTATTGAGGAATAGGCAATAAAAAATATACATATAATATGTATACATATACCTATGAAAGCTTGACTGTGGTGCTGTGTCTGAATGTATACAAACATAAACATACAGAGATACAATATCCTCATCTTTTGAATATAGACTTACTGTTATGGCCTCAAGTTGATATTGATTGAATTTTTCTTCAATGTATTCCTTTAAACATAATGGCATTTTCCAACCCTGATCAGTGGTACCAGAATTCTGCCTACCAGCTGATAATATCAAATCCTTGTAAGGAAGAGAGCTTATAGATCGCACTGCCAAATACTCACGAGCAATCGTGGATAAACTGCATATCTGCAAAAATACCAAATTAATTTCAGAAATACAATAACTTTATCTAGGGAAAATATAACTTAAGCATCCCTACCCTTTTCAACGAATAAGAGAACCTATTGGAAATTTCAAAGTACACATATGCACAGAAGTGTGATTATCCTATCAAATATTATTTCTTACAGCATTTGAGAGACAAGGAAAACATAATTTTATAATCGGAAGATAACAATCAAAATATTACAACAATAATGACAACAAGCCTTATCCCTACAATTAGAATATTATACCAATTATATATAAAGGAAATGAAAAAGTGAAAATTATTCAGCTCAAGTTTTTCAAACCCACAATTCTTCCTGGAATGGAACTTCAGTCAGCTTCATAAGAATGAAAATCAGAGAGGATGCAAGAACATCAATTAAAATTGATCTGCCAGACTTAACAAGGAGAAAAGAAAATAGGTTAAATAAATTACCTTCAAAAAATACAGCTGCCTTTCTGGTTCGGAAATATGAGAACGCATATTCAACAGCCTTGGGCAAGACTTGACACTATTTGTATCAACATGTGAGATCTCTCCAACTAGATTGAGTCTGACTCGAAGAAGTCTGGCCTCAGAAAATCTACGTACGTGCTCCACCAAAGCAAATGCATACACAGTAGGTAATTTCTTACCACCCAGAAACTGAATTGTGACAGTGATAAAATAAATTCATCCATTTGAAGTCGAGGCACATTTTTTATCAGTGAAAAAGTAGATTAAGGAAAAGAGAGAAGATTATGACACCAATGCTTTTTTGTTCCCTCAAACTCAAAGCAAGTAGAGCCTCTGTTCCTTTCTACAAAGAGGAGACAACAAAATATCGACATATTGATTTTCATTAATTCTATGAACTTGATACATGTCAAACACTCATATTAGACATGACATAACATTTATACCAACAGATGGATGTCTCAAGTTTATTGCGCCAGAGCTTACTAGGTCCTTCCTTATTGACAATTAGCTTAATAACAAACAAACTGCTTCTCTACTAAAGACTTCTATTCTCTATAAAGGGTGCAAGGTGTATGTGGGTTTGCTTCCCTTCAATAGTATGTGTACCTAAGACTAGCATTACTTCTATAGTGGGATCCACAGGGGAGTTGCCTTTTCGGAAGATCCTTCTAGCAATAGCAGGAGCTGTAGGAGGGCCTTAAACAAAATTGAAACGTTAACAATTGAAAACAAAAACACCCTGATTTTGAACGGAAATGCAACAAACTTAATCCAAGCTGTAGATGGCAAAATAGCAACAATAGAAGAATACATCATAATAGGACCTGCAAAGTTTGAAAGGGTACAGGTTCTGATCATTAGTACCTTTTGTTTTGAGAGTAGTAGAAGATCATTCTGCGAAACTGATTCACCCTCCTTGAGTTCACAAGGAAGTTCTATAAAATGAAACCCATCTGCCTCTGTGCAACTCTTCACTACACCGAGCTTCCATTCAATCACTGCAACTTAAACAGAATTAGTAAGAGAGTATTCATTTATCGACACTAAAAAATTCTAAATGGAAATCAAAGCGTGACTTTCTCGTGCAAGTTCAATGATGATGTATAGAGAAAAGAAAAACTTTTAAGGAGGAGCTGAGAGAAATCGTCCTAGTAGTCTCAGTATGAATCCAAAACAAGGAATTTACATAAAAGGTATCAATGGATTTGGGGGAGGAAAAATGGTAATTCTAGCAAACCTTACAAACAAAAATTATATTACCGGAAGAACGTCTCATATATAAATATGCCTAGTGTGAAAGTTTGTTAACATTCAAAAGCCTATACCAAGCTCCAATACACCAAAAATATTGCAATTGCAAATCAATCAAAACAGAGAAATCTTTCAAATCAAAGGAAGAATAAATAGAGCAGGATAACAAAACAAATTAACAAAAGATACCCTCTTCGTCATCGTTCTCCTTAATTATCTGAGATTTTGCTTCTTCAAAAATGAGAGGCTCATAGGTAGAAATATATTCATCAATGTCTTTGTACTGAGACTTCACTTTGGGCAGTGTAGATGCGTCTCCATCCTCAGTCTCTCCCCCATTGTTCTTCTGCTTCTGAAAAACAACAGTCAAAACCCTCCACGATTAATAACCCGCCAGAAAATAAGTTCAGTAGACAGCGTGTAGTTAATTGACTACCTTAGATTCTTTGATGAGACGAAAGTAGTCCCAGCTAAGAATAATTTGATAAAAACGACGTATTACAGATTCTTCCTGAAGCTTTTCTTTGTCCAACGCCATATGGGGAGGAGGGGTTTTGGCGCGGCGAAGAGTTCGGGAAGACGGGGGTTTAAGAGAGAATGGCCTCAGAGAGGAGCCTCGTAAAGCCGTGATTATTTATAAACAAGGCTTTAGGGGCATAGACCCTCCTAACGTAGTTTTTTTTTTTTTTTTTTAATGCATGTATTGCATTTTATGGTTTTGGCAAAACAATAATAATAATAAATATAATAATGCATTTTACGATGTGTTCTTTTTTTAACGTCCAACAGTCTAAAATATTTTTTAGGGAAAATTTTAAAAAAAAGATAAGGAAAATAGAGAAATTTCAATTCAAAGCGGCGAAATTGGGAAATATTAAATCAGTCTTTTTGTATTTTTGCGTAATTACGAAAATACTACTGAATTTTTAATACACGAGTATCGTAATTTACAATAAGAATATCTCAATATTAACAAGATCAGCACAAACAATTCCAGTGTAAATACATAGTACATAAATGCTTCTGGTGTTATTAATTTAGATATTCGTGTTGTAAATGTGTTGTTAAAAATCCAGTTGCATTTTCGTAATTACGCAAAAAAAAGTACAAAAAAACTGATTTGAAATTTCTCGATTTCGCTGTTCTAAATTGAAATTTTTCTATTTACCTTATCATTTTTTAGAAGTTTTCCTATTTTTTACGAGCATTTATTAGAATAAAAAAAATTTGCATCAAACACTAAAGCACAAAAAATACTTTAAGGTGATCATACATTTAAAAAAATTACTTCAATTTGTTAAAAGCACCACAAAATATTTTAAAATGTTAAGTGCCCATATAAAAAATACTCCAAAGTGTTAGATGTAAAAATAACATCCACTAATGTTTGTCAATTACTTTGGCTAAAAAGTAAAAGCTTTATTTGTTAAAAAATACGTTTGGTATGAAATAATAGTCTGAGGGTTTGATTTCGTTAATGTTATAATCAAAAGACCCACGATTTAAAGACATGGCAAAATCTTCATTCCTCCTAGATGATATTAATATCGGGTGGGGCGAGTCATCAATTACCCTCAGGTGTTAATCTAGACACCCTGGAGCTCGGATATCTCCTCAAGCGCTGTGATTGAAACCACAACTAAATAGTCTTCCCAAAGATTGAACACCACTTTATTTGTGAGCATGCCCATTCTTCTTGCCAGTTAAACCCACGAACGATGGGTTAATTATATGCCTTTCTTACACTAGTACCATTTTGTGGCACCTTGAAATTGTACTTAAGAACATTCCTATCAATTGTGTGAGGAGGAATAGGTAAAAAGGAAAAAAGAAATAGCACAAATTGAAAAGTCAATATCAACTGAAGTTAATAGATAATTCTAAAGATTCAAGCTTAAGCATATCAAAATCGATAAATTTCAATCTAGAGCTAAATAAGATTATAAGAAGGCTCTCCTAGTAGAAAATAAAGAGTGACACAACAATTAAATTCATTCTATAAGAAAAATGGTAAAATTTTGCAGCTATCTCAATCCTCAAAAGTCAAATCGAAGGAGGATTTAAATCTATCTCCAAACAACTTCAAACTTCCAAAATTGACTTCCACAAATTAAGAAACATAAAGTTCCTATTAAAATATGATTGAACATATTTAAAAGGGAGAATCTTGTATAAATGCAATTAAAATGTCAAAATATAAATTCAAGCCTATACTTTTTAAAAATTATTAATGCGACCAAGAGGCCTATTTAAGAATTTTTGAATGTTATTAAAAGAATTTAATACCCTCCTATAATTAAAAAGGAAATAAACGTAGATGTAGCCTTTTTTTTTATTTCTAGGTGATTTAATAAAGTTTTTCTCTTTATTTTTAGTTAGTTTGTTAGTTTTATGATTTGTTTTTATAAAACAAACTAATATTTATCTATATATATACCTTTTTTTTTTTACGACACCTATACTAATTATTGTAACAAAATTATTCAACTTAGTATATATCCTATATAATCACAACATATATTTATGTTCGGCAAAGATATCATATAAATATTAGAATATATCTATATTTTAAAAAAAAACTATATTATTTATCGATATTATACAAATTTGTATATATTTTATGTAATCACAACAAATATTTTTGTCCAATAATATATTATATAAATATAAGAATATAATGGGTAGATTCATTCTTTTTTTTCGTCAAAAAGTGGTGATAGTTGGGGAATTTAACTTATTCCTTAACTCTAGGTTGGTTCCATATACGATAGAGTTGTCTTTTCTTCTAAAGGAAAACTAAATGAAAATTGAATTTCCTATTATTAAACATTGAATTACAGTCAAATTATGGAGTAAATTTTGTTGGTTTTTAATTAGTACACTAATAATCATAACTACTTAAAAATGAAAGAGCACGTAGAGAACTGAATTTAGCCCACTAGGTGATTTGAGAAAAATAGATGACTTTGATGGGGCAATGTGGTTTTTTAACAACATTCAGAAATTTCTAATTAGGACCAATGGCCTCTAAGCTGTGTGGTATGATTAGTGCCCTATGTGGCACCCAAGTCGGGTTCTATCCCAGTCACATATAATAAAAAAAAAAGAAATCTCTAATTAGTCCGCTTAGCCTTATTAATAATTTGTTAAAAGTGGAGACTCAAATTCGGCTTTTGATATTTCAACTAGATTTATATAGGATTCTCCCTATTTAAAATGTCTCTCTGGGACTATAATGATGATGGAAGGGATATTACCATGATTAGGTTAAAATTTATTAGCGGTAATTATTTTCGAAAAATATGATGACCATGGTTAGCAATTCCTCTTTTGTGGTGCTCCCAAGTCCCAATCCCTAACCCAAATTCAGTCCCTTATACCAATTAACACAAACAGCCCAATTCAACTCCTTACCCCCAATGCCTCGTACCAAAGAGGCCAAAGCGTTAAGGTGCATCATGCAACATTAACCGTAAACTTTTAGGATGTGTTTAGTTTGAAGGGAGGAGATGAAAGGGGAGGAGAAGGAGAGTATGTAACCTTGTTTGGTTTGTTAGAGAGGAGGGGAATGAAGCTTTTGTTTGGTTTAAGAGGAGAGGAGAAGGGTGGCAATAATGTATTTATTATTTTACCCTTGCATCTAATTTCATAATTTTATACTTATACTCATGATGTATGCTTAATAATGTTTGCATGTGTGTAGGAAATAATTTTTTATTTCTAAAAATTTATTTTTTAATTATAATAATATATTTTTAATTATAATAATATATTTTAATTTAAAATTATAATTATAATTGAAAATATTATAATTATAATAATTTTTTATTCATAAAAATATTTTTTATTTCAAATTAGTTTTTTAAAAATATTTTTT
>JBAGKO010000001.1:4053819-4064312 GCA_037177275.1 Acacia concinna | reverse complement strand
TTATTTATGGTATTAAAAAATTACATTTATTATTAATTAAAATATTAATTTTAAAATTATGACTTTCGGTGGCGACTAGAAAAGTCGCCACTGAAAGTCAGACTTTCAGTGGTGACTATTCCAGTCGCCACCAAAAGTCAGACTTTCAGTGGCGACTTTTTTAGTCGCCACCGAAAGTTTGTTTTTCATGACTTTTGGTGGCGACTTTTTGTGTCGCCACTGAAAGTCAAACTTTCAGTGGCGACTTTTTTAGTCGCCACCGAAAGTCGTCACCAAAAATAATTTTTTTTGTAGTTCTCAAAATATAAAAGACAACTATCACTCTTACTCCGTCCTAAAATATAAGAGACATTTAAAGAATGTTTTACACTTTAACTTTTTTTTTTTCAGTTTTATCCTTATTCAATATCAATGCATTAATACTTATATTGACTATAAAAATTATCATTCTTGAAGAGAGAAAAGAGGAGTAGGGGAAGAGAGTAATTGGCTTTAATAAAGGTATTATCTCTCTTATTCCATATCTCCTCATTAATAAGGTTTTTCACCAATGTAACAAAAAGTTAAGTCTATAATTCAATACTCATAAATATTCATTAATTACGGTAAAATCCTGATGGAAGGAGGGAGGAATGAGAGCATTAAATTCTCAAGGAACACGGTACCGTGACCGTGTTCCTTCAACAACAGATTCAATACTTCCTTACTTCGGCCACAATATCAACAGCAAAAATAAATATTTATTTTAAAATGATAAAGTAATTAATCAACTAACCACAAATAAGTTACTCCAAAATATATTGACGCGTGTCGGATCTTGCCTTGTGTGAGTGTGTATATATACATACGAAGGACGCGTCTTACCAAATGAGAAGAAAAACCAATTAGGAAGAATTCAACAATGGCGAAACCTGCAGTTGCATGCGAAACTCACTATAGCAGCCGGAAACAGCCGTATAGGGCGGAGGCGTTCTCTGAATCGGAGATAAACGCGATTGTCCAACTCATTCAACTCAGCAGCGCGGCCGATTGTTATTCCGATCGTCATTCAGATACAGATCTTCACCAGGAAGATGATAGTAGCAGGAATAATAAAAGCTTCTCGTTCTTCAGCTTCAGCAAAGTCGAAAGCGGCAAATCAGTTGATGCGGCATCTTCCTCCTACTCCTCCTCGTCACCGCCGCTGACAGAAGCCGAAAAGGGGGAATTAGCTGAAGAAGAACGTGATGGTGGTGGTGGTCAGAGGAATTTGGGAGAGAGAAGGAAGAACAAGAGGTACCGATCGATTGCAGAGTTATATAGGGTTACGGACGAGACTGTGTTGAAGAAAAAGAAGAAGGACATCTCAGAAACGTGGACGATCGAATGTTCAAATTTGTGGAAGAAAGTGACTGAAGGTGAAGCAATTAATTCATATGAAGTTGGATCTGCACACAGTACATGTGAATAGCTAGTTTAATTTTGTGAAGATTGATCTCTTGGAAACTGACAATTTCATCTCAAGAATCTTTTTAATTTCTTCGTTATTAACTAAGTAGATCGATCTAATTTGAGGAGCTTAGTTATATTCAGGATTGATTGGTTTGAATTATGAGAAGGTCATACTTCTGATCACATTATATTTAGCATCTTGGCTTGAGCTTGAAATCAACCTAACTAGCTAACATCTTGGCTTCTGATCACATGAAAATTCCGAATTTAGCGACAGAATTTCATCACTAAATTCTGTGTTAATTTACTGTTTTTCATATTTGATGTTTTCAACTTGTGTTTGGCTTTCACCAAAACCATATTTTGTAAAGGAAAAAGGTAAATAAATATCACATAAACTTTAAAAATTTAAATCAGTCTGACTATACATGAATAATAATTCACAACTAATTTTAAAAAGAAATCCCTTATTTAAGATTTTGAAAGCGGTATTTTCTTTTTTTTTTCTTTTCTATTTGTTATGGTCTTAATGTGAAACTAAACACCCTCCTAGTACATACATACATATATATATATATATATATATATATAATCCTCCTCCATCCTTAACAGTGTGTTTGGATGGAGAGAAAGGAGAAAAAAAATGAATACTAGGTTTCAAAACTTCTATAAATAGTGAAAAAAAACTTAATATTTTTAGGAATTTTCTCCACTAATTTTCTTTTCCCCAAATTTTCTCTCTATCCAAGCATAGGGTAAATATAAGCTTGAAATCATCGTTTTTTTTAATGAAGAAAATAGTTAAAATCAACAAACTCATAAGTCAATATATATTTTGTTCCAACTAAGCTCTCCCTCATAAATATAAACCTCATCTAACTTTTTAATTAATGAAATTCCTGAAGTCATTAGTGAAAAAAAATATGCAATATATATACAGTCAACAAGGGCAAAATTGGGAAAAGAAACCATAAACGTTGAGACAAAATTGACACAACCTATTTTTAAATTGGAGGTTATATTTAGAGATGGATGTAGTATTTGAAATACACAAATGAAAACTTGTTTAATTTTGAACTGTGGGGATCTGGAAACTTAAAGGAGTTTTTGCTTTTCATTAAAGTAGAAAACTTGTTTAAGTCTGAACTGTCGGATCTCGAAACTTGTATAGACGGAGTACTTTAATTTAATTTTTGGTTTTCATTAATGTTTTTAATTACTAGCTGAACCTAATTAACGCATGACTCAGACTGACCAGAACCTAATTACAATGCCAACTCTTGTTGTTTGTTTGAGCTAGCTGATGATATATTGTGAAAATCCAACATTACTTCAAAGTTGAACTACCTCTAAATACAGTCATATTTTTGTTATACCACGCAGTATATGATAACGCACATGAATAATTTTATTTATATATATGTGTGTGTGTATTCACATGATAAAAGGAAAATGAAATAAAATTCAATTCCCAAACTCTCTGTATGATGTAGAACAATATTCGTTGGCAGGGGGAGTGATATTCCCTTTCTGTACAAATAATTTATTATTATTCATAAATGGCATTCCTTTTTTTTCCTTTTCTTCTTATTTCCTTACTTTTAAGGGATACTGTTAACGCTTATATAAGTTCAAATATATAGAATGGGGTTATAATAAAATAAAATGAGATGGATTTACCAAAAAACAAAATGAATCTCGGTCACGATATGATCTTGCAACTTTTCTGTACTCAGAATAGGAAACATGCATGCATATCACAGCCTGATTATTTAACTATCTGCTGATATTACAAAAAAGAATTGATCAAAAGTTATGTTTGGAAAAAGGAAAAGGAAGGGTTAGGTGGCATAAATAGATTGATGAGGTGGCATGAATAGAGTGATTAGTTGGCATATAGGGTTTGCCACATGGATAAATTAGTCAACTCTAACGGTCAAAGTTAACATTTTAAAAGGTGAGGGAAAAACTGCACCATTTTACCCCTCGTCCATGGGTTCAATTCGTAAGGGGGTAGGAAACTCTCACAAAGGGAGGGCTTCAATCCTTGAGTCTAGTGGTGAGTCTTCGAAAGGAATAGGAAACCAGAGTAAAAAATTATCACCCTATTCCATAATAATACCCTAGTATGATAATCTTCAGGAGAAGCCTCATACATTAATTTGTCTAATTCTCATCTCCTATTTCTGACCGTTACTTTCTCAATCCTTGAGTAGCCTGATCATAGAGACAGAAACTCCTTTCGATGTAGTATGTCCATACTGTGAATTAGACAAATTAATGTATGAGGCTTCTCCTAAATATTATTATACTAGGGTATTACTATGGAATAGGGTGATAATTTTTACTCTGGTTTCCTATTCCTTTCGAAGACTCACCACTATTGGATTTAATTGATTATTTGTCTTATTCTTTTTTGTAGTTATGTTATAGATATCTCTTTCTTTAGGATGTTCCATATTCAAAATGTAATGATTACCATGCAAATCACCATCAGCATAAAAAATATCCTTACGATAAATAGAACATCTACCATTCCTAGCAATGGAAGTATAACCTTCTCTATGCAAATAAGAAAGAGAAACAATGTTACTATTCACAGTAGGAACATAGTAGCAATTGTTCAAAATTAACAAAAGCCCACTCGGCAAAACAAGTTCATTAGTGCCTACAGCTAAAGTAGCAACTCTTGCTCTATTTCCAACGCGCAAGTCGACTTCGCCCTTCTTCAGTTTTCCACTATCCTTAAGACCCTGCACATTTGTACAAATGTGATATCCACATCCAGTATCTAATACCCATGTGGAGGAAGTAGAAAAATGATGTCTATAACATAAATACCTGAAGCGATAGCTCCGCTATCCTTCTCACTACTACAAAAACCCCTTTCACGTCCGTTTTTAGAGGGTTTCAACGTCTGTTTTTTGAAGGACGTGTAGGTGGGGGACATGGAAAGAAGAATAACAACATCCAAAAAATAAGGGATGTGGAAAAGGAATACCACGTCCCTAATATAATTAGGGATGTGGTAAGTGCTTCCAAACTGTGGGCCAAGCGTAAGGAAACCACATCCTTCAGGCTCTTTAGAAACTTAGTTTCCTAGGGTAACCACATCCCAGGACCTCTAGGGACATGGTTTCCCAGTGTAACCACGTCCCCATGACTTTAGGGGACGTGGTTTCTTAGGGCAACCACATCCCCAACAGGTTGTGGGGACTTTGTTTCCCTATGAAACCACGTCCCCTATCTTTGTTGGGGATGTGGTTTCTAGTGTTACCACCCCTAACCCTTTTAGGGACGTGGTATATGATAGATACCACTACCCCAAAGGGTTTGAGGATATGGTATCTTGGATAGAAGATCCTCAACCCCTTTGAAGATGTGGTATTTGCCTATGACGACCCTAATTAATGCGGACATTAAATATGCTTTTTTTTCATAAAAGAAATATCAACAAGTGTTCACTTTGCCTCCTATGACGACCATAATTAATGTAGACGTTAAATGTGATTTTTTTTCAACACATGTTCACTTTGCCCCCTATGACGACCCTAATTAATGTAGACGTTAAAAGGGGTGTTTTTCATCAAAGAAATATATGCTCATGTATCCAACAATTACGACATAAACAGGTCACCCACATAAATAGATCACCCAGCAATACAATATATACATATCATCTATCCAACAATACCACATATACAGATCATCTAGCAATACCACATATACAGATCATCCAGCAATTATCACATAAACATATCCAACAATTACTACAAAAACAAATGTCCAACCAATTTACATAAACATACATAAAGTACTAGGTAATGAAAGTGTTACTATACATACTACTTACATAAACAGACAAGGCATGTTAAGAGTTATAAAATAAACTTTACTCATCATCGTTCATTAGTCCAAGAAGATATCCAGCCAGAAGGTCCTTAATTGTATCAAGGTCATCAGTTAAGAAAGATTCCTCACTACTTAAAGTCTATAAAATGAAAAATAAAATAAATATAATACATCGATTAAACATTAAATGAAGAAAACAACAAATGACTTAGTAAAAATATTATCAATTGAAGATGGAGAAGCTATTAACTCTTCAAAATCTTTCATTCGTCCACTCTAAATAATATGATACATATAACTTAAAACATAATATCCACACTCAACTTTTCCTGGTTGTTGAGGGCACTATATAAATTGAATGAAAATGATTGAAATTAATAACTATATAGCCAAAATGACTATTATTGAACGAACTTGAAATCAAATTGTTTATTGTTGGATAAACTCAAGAAGTATTAGAAGTTCTTCCTTCCCCATGATTTGATATGTCTTCAACGCCCTAGAAATTAGAAATCAAAATGCATTAAAACAATTTATTTAAGTCAAGAATTATGAACAAACAATGAAACTTACGTGTCAACTACAGATTTTAACTCCGATGATGTCTTTTTATTTAAAAGATCAAACTAATAGATGACGTTGATGACAGGGGAAATAACACACAAACTCCAATGATATCTATAAGAACATAGAGATTAAAGTGAATTTAGATAAAACGATAATCCTTAACAAACTGAAAATGTTTTAAATAGACCATATTTGAATACCTGCCCTTTAACAATCGGAGCAAAATAGCAACACAACTTGGTCTCTCCAATTGTGAAGCCTACGTAGCTCATCCTAAAGTCCAGCATATTACCATCTTCTCTTGTTGTGTGGTATGGACATAGGAACCCATATAAACCGTCTGTGCCCAACATGCTACACAAATTGTGGAAGTACCTATTATATGAGTAGTTGGAGTTAAAAAAACCTAAATAACAATGCATAAATTGAAGTTACTATAATGTGACAAAAACACTTACATGATGCCGAGCTTTAGCCATGATATGTCAAGCTCTTCCAAATTTAGGAACTCCCTGACGTCCTTTCTATCAACTCTGAAACTATAGGACATCCTGGAACACACAATCCTCATAGGCATCTTCAAGTCAATCTTTGTAATTTTTTTACAGAGCTGACGCAATCTTGCCAAGAACGTAAACCTCTTACCTTGTTCGTCCTACAAAATATGAAATACATGTTATATTTAGGATGCTTAACAAAATTCAAACAAAAGTAAGTCGTCACCTACCATTAGAGGTGTCATATCTATGGCAATAAGATTTGTCGGCCAAATGATAAAATATCCTTTTTCCTGACAAAGTGTGACAACATCTAACTTAAGGCAAGGGACGAGTGTGGCTTCCTCCCCCTATCGAACACAAGTCACAGTGACCCTATGAAACTCATTCGAAATCTGCATATGATTGTGGGTCGTAGCTTGTGTCTACAGGAGAGCATTAGCAACAACTCGCAGCTCTGTGAAATCTAAATATAGAGTGCACAGATCTCCACCGGTGAACTAGGATTAAGGTGGCCAATTTGTACCTCTGACAGATTATAACTTCCTTTAGTGCTTGTGGGGAAGGCTGAAGATTCCTGGGTTCTTCATTCTTGATTTGCCCTCTTTGATTGAACGAAAGAGTAGAGCTCACCACGTAATTGTTGCATCATCTCCAGTTTGAATTTAGCAAATTTATCTTGAAATGACTAGGTGAGTTCCTCCGTGATGGAGTGGGTGAGTTCCTCCTAGATCTTAGAAATAAATTCCTGATTGGGTTCACCTTGTCTTGTGGCTGGTCCAAAATATTTTGCAACTCTATTCCCCTTGTCTCCCTTCGAACGCGACTCGGGTGGTCATCCTTTCCAAGCGCTGTAGCCAATATATCCATCCTACCAGACTGATTGAAGGAACCTTGTGTTGCCTGCTCTTCTAGTTCATCTTGCATTGTCATATTTTCATTGAAGAAGTAACAAACAATAGTATGATCAATAACAATCACTTTTTCAAATTTTAGGAGGAAAGAATACTTACAATCCTTGTGGCTATCTTAGTAGCGGTTGGATTTACTTATTGGCTACCTTTAACCCTCGTCACTTTCCACTTCTTATGATGTGGAGGACATTTGGGCTCCTGAACAACAATTGATGGATCAGATTGAGCTACCTCCTTCATTTTTTGCAACTCTTCTTGCATCAACTTTTGTTCAAGCTTTTTGTAACCACCACGAGACATTAAATGCGGATATAAATTCATCAATTGCGTTGACTTATTTGCCTCACTTAGTTCCTAGAACGGAAAACCAAAAAACTGAGTAATTCATGTCAACTAAATTGATAGACAAATATGTAAAGTATGCTGACTGAAGTTTACCAAAAATTTCGGGTCTCGCCGTGAGATGACAAACAACCTCCAATCTTCAGGAGACAGATAGCTATACTCTTCACATAGGTCCTTATGTTGTTTTGCCCTACAAATGTACTCTCGTGTCAGCATATTCTTCCAATCTTTCCAACGCAGGCGAACTTCTTCCATCCAAAACTTGTTGAACTCAAACGTGTCTGGCACATCATAGGTCTGCTGCAAGGTACAACATAAGATAGTTATATAGATATTCAACCAATTTAATTAAGTTATAAATGTACATGTATGAGTATACATACCAAAATTTGTTACCAAATCAATTTCTTCGTTTCTGGCAAAACCAACTTCCAATTTGGGATTGTAATGCTAACTTTACTTTGAGCTAGATACCCTATATAGCTAACGAATCAATCTTCCTCCATACCAAAAATGCAGCAACACAATTCAGAAGGCATGAGCTAAGTGTTTGTGTGTGTGCAGGTTTTTTTCCTTCATGTCACGGTGGGGCAGGTTGGGGGGTAGGTGTCGGCCATGGGTGAGGGTTGGGGGTGGGTATAGGCAATGGTAGGGGATGGGATGCCGGCGGGTTTGAGGGAGGGGGAGGAGGGAATGGTTGATGGGTTTGAGGGAGGGGGAGGGCCGATGGCAGGGGAGGGAAGGGCCGACAACTGGGAGGGGGAGTGGGGTTGGGAGACTATGGAGGGGGTAGGGTTCTTCTAGATCTGTATTTGTAAATCTGCCAAGAGGAAGGGGATATATTATCCCCTTCTCACGTCCCCAACGCGTTCGGGGACATTGAAACCCCAAGTTTCCACATCCCTAACGCGTTCGACGACGTTGAAACCCCTTGTTTCCACATTCCCTAACACATTAGGGACGTGAAAAATTACCCTTTCCACGTCCCTAGCCATATTAGGGATGTGGAAAGGTAGTTACAACATCTGAAAAAATAAATTTATATGTTAAAAATTCCTTATATTTACAAAAATGTCACCGCCTCTATTTTCTACATTCTTAAATAAGAAAACGGGCGTGTATTAACGACATTAAAACTATTTTTTATAGTAGTGTCAACTTCAAAAACCAAATTCTGTAGGCTCAGCCCCTATCAACACACCAGCTATGAAGTGTGCGTATAGAATCTTACTGTGTATGAAGATAGAATATTTAGTGGTTGAAAGTTTTTTCACAGAAAAAAGGGTCTAAATTTTAAATAGTGAATGTTAAATCAATATGAGATTTAAAGAATCTAAATTTAAGGAAAGATTTAAGGAAAAGACATGAAGAAGAGGGGAAAAAAAAGGAAACAAGGCATAATGTGATTGGAGGTTTGTGGAAGTGGGAAACAATAGGGAAAAAGTCAAACTGAAATTGCAGAATATTGTTTTCTTGTTTGTTCTCAACATGTTTTTTTTTTTTGAATTGAGAATTATGCATTTTTAAAGTGGGAGTCACTGCTTCTGTAGTAATAATTGTCTTTCCATGTTATTCACAATTCGCCCACTTGAATACTTAGCGCGCGCACACCAACCAACCATCATTATATTATTATTTTTTTAAAAAAAAAAACTTATCTTGAGTCATATTATAATCATAAGTTATTAAATATGTTACCCCTCCTCGCTCCAAATTTTATAATCAACGTCTTGACCAGTTTAACATGAGTGATAAAATTATGCTATTTTTAAAACATTGTGTCTACTTTTGTAATACGCAAAATTTTATTGTGTCATAAATTTACGGTAAAAAAACTTTGTTATTAAAATAGCAGCTTAACCCAAAAACTTATATTCCTCCGGTCTTAATTATAAGGGTCCGTTAACTTTTTTGTAGAATTTTAAAAAAACCTTAAGAAAGCTAATTATATTACTTGAATAAATTAAAATTTATCATTTTTCTTTAAATTATGTTGTTTGAATTATGAACTAATATATAAGATAATAAAACACAATACATGATATGATTAAGTAATATAATTATCTTTCTTAGGAATTTCTTAACACTACTACAAAAATTAACTCATGTGGCACTTTTTTTTGTTAGAAATGTGGCGTTTTTTGAACACAATAAAAGTCTACGCCACTAAAGACTCATGTGGCGCTTTAGGAGCGCCATAGGAGAAAATTTTTATTTTTATATTCGTTTAGCCTCCTGTCGTGCTTTCTTAGATGAGCGCCACATGAGGCTAATTTAATTTTTTTTTCATATAGCCTCCTGTGGCGCTTATTCAAGAGAGCGCCACAAGAGACTATATTTTTTTTTAATGGATGCGAGAGAGCGCCACAGGAGGCCTTTCTATTTTTGTTTTTTTAAATAGCCTCTGCAATAGCCTCATGCAGAGGCTATAGCATTGGTGATTATTAATCACCTCCTGTAGCGCTCTCATGGTAGAAATCATCACAAGAAAACAAATAAAATACAAGTGGTGAATAAATAATTTTTTTTACCTATATAATTCAATGTCAATTACTACATGAGATAAAATTTATAACAATTACATGCTTTCATATACAACCTATATATGATAAAATTTAAATTATCTCAATTATTTTTCAGCATATAAAAATGAAAATAAGCTTAAAATTTTAAAAAACTTACAATGTATGTAGGAAGTTTAACAAGAATGAGATGCAACTTCAAGCACAACATCTGAAAAAAAAGTTAGTAAAGGAAACTATAAAGATAAGGTTATATATAACTTTAAAATTAGGAAAAGAGGAAAAAAAAGTATGTACTTACGAGATCTTTAAGACAGGGATGGGTGGAGGTAATGAGCCCTAAGAAAGTGAAAGCGAGGGAACAA
>JBAGKO010000001.1:4011189-4024173 GCA_037177275.1 Acacia concinna | reverse complement strand
AAATATTTTATCTAATTTTTAAAAAAATATAAAAAAAATCCCAGGACTGGGACCGGGACCGAACACCATTTGCCAATCCTGGTGTCAAACCGAGATCGGGACCAAGAGTGGCAAATCCCGGTCTCGGTCCTGGATTTGCACCCCCTACCTATAATTGATATATTGCATAGGGATTACATGTCATTATCCCCTATATAATCAAACCAAACAAGTTATTAGTGATATTAGCGCAACTTTTTATTAATGGCCACTGCCCTTTAACTACACAAAAGCTCAGAGTAATTATGTAATTGTTTGAACATAATAATAATAATAATAATAATAATAATAATAATAATAATAATAATAATATCACAAACAATGCACAACACAAAATAAAACTTATAGTAGCATACACTACAAAATTTAAATAGTAATTAACCTCGGGATGATAAGAAAATAATACAAGGGACATAGGAGTTGACAAATTCAAGATCTGATCCCAATGACTTATTTGAGATTTCGTGTGGAGCACATATTCCATGGTGAAAAAAGAAGTAATTATGTACTATAATTTGTTTATGTCATGCATATAATCATCAATTCATCATCGAATACATTTATATATATACACGCCTCCCATGATCTGTCGTGTAAAATTAAAATGTCAATTAAATGAACAGATCAAAATTACATATTCTCATATAGTCATTATTGAGAAAAAATTGGCCTTACATGCAGGAGGATGTACGTACTTTCATTCAAAAGTTAAGATTTGTTTCTTGGCGGAAAAAAAAGAGAGTTATGATCTTTTTTTGGTTGGATCAAAAGTTAAGATTTTAATTCACCTTTGGATGTAATTAATTAAGTGCACACAAAAAGTTCTCCATCAGTTAGAGACATAAATATGTTTGAATATACAGGTATTCATAATTGAGTTTCATAAAAATAAGTACATATAAAGAAAAATTGTTGAGAGTAAAATATCAAATTATTTATCTATTTTTTCACTATTTTGTGTGTGTGTGTCAAATCCTTTAATTTTTAATAAAAATGAATTAAAGTATAATAAAGAGGATGTTCATAGATTTCAATATTTTATGATCAATTGAAGTAACTTCCATGAATTTCTTGCATTATTCACAAGTTATAAATGTGACAGACTGACATCCCATAATTTTGAATACAAATATATATATATATATATATTATATTATCTATATATATGACATATGTAAGTTAATAAGTGACTGTAAATTTTATTTATATTTACTTTAAAATTTTTAAATTTTAATATTTTAAAATCTCATGAAAATTTAATAGAGAGAATTCCATGAAAAATACTATTTGAATTTCAAAATCCCAAATCAATCTTATTACCTATAAGAATAATGAAATTATCAAAACTCGTAATGCAATTGATAATTTAATTTTATGAAAAAACACTGATTTGAGATTTTAAAATTGAAAAAGTATTTAAATAGAATTCTCCCAATTTAATATATGTTAAAAAAATTCATCAAAATAATAAAGAAAGGAAGTGAAATCAGGAAGCTGAGCGAAGATCTCACTTTGTATTGGTTTTGCTAACTACCATATTTTTAAAAAGTCGTCAAAGACTCGCTACAAAAAAACTGAAAGTAACTAATTGTTTTTTTAAAAAATGAAGTTATTTATTATTTTCAAAGAGCTAGCTATACGTGTGCTAGGCTGCTATCTATGAAAAGTTTACTTGCAAGGACTAAGGAGGATTTGTTATTATTTGAATATACTAAGGTTAATTATTACATGAAAAATTATATACTAATAATAATAGTGGCATTATTATATTAGCGCTAAGACGGCTTAATTAACGGATCACATAGCATATGTTTTTGCAAATAAATTAATCATGTCAAACACTTGGAGTTGTGCTTTTGTGGTTCACTTTTTAATTAGTTTAGGTGTGTGATTGGATAAGCCGAGAGAAGAATATATTTTAAATAAAGTTGATTTATTAAATTGATTATTAGAAGCTCATTTGAATAGCTTGTGGCCAAATTAATGCTTTAGCTCAAAAATAAATTTTATAATTAAGAGGGATGTTTGGATCATTTTTAACAAAAATATTCTCATCAAATAAGATGGACAATTTATATCTGAACACTATTATAAGCAAAAATAAATTATACAATTTAAATATATCTATACAATTTAGTTTAGTTTAAGTTAAATTATACAAAAATTTTCTAATATTTGACCTATATGTAAATAACCCATTTTACCTTTAAAACTTGACAAAAAAGCTACCTAAACTTTTAAATTTTACGTAGGGGACCCGACTATTATTAATCAAATATTTATCCTTAAACTTCTTTTTCTTAAATAAATAATCTATTTTCTTTCCTCCTAATTTTCTATCCATTCAAATATAAGGTAATTATTTGTTTGTTTGCTTTATCTTTTTTTTTTAAGTGTTTTAATTTTATGATGTTCAAGATAAATGTATTAGAGAAGTTTTATCTCAACTTGTGAAAAAAAAAATGTTAAAAAAACACTTTTTAAAAGTTACCAAACGAACTAGGTGCTTGTATATATAGTTAATCTAAATCTTAAGGCATATGCAAATAAACCCTCAGTTATAGTTTATTATTTTAGTGAAACAATAGTCAAGTTATCATAGAGCTAGAGGTTACCTATATAAATATTTTTTTGGCCCGAGTTACCTATATATATATATATGTATGTAAACGTTTAAGAGGGATATATTTATTTACCAAGTTTTAAAAGTCATGTCACACAACCCAAAATTGAGACGGTTATATATATATATATATATAAAAGAAGTAGCTTATAGTTTGATCTTAAAAACCTTTTGTTATAAAACTAGACGGCAAGGTACATCTAGTTGTAACAGGAGAGTACACGTACGTGTAGTTGAATAAATGTAGGGGTTATTATAGTAAATCGAAGTGAGATATTATAGAATGTGTGCCCACATGGCGTAGATATAATAATACTTTGTTGAAGATTGAAACTTAGTATAGTATTACGGATTATATATATAGACTAGTTAATTAAATAGTTGATGAAGAGAGGGGGTTAATTATGAAGAGGGAAGTAAAGTCAAAGGTTAGCTTAATTAGAGATCGATGCGTCTCTCGTAGAGGTTTTGTGTGTACGATTATTACGTCTTTTTTGAGATGAGGGAATTGACTTCGGTGCCTCAAAACTATTATTTATATCATCAACAACACATAGAGATTTAGATCACCAAAGTGTCCACACACAAATTCTTCATATTTCTGCAAATGATGAGAAGAGAGAAAGGAGAAGAAGTTGCAGAGATGGGAATTGATCTCTCTTTGAAGATTAATGCGAAACAAAAAGAGATAGAGGAAGAGAGAGAAGAGGAGAGACAAAGAACAATATTATTTGATTGTGAGAAGGGAAAGAAAAAGGATAATAGTGAAGAAGAAGAAGAAGCAGCAGCTGAACAGATCACGGAAGGTGAAATTGAAGAAGACGATGCATCAGTTGAACAAAACTTACTAGCATCCAGTACAAAGGTACGTAGTTTCTTTTTCTTTTTTCTTTTGGTGTTTTATGTATTATATATATATATATATATATATATATATTACAATCAACATTCAAGTTTGGCTCTTTGGACTAATTAGTTTCATTGTATGATACATTCTGTAAAAGATCATATGGAGAGAAAATATATAGTGGTGATTAACAAGCTCAAAAGGTTTGAGTTTCAGTTTCATACATAATTAACTATTTCTAACTAATTAAAGACATAAAATATCATTATAAACTAAGGATCTGGTATAACATAGCGGTAATTTGGCAATAGAATAGGTAGTCAGAATTTCAGTGAGAAATTAATCATATGATTGGATCACCGACGGTAAAAACTTCCATGTCAATCATGCCTCAGAATGAGTAATTATTCACCCTTTAATCATTTTGTGATGCTGGCTATAATTCTTTGTTAATTAATCTGGGGAGTGAATGATAATTCTCTCTCTTTCCTCTATTGATTATTATATATATATATATATATTGTTATAAATTATATATCGAGCAGCCTTACCGGCAAAGTTGTGATTTATACTTTCAAGGGCCCTCCCTCCTAATATAGTAGTTTTTACTTTGGGAGAATTTCGATTGAGGAACAAGAAGCAAAATAATTTCAGTCAAGAACTAAAACATTTTAAAATTTCCTGTAGGACAAAGGATAAAAATTAAAATAAGTGTTTTAGGTAAAAAGACAATAATTCCACTTATTTCATGAGTAAGTGGAATCTTCCTATACACAAGTATGCAACTCTTCGTGAACAAATGTGCAATTTTGACAACTGAAAATTAATGTGTTGTTCATAAGATAATTATACTTGTTCATGAAGAGTTGCACACTTATTCATAAGATGATTTTATTTATTCATGAGATAAGGGTCATTATTGTTTTTTTACCTAAAAAACTTATTTTCATTTTGATCTTTGATCTTGTAGTAAAATTTCAAAATATTTTGGTCCCTTAACTGAAATTAATTTGCTTCCTTAATTCTCAATTGAAATTTTCCCTCTTACTTTTTTGAGAATGAGCGCTCCTTTTTGGACTTATGTTCATAATATGCTTTCATTAAGAGTTTAAACTCAATAAATCTACGAAAGGGGTTACCCACGAAGGATCTGACTAGTAGAAGGCTAAGTGAATTACCATTGTGCAGAAAACACACACATATATGTTGTTGATTGAACCATTAGCGTATAGTGTATATATAATATCATGATTGATTGAATTTTCAGGAGCTAAGAGGGTTAAAAATGGAGATGGATCGTATGAAAAAGGAAAACAAAGTGTTGAAGAGAGTAGTGGAACAAACCATGAAAGACTATTATGATCTTCAATTCAAATTCGCAGCCATCCATAATCCTCTCAGCAACAATATTAAGCTCATGATGAGCAATAAATACAAGGTAATTAATTAATACATCTTAATCAGTATTAACAATATTCTTCATTGAATTTTAAAATAATTATAGATCTATCTCATGATCTCTCTCTCTCTCTCTCTCTCTCTCTCTCTATATATATATATATATATATAGGATCCTCAAATCTGTCTCTCACTTCAAGGATATAATAATAATATTGCAAATTCGAGTAGTGAAGAGGAAGGACCACCAGCACCACCGACAAACACTGATCTTAGTGAGAATGATTTGGGATTATCACTAAGGTTACACACCGCAAGTACAGAAGATTATGAAGACGAAGATGAAGATAGACGCAATTTTAATATTATGAATAAGAATATTAATAATAATCACAAACAAGATTTGGCTTCTTCTTCTAAGTTGAATCGGATTCATCATCATCATCATCAACAGCAACATCAACATGTTGCTGCGTCGTCTTCTCCACCAAATAGAAAGGCTAGGGTTTGTGTTAGAGCAAGATGTGACACTGCCACTGTAAGTGTTTTTAATTACAATTTACTTCTTTTTAAAAAAAAAACATTAATCCTTTTATTCTCATAGTAGTTTGACTCAATTGACTACAACTTCGATCCTAAACTTAATTTAAGCTCTATGCAACTCAATTCTTATAATTATGATTCAAATTTTCAACTTTAACTCAATCCAACTCATAATATATTACAACCATTTAAAAGTTAGTCCCTACATTTCAGGGGAAAAGAAGGTAATTGTATATTGCACAAATGAAATTTAGGGACTAAAGTTTTAAATGGTCAAATGATCAAATTTTTATCGAGTTAAATTTATAGGACAGAATTGTGATTAAGTCAAAATTTAAATACTCGGTTACAACTTATCAGTGAAAACTAATGGAACCTAAAGATTACTCTCTTCCATTCTTGCTAATTGTACTTTGATATGCATCCATAATATATGATTATTTTACAAATTAATTAATTAATCTCTTGTATGTTGTGTGTGTGTGTGTAGATGAATGATGGGTGCCAGTGGAGAAAATATGGGCAAAAGATTGCTAAAGGAAATCCATGTCCTCGTGCTTATTATCGATGTACCGTAGCTCCTGGATGCCCTGTCAGGAAACAGGTAATAAATCATTACTTCTTTTTAACAATTTCTCACAAAATTATACTACTAATTAATAATACACAAGTTATGATCACAATTCAGTAACATAGATGAACTTCTGATTTAATAATAATAATAATCCAATTCAGTGTTTTGGCTAAGTGTATATGTTAAGGAAAAGAGAATGACTATAAATAACACAAATAGCAACAAAGTAATGGATTATAAGTGACGACTATATATGTTAATTAATATATAGTTTAGAAAGGCTAGTATTTAATTAATTATTAGTACTAACTTTATTTATAACATACACATATATAATGAATTTGCAGGTGCAAAGATGTATAGAGGACATGTCGATCCTAATAACAACGTACGAAGGAACACATAATCATCCTCTACCTGTAGGAGCAACAGCCATGGCCTCTACTGCTTCCACGTCAGCAGCTTCCTTCATGTTACTTCACTCTTCTTCATCACAACCCTACACCATTTGTACTCCTAGCTCTGCTTCTTCCTCCTCTACTTTGATCCCTTTCAATCACAGCTCCTCTTATATCAGAACCATAAACCCTAATAATAATCTTCCTCCTTCTAAACGTGCTCTTGTCTTTGATATCTCTCAAGCAACAAAACTCCATTTCCCTAGTTAGTACTAAACAGTTTTCTCAGCCCTAAAGAGATCGTGGAGTTTGGGACCTCTGATATGCCTCACTCTAATGCCCTCTATATAATGTTCCAACTTCTTCTCAAATGTTTTGTTCTTGTTTCGTTACTTTTGGTCGTTAGATTCTACACATGATTTTGGAACCAAGATCGTGAGTTTGATGAGAGAGGAGATGAAGAAGAAGAAGAATGTGTGAGGTGATCCTAAGTTTATAGGGTTGCTGTTTCAGCAGCCATATGCATAAAGTCTCTCATCAATAATAAAGACAGCAGCTATCCTAGTACCTTAGCATCTTCGTCCTTGTTTGGCCCTATAGGAATTATAATTAATAATCTCTCTACCATCCATGTTCATAGTTATAAATAGCTACCAGGTTTCATAATAAAAGTTGAGTGGATGTATATGGAGTCGTGAACAGTTCTGTGAGTTCGGATAATTTTGTACAGTTTAAGAAATGTTTTCTGTTTTCTTCTCATCAGAAGATCTCATCAGTCATTCTTTTGAGCGGGATGAAGAAATTAAACTGTGTTGAGATCTTAATAAACAAAGACTGGAACTTTTTGAACTGTAAACAAATTATATATTTAGACATCTTTTTCATGTGAAATATATGTCTCTGAGATAAGTACATAGCTAGTAGTAAAGGGTATTATATGTATGCATTATATATATACAGATGGAGTGATTAATTAATTCTGTTTTGTCACATTCATTTAATGTTCAGTTACGCTAGCTCTTGCAATATAATTAGTCCTAGTTTCTTATACATGCTAATTATAATGGGGTTGAAGCGAACTGAAACAAAAATTTTCATGATTACTTGAATGGATTTATTACATTGTATAATTGAATAATACATTAAACAAAAATTAGGTTGATTACTTTATTTTAAGTGACTTTGTGTTGTACACAGTAAATGTGAGAGAAAAGTTTTCATTCATAATTATTAAAGCCGAAATATTATTGGTGCAGAAGAGTTTAACTATTTAAGGTAAATCGAATTAAAATAATCAAAATCGAAGTCAAATCTAGATGGGATTTCAATTCTTTTTAACTATTAACGGATATTTTGGTCTTTTGACAACATTAAAAAAAATCTTGAATTAGGGTTCTTGGCTTGATTAAAAATTTGTTAAAAGTGTATAAAAAAAACAAGTTATGAAAAATTAATTTAGATTTGGAAGATAAAGTTGATTGAGGTGTGTCATTTAAGAAAACAAAAACCTCTAACTCATTCCTATATCAGAAGGCCGAATGCAGTAATTTAACAGTCATTTATGGTGAGAAGATTAACAATTGATAATTGTTATATGAAATTCTTGTTACATATTTGCAAATGTTAATTAAGATTTTTTTTGCCCGGATGTTAATTAAGATATTATATATATCAGATTAATTAGTTAGAAGCCTTTTTTTCCTAAACAAAATATCTGATATTATAAACGAATTGACAACACAATAGTCCAACATATATCCAACAACATTAAAGGTTAAAGCCCAAACAACATAAATATAATCCTTAGCACAATTAACACTACCAACACAAACCCTAATTCTAGGCCGAAGACATAAACTACATGAGTTGTGTCGTCACCCAAATATCATATAAATACCAATAACATGGTAGGAAACAATGGACGTGGGTTCAAAACGGGTCTCATACCAAACAAAAATATTGCACAAAATTTAACATTTTTTTGTCAAACAAAAATTAATTACCGGTGAACATATAGAATAAATACTTGTATAAAACCTAAACTAAAAAAATATTTACAATTTTATTTTGAAAAAATTCATCAAAGCAAGGGTTATTGTTGTCATGAAAAAAGTATTTTATATATATATGGTTGAGTGACTTGAGTCAACATTCGTATCCCTAAATTACATTAAGAATTAGAGTAACCCTAGGGAATTCAAATTTATGCTGGATATAGGGCCGTTTACAATAACTTCTATAAGTAATATCCATTTATCTCATTCTTAATATAAAAGCTATTTAATTAAAGGAACCGCATTAATCACTTAATTATTAGAAATGTGGCATATAATAATCTCTATAAAATACGTATACATAATGTTAGATTCGAAGGGAAACAAAACATAACATTAGATTATATACCATTTTATAACTTAACTAGACAAATTAATTTAATAACGATATAATAAATATAAGAGACAAAATATATTAAAGTCTTGTAATTAAGACAAAATTCAATCCCAGTTAGTTTCTACATTAATCACTGTAGAATATGAATTAAAGAATAAAGCATTTAAACTTTCTTTTAAAAGTACATTTAAAAATGCAGGCCAACGAATGATTTACTAATATTTTTTCCCTTGATTTTGAATGACAAATCTTATGCTATCAGGAGTGACGACGCACAAAAGAAAACAAAGTTTCACAAATTATTTATATTTATTTACTCACATAAAAATATTGAAACTTCCAAATACAGAGAAATAAAATAATTAAATAAAAAAACTGTCACGGTCTGAGTTAAGAGTTAACGCGTTTCCTCTTCTTTTGAAAAAGAAAAATCTCACAGCTGGCCAAAGCAGAAAAAGCCAAAAAGGTTTAGGTCTATGTACAGTGATACTCAAGAGCTAATGTGAACTTCTTTTATTGTAAATTTAAGATCTCAATTAATTTTGACTCTCCAATTTAAAATTTATACTTAAACTATTTTTTATTGAATACCCCATAAAAACACTACTACAAAAATAATTAAAAGTAACATATCTATTGTGGCACTTCTTAAAAAAAAAATGCCACAGTAAGTTTTTTTTTTATAGATATAGCAGAAGCTATTGTGACACTCTTCAAATATGATTATTTTATAGTGGCGCTTTTAAATATCTCTCAGCTCACTGGTGCACACCCATGAGATGAACTCCTCAACAAGAGTTGAGGGAGTTGTTTCCCTCAACTCACTCTATTGGGAACACCCGAAAAGGGGGCGAGACCCAGCTGGGGTCATTCCCCCCACCCCCCCAAAAGCTGGCTCGCTGGTCAAAAGACCCAACTGTGGAGGGGGGATGTGACCCCCAACACGTCACCTATTGTGGCACTAGCCTCAGTGAGCGCCACAATAGATGCATTTATTGAGGCACTCACGTAATAGCCCATTGTGGTGCTTGCCATCGGCCCACTTCCTCTTTCTCTCACACTCACATTTATATTTCCCTCCTTTTAACTTTTCATCCCCCCTCTCTCCCTCTCTCTCTCTCTCATTTTTACTTATATGCAATTATGTCAAAACACTATTCTTCATCTTTACATCTCTTCCAGAGCTTCATTTTCTTTAAAGGTTGAGCGACACTTTTGGAATTTCTTGCTTTTGGTCCCACTTGCTTCCACTCTACAACGTTGTGATTGCTTCCTTGCGCCTTTGTTCACATTTTGGTCCCCACTAAAAAGGTACGCTTCACGTTCTCTCTTCTTAATTGTATTTCTTTCCTTTTGTTAACTTGGTCCCCACCATTGACTGTCTCACATCCCAAAATTAGAAGTTTCAAACTTGCAGTTGTTGTCATTTTTCTTATTTTTACTACTGATTTCTATTGATCTTGTACATATTATTCTATTGTGCATGCCTTCTGGAAACCTGAATGCTGATCTAGTGATATTGTGGATTGTCAGAACGAATTTATTTATTAATTGGAATATATACTAAATATTTGACTAAATAAATGCATAGTGTGCAAATCAAACATTCTAAAGAAGATATATGTGGCTAGCTTTATATATATGTATTTGATTCAATCCAAATTACGAAAATTAGAAAAAATATACACATGATTATAAATATTTGAAAAAAGGAACATGAACATATTAAAACAATTTTTTTAACATTTTCAACCAAAAAAATAGTTTTTTCTTTTAATTATCCCATATATCTAATATATAATTGGCCCATGATACTAAATATAGTATAATAATATACGAAATCAAGTTCAATTCATTATTTCAAACTATGTGGTCTTAAGATTTTAAAAAACAACAATTAAAATAATGTTGGGATCATATATATATATATATTATATTGACCTGGAATTTTGAATTTTCCATAATTATAAATAACTAACATAATAATTTTAATTTAGACTCCAAGAATTAAGTCTTATTTTTATATAATGAGAGGGAGTAGGACATTTAATTTCAATGGTGAGTGTTCATATAAAAATATATAATATGTAGTATATATACCTCAAAGTAGTACAATATAGTAAATAATTGAATTTTATTAAATTTATTTTGACAATTACTTGTATGCTAAAGTAGTGTAAGAAATAAGTGAATTCCATACCTTTTATTTTAGCAATTACTTGTCTTTGATATATGAGTAAAACAATTATATTATTCAAACTAGATGTATAGATGGATTGAAAATGGATGTCTTCTAATCGATGTTCAAGGGAATATATAGATGGGGTCAAAGAGTTTATTAGCTTTGCAGTAGAGCATACAAAAAATCCCAACAAAATTCTATGTCCTTGTCTAGTTTGTTGTTCTAGAAAGAGTATTAGTCTACTTGCTTTGCTTGATCATTTAGTTTGTCATGGAATTAATCAATCATGCATAAGATGGACAAGGCATGGTGACACGTATGATGTACATAAGGAATGGGCAGCAACGTGCCAATTAGACTATCACAAATATTTTTCTCTATGTGCATCACATCAAGAAAATGCCTCACATACAAGAACTTCTAGTATGGAAGTTAAAAGAAAATAGCCTTCTTCTTCTAGCCACTTGTCACAATTTGCTTTCAAAACGGCTTACCAAAATTTTAATCCAAGTCTTTTACCTTCTCAAAAAACCTGAGCACCAGTCAACATGTGCGGTAGGGCACCTTCTTTTGAGTAGCCATTAAAAGCCTTCTTCCATTCCTCCAACAATGCTTCACAGGCAAGAATCTCCGATGTCCCATGTAAACATTTTTCTTACAATGGTCTAGTCGTACCAAATGGGTGTCATTTCCACATATAAGGCAATGCACAATATCCTTTCATGCTATATCCAAAAAAATTACCATAAGCGGGGAAATTATTAATCATGCCAAATAACATTGCTTTCACCTTGAAACTTTCTTCCCTATACCTATCATATGCAATAACCCCTTCTTCCTAAAGAAGATTCATGTCATCAATTAAAGGAGACAAGAATACATCTATATCATTCCCAGGCTGCCTTAGCCCAGAAATTAATAAGGATAACATCATAAATTTACGTTTCATGATCAAATGTGGGGGAAGGTTATAAACTATCAATATCACTGGCCATATACTGTGTGTACTACTCTGAACTCCATACAGGTTTATTCCATTAGTTGAAAGTACAAGGTGTAGATTCCTTGCCTCTACCGCAAAGTTAGGGTACTCATGATATATTTTCTTCCATTGAAGAGATCTATAGGGTGCCTAAGCTTCTGTCTTCAACCCTTTCTTCTACATGCCATGTCAACAGCTTAGCAACCTTCGCATTACTCTACAATCGCTTGAATCTCGGGATAATGAGAAAGTACCATAGGACCTTCAAAGGACTTTTACCTTTCTTCTTCCCATACTGGTATGAATTGCACTTAAGGCACTTATCGAACGTCACATACTGATTCAGAAATAATATGCAATCGTTAGGGCATGTATATATCTTCTCATAATCCATGCTAATCATAGAGCAAAGAATCCGTTTTGCCTCGTATGTCTTGGTCAGAAGTTCATTTTCTTCTGCAAGCATATATTGTAAAAGTTTAAGCAGTGCTATGAAACCACAATCACTCAACCCATATCGCACTTTAAAGTTATACAATTTTAGTACTGCTAGAAATTTTGTGTATTTTGTACAACCGATATATAACAGTTTCTGTGCATCGCCTTTCAACATGTCAAATTCTTTCGGACAATGATCAACCAAATGTTTGACCGCGTTTAGCATTTCTTCAACACCATCATCCTCATCACATATTGACGGCTCAAATTCATTGGAAGGTGAGTAAGGATATTGTCAATGTGAGGTTGGATTTGGTAAGCTTGGGAATAAGAGAAAAGTTGGCACCGGTTGAGCAAGGGCATCGTACATATCTACCTCCAGCTTCTTACACCTTGTCAAAGAAAGAGAAACAATTGTTCTGTGAGTTTCTATAAGGAATAAAAGTTCCAAAAGGTTACTCTTCAAATATAAAGAACCTTGTTTTGATCAATGAGTTGAAGTTGAAGAACCTTAAATCTCATGATTGTCATGTGCTCATGCAGAATTTCTTACCCATTGGTATACGATC
>JBAGKO010000001.1:3987348-4011089 GCA_037177275.1 Acacia concinna | reverse complement strand
ATCAACTCTTCAATATTTCACCTGTTATACTCAAAGGAGGATTGTCACTACATTACCTTTTAATAGTCGCATCTACAATCTACCTGAACTTGAAGAATGTGACGGAGGAGGTACTTAGTGATATACTCGGTCATGGATTGTTTTCTGCTCCGATTATTAATATATGAATTAGGTATTTTATTCTCACTATCTATCATTATTAATACATATTTACCACTTGCTTTATTGGTTTTAATTAAATTTTATATTTTCTACGAAAGCACCTATTTCATGACGTCATGGGGGACAATGAGAAGTCACGTTTCATATTTGTTAACCCATTTCTCTTTGGCCACCATGGTGACAAAGTAGATTTAGAAACATAGTCCAATGTAGTTAGTCACTATTTTACACAAAGAGTGACTAATGCTGAGATGCAATTTTTAGTGCTATATAATGCAAGGTAAGTTATACTCCTAGCATTTTAGTGTATTATTTCTATTATTGTACCATAATTTTAAAATGTTGATAAAATATTTTTAAGATGACTTAGCCAATACTGGATATTGATCGTAATCAAGTCAATAGAGACAGTAGGCCCTCACATTTAATTTACTATTAAGATAATTTTTGAAACAGTTTATCACGAGACTGTCTTAATATGTAGTGGTTATTTAATAGGTGAAGGTATTATATGTGTGAATTTTTTGTTTGTCATTAAATAAATAACAAGAACTAATCAATCATATTTTGTTTTGTAAGTGCAATGATTGTATATTGAGCATCGGTCAATCTCTCATATGCTAAATCTCATGACCCTGTTAATAGCTACAATTGGAACAAGATTACGGTATATATAATCATTTACATTAATTTTGTTATTATACAATTTTTATTCACAAACTGAAACATCTTATTATATTGTTGCAATACCCATTTCAACCTAACAATATTGAATGTGGGTATTACGTAATGAAATTTATGAAGAATATAATTACCAATAACAAAACTTTTGTTCCTCAATAAGTAAGTGATTTTAGTTTTAATTAACGTTGTGTTTTAAATTTAATTGATTACTGGATGTAACTTTTTGATGATTTGATTTTAATTTGTTTTGTTAGTAACTTTGTGAATGTAGTATTTTAAAGGTAAATGGGCGGATAGTTTGAAGGAAAATTAGGTCAATCAAATTATTGAGGAATTGTGTGAATATTTAATAACATAAATGCCTTAGGTGATCTTTCCCTTATTCACAGTTTTTGTAACAATATGTAGTTCTTTTGTATATTAATTATTAGTTCCTTGTTTGCATCCAATTTTTATTTGAGTTACATTTTATTAGATATTTGTATCTGTATATATTGTGTTTGCATCTGTATATAATAATGTCTTCCTAATTGGTTTAAAAAATTTAGTATTTAGTGCTTTTTCTGATTCATTTCCCTGTCTACTTGAAAAGAAAAAAACACGGCCCTCTCAAATTACATATGTATTCACAGTTGTATTCAACGGTGCAAACCAGAAGAGGAAAAAAACCAATGCAAGGGGGTGGGTGGAAATTTACCTCTTGTGGTGCTCTCTGAGGTATTAAAAAAAATAATTTTAATAACTTATGTGGGGCTCTTCTAGGAGAGCACCATAGGAGGCTCCCCTATCCCACCACTTTCTTGAGAGTGCCACAAAAATTTTTAATAGTGTATACATTTGTGGCTATCGAAAAGAGTTATGTTTCTATGAAACAGGAATTAATTTTTGTATTAGTGTAAGGGTGTTTTTATCCATTAGTAGATCTTCATTCAAATAATGATGGGATGAGGTATTTTCACACATGCCTTCCATATAGCTATTTTAACTAATTTTTTAATATTTCAAAATTAAATACCTAACTCAACATTAATAAAGGGGTTAAAGGACAATTTTACTTTAAAAGTCTTTACTTAGAGGCCATTTTGCCCACGAACATTTTAAAAATGGAGCAATTTTACTCCTCCCAATGTCTCTATTAAATTTGGTTGACTGAATATGCGAATAATTCATATGCTATCCCTATTACTTTTGTTAAGATACAAATTTATCATAGAAGTTTTAAATTTAACTTTGTAAAAAAATGAAGTACATAATATATGGACTTCTCGAAAAAAAATTGTACATTAACAAAAAAATAATTAGGATAATATGTGGACTGTTAACTCAACATATTTGATCAACTAACAATCAAAATTAAATGAGATAATGGTATGGGAAAAATTGCTTCTTTTTTAAAACTTTCAGAATAAAATTGCCACTAAAAAGCTATTGGAGCAAAATTGTTCATTAACCCTAAAAAAATAATCCTACTCTTATATTTAAAATTAGAGAAAAAATTTTTAGGAAAAATTACATTTAAGTCCCAAGTAAAAAAATCATTGATAAGTCTCATGTTAGCTCTTCAGCTTGTCAATATAATTTCTTAACTTATCAATA
Source organism: Acacia concinna (assembly GCA_037177275.1). Taxonomy (NCBI): domain Eukaryota; kingdom Viridiplantae; phylum Streptophyta; class Magnoliopsida; order Fabales; family Fabaceae; genus Acacia; species Acacia concinna. The sequence goes on along the minus strand of JBAGKO010000001.1, from coordinate 4,008,647 downwards.
ATAGCTCCCCACTTATCAATATGAACTTTTCTGATATTATTTATCTTACTTGTGCCCTACATGTAATTCTCCCAATTTTGTATTTAGGGAAAAGACATGTCCGTTGTCCCCCGACACACCATCATCAAAAAGTGGTTCCATAGTAAAATTTACAATGATACGTCAACAAAGTAACGCTAAAAAGCAACACATCCACTATAAAAACGCGTCAATTAAAAAACCCAAAAAAAAAACTTGTAAATTTACAGATGTATTTTTATTTTTTATTTTTGGGCGATACTATTTAAAGTTGTGATTCTCATCACGGCAATAATATAATAAACTTTCAACGTCATCATGTAGCACGTAGAAAAGCAATTATTCACGTTTATATAAAATATAGAAATTGTGATGAGTTTAGGTTAGAAACTAACAGTACATGTAACCCCTTGCTTAATTTATTAGCATTTTTTTGTGTGTTTTAAGATAGATATTATTAAAGATATAATGTAATGAGTTTAGGTTACAACCTAACAGTACATGTAACCCCTTGCTTAATTTATTAGTTTTTTTGTTTGTTTTTAGATAGTACTATTAAAGATATATCCTTGACTTCATTGAATTGTTTGATGAATCGGGACAGAAATTTTACCTCCCAAAGACTTTAAAAAAAAAATATTGCAAAGAGGCTTAAAGTTCTAATTTCCACCGCGAGTGGGGGCACCAATAATTTTTCTTTTCAAAAATACTTGTTTGAATTAGCTTTTAAAAAAATTTCACACAAACTATAAGGCAAAATTCTTCTCACATACTTATCTTATACATGGCAGAATAAATTTCAGAAAGCTAATCCAAACACTAAATCATAGATGAGGATGATTGCTCTTTTATATCTGGTCAGAATATGTTACCCCTTAACTATTAATTTTAATAAATTAGGACTATATATTGTTCTTATGCCAAACATTCCATTTCAACTTAGACTTCGTATCACTCTAATTAACATATGCTTTGAAAAGGAGTATGTTAATAGGAATAAGATTTTCTTAGAATCTTTTCTCTTTCTTTTTTTTTTTTTCCGCAGCAGTATCCCATTTTAGCCTTTAGATAAAAAAGTAAATGGTCTCTCTTTCACTTCTCTCTCAAAATCTGATAGTTGAAATGAGATACTGATAAGAAGAAAATGAGATAAGAGATACTGAGAGAACCCAAGCCTATATTAACATGGAATTGATGATATCACACAAACTCACTTACAATATGAAAATATGTTGAATAGAGTAGTTTTATAGTATGTATCAGGTCTCTCTTTTTCGAACAGAGGGACATTCATTCATGATTTGAAATTACAAACAAGATTGAATCGGTGACTTCCCATTAACCAAAAAGATTTTATGTTATTAGGGTATAAAGCCCTTAATGGTACCAAATATCTTTGCCTCCCTTCTTTTAGAAGCACATGCTTTTTGGGAAGAGGGAGAGCTATTTCTTTCCTCGTCCAAGCACACGTTTTTAATTTAATTAGGTGTTGCAAATTTAGTTAGTTGACTTAGTTCTTTTGGAATTGCTTTTTCGTGATATTCGGTAGGTCTGAACTCTGAAGCAGCTTGTATGGTGGTTAAAAAAAAAGGGCTCATCATCGCAACCGCGAAGAGATAATAAGAGAAAACGAACCAACAAAAAAAGAAGCAAAAGAAGAAGAAAGGAAACTTTTTTTAAAAGAAAAGTGAGTCGCACTTACATTAATAAAAATACCTACTCCTCATACTATTTGTATAAATAACAAGTAACAACTACCAAAAATTCAAAATATTAGTTAAAAGGTAATGACTACAAATTTATTGTGGGGGAGATAATGAGTGTTATATATTTGATGGGGTAAAAATGTAAAGACTACTTTAATATTTTATATAAAAGGGGTTTGTTCTTCATACTAAGGTTCACCTTTATGTCTATGAGATAGAATATTCATTATAATAAGGGTAGGAGGGATTAACATTATTATAATTTAATAAGTTTACAAAAACTAATTCAAACGTAAACTATATATTATTTCACTTTTATCTAAAATTAAAATTTGTAAAAGTCAAATGACATAAAAGTCACTTTTATTACTGCTAATCTAAAATGCACCTCTTTGCAATAAGTGAAATAAACATATAATGGGTTTGAGCAAGTCCTATACATGTCAAGCAGGGCTAACCTAATTCTTGTGTTTATTATTTTCATCGCAACATGATATTGTTATTGTTGTAAGAAATTAGAGCGTAGAAATAAGACAATATCTTCGTTGATTGCCACTTGGTGAGACAAGTCCAATTTCCGTCAACATCTATCTAAACTACTACACAATATAAAGCATATGATAAGTGAATTTATTTTCTTTCTTTTACCCAACAATTTATTCACAAGATATAATGAAATACAATTTCTCATACTTCTCAATATTACTCTTTTTTTTAAAAAAAGAAATTTATACCTTGCTTTAGTTTTGGAGAACTGAACCTATATATTTTTGAAAAAAATGTTTAGTAACAATTTTTAGTTCTCCCCCCTCTGAGCTATTTATTCTTTAGATGATTTATTTAGTAGGATAAAATGGTTAGGAAATTAAGGATATAAGATCAAATATTTTAAATAATTTAGATAACTTATATTTTAATTTGGGCATTTAACATATATAGCCTTAATTTTAAAAAGGGAAAATCCCAAAAATATAGACCCTGGAAATATATAAAGAACAGTTCGGAACTATGAAATCAGTAAATTCCAATTCAATGCATGGGTAGGAATTTGGAATTTTTTATTCTTGAAATTTGTGAAATTATGTAAATGCTCTTGGATTTTCACAATAAAAGCATCTCAATTAACAATAACTTACTGTTTGAATACATATAACCTAAATGCTTCTATTGTTGTGAATTGAGATATTCTTTTTGTGAAAATGCAGGGGCACTTACGTAATTTCACAAAATTTCAAGATTCAAAAATTCCAAATTTCTATCCAAGGACTGAACTTAAATTTGTCGATTTTGTAGTTTTAAACTGTCATTTATATATTTTCATGGTATTTTTTAGGATTTTTTCTTTAAACAAAACCAGCAAAAAAAGAAGAAGAACAAATTGTCCCATCAATTGTGAAACAGATTACACCATCCTCTAGAGATTCCTTTAACGGCCGGACGATTCCATTAGATTAAAATAGCTCCAACCAGCTAGCCTGAGTTTTAACAGCTGCATCATATCATTGAATTTGATTAAATATATGTCTTATTTAAAAGTACTATATGCTAGAGGTGTATAAAAGATATCGGTTGCGATACTTCCGGCTTGATCCCGGGATATTAGTCCAGGAGATTCCCAATCCCTGGCTGGTATTAAGACTGGGATCACCAAGGGTGATCCTGAGATAATCTCAGTCCCGGTTTTTTAATTTGTTTTGATTTTTTTAATATTATAAATTAAATTATCACTTTATTTGTGTATTTTTACCTCTATTAATTAAGTTATATTTTCAAAATATATGTATAATATTTTTAGTTTTAATTAAACTGTGGATATTGTGATATTAAACTTAACTATATGATGTATAAAAATAATAATGAAGATAAAAATAATAACAATAAACATTATTTCTAAAATTTAGATTAATTTATATAATTATTATGATCTTATTAGTTGTTAAATGGTTTTTTTAATAATAAAATATTAAAAAAATTATTTTATATAATTTTTTTTAAAAAAGAGGAAATCCAGGGACCCGGTCCTTAGATATTGAGATTTTCCAATCTTGGGATTAATATCCCGATCCTAGTGTCCACCTGGGACTGGGACCGGAAATGGTAAATTCCGATCCCGATTCCGGATTTGCACACCCCTACTATATGCATCACTTTATAACTATATAGATCCAAATTCTAAAGGTATGTTTGGCTACAGGGAGGGGAAGGGAACAACAAAAATTTATGAATTAGATTTTAAAAAATTGGAGAAATATGATTATAAAATTTTAATAAAGAAAATATGTACAATAAAAGAGTGAGAAAAATTAATTAAAACACATTATTTCTCCAATTTTTCTAAATTTGAGTTATAAAAATTTTCCCTTCAAATCCCTCATGTCAAACATGCCCTAAAAGACTAATACAATATTTTATTTCTTAAATTTGACATCATTTTAGTTTTAACCATCAAATTATAAACTATATATAGAGGCTTGTCCTCTCAAGTTTTATTATATTTAAAACATTAGAACCTATAATTTGATAAAAATATAGACCATTTTGCCTCTTTAGGAACTTAAATGTATAGTTTAAAACTTATTGATCAAAATAAAAATGAAAAAAAAAAATTAGAGGACAAAAAATTTTATTAAGCCAAATTTAACTTGTAAAAGCTAATAATTCATTTTGAGTTAAAGTCTAAATTTACCTTATAAGTTTTCATTTACAAATATTACTCAGGAGTTGTTTTTTGTAGTCTAAGATTGCCCAAAAAATATTAAAATAAAGTAATAATGTTCTTTACTTTTAAGAAATTAACGGTTACCATTAATTTTGTAACTATTAATATTAGTTTTTAAATGAAATAGGGTAACATTACTATGTCTTAAAAATTTCTGGCAATAAGTTATACTTTAAGGGGTTTGTTTCGATCAATGTTTGAAAAACACGTTTATACTAAGTTGAAATAAAATTCATTTCACCTTTTTTTTTCCAAAAATTCATTTCACCTACTTGCTTACCTTATCCTCCATTGTCCTTTTCTCGTACAACTAGATAAGCATTTTTACGGTAAAAACTGGTAAATGGAACATCGTACATGATCGTGTATGTATATATATCATTATGAAACAGGAAGTGGGAGAGGGTGACAGAAGATTCTAATTCCGAGTACTCCTAACTACTCTCCCCTCATCGTCCCGTGTCTGCGCCTGTCGCCACGTGGCGGCCCACTGTTCTCCATTTCTTTCTTGCTTCTTCTCCTCTTCTTCCTTTCATCCAATTTTCATGCAATCTGCCAAACAAGGAGCTCTCTGCTCTCACTCCAGCCGTTTCTCCGATGCTATTCCTCGTTTTCTCTTCCAAACCCACTTCTCCTTAATCATTCAAAGCTTCAACGTATGGACGCCGCCAAGCGCAAGCGCTTGAAGCCCAAGCTTGAGCGCCGAAACGCCAGGAAGAACATCGATTATCAAGTTCCCGATTCCTTAGCTTCCTCTTTCGACGGTTCTTCCTCCCCTGATTTTCAATCTACCTCTTCCCTCGATCTTTCCCCCTCCCTAGAGAAACAAAATAGCATTCGTGTTCAGGGCGTCGAAGGTGAATTTGAATTGATTTTCCGCAGCCTCGGGCTTTCTGGTCCGGACGACTTCTCCATTCCTGTTGCTGATTGGGAAGCCCAAAAGTATCGCTATAATTTGAGTGCTAAACCGCCGGAAAAGAAGGTGGAGGATGAGAAATCGGTGAGACTTGATTCTAGGGTTTCGATTAATAGTAACATTGAAGTGCCTCGTGATGAAGGGCACATCGGGAAGAGTTGTGTTCCTTCTGATTCGAAGCCTCTTGGGGGTGGGGGAATCAAGGGTGCCAGGCCTCCCATCCTCTCAACCCCGCCGGTGAAGCTGCCGCCTATGGTTGATGACGGGAGATCTACTTGGGATTTAGTGAGGTCGTTATCAGATGGTGTTATTGATGGGGTAATCAGTTCTGCCGGTGGGGAAGACGAAGGGCGCGTCGAGGAAAATGAAGGTGGTGATCGAGGAATTGGTGGTGAGGAAGAACCACATAGTGCGAGACGGGATAGCAATCTTCTTTCAGATTCTTGGTCATCTACGTCCCGTGAGGACGAAGAAAGCGATGCCCTTGGTTATAATGGTTCTGGTGAGGCTGACGAATCGTTTTACAATGTTTCTCCACATGGTTCATTTAGACGCATTTTTAAATCTTGGCAAAAGGGTGATATTTTAGGGAAGGGATCATTTGGAACGGTGTATGAAGGCTTCACAGAGTGAGTTCCTTTATTTCCTTATTTTTCCACTCGCATTTTAATTAGTTCTTCACTGACATTGATGATTAGTTGGAAATAAATTGATGGTTAAAGGAACAAGCTTTTTTTTTAAGAAAGTAACAAAATCATGGTAGTAAGTACAGTAATAGTACAAGTTATATAATGAGTCGAAATTATTACAGAGTTACTTGCTTTTTCAACTAAAACTATATGTATCTGAAATCTTCATTGCTGTAGACGAACTATTTGGTCGGTTATTTATTCTTCTGGATTTATGTTTTGCTTTGTTTTGACAGAGTAACATGTATTTTTCTTTTCCTGCAGTGATGGATTCTTTTTTGCCGTAAAGGAAGTGTCTTTGCTAGATCAAGGAGCCCAAGGAAAACAGAGCATTTTCCAACTTCGGCAGGTGGGATGGCTGAGTTTTCTCATGAAAGCTTATGGCTTATTCTTTATTTATTCCATCTTTTCATGGAAAATTTGATTAAATGGAATATTTTACTGCCTGTCTTTCAGGAAATATATCTTTTAAGTCAATTTGAACATGAGAACATTGTTCGGTATCTTGGCACAGACAAGGTTTGCTGTTCTCTAACTAGAAAGTCTCTTTTATTTCCCTGTGAATCTTGGATGAAGATACGTCTCCTTAACTGTAATAAAACAAATTTAAAACAAACCTCCCCATGTGAGGCCCTAGAAGTAGCATTTACATACCTTTATCGATGTTTTGAAAGACTCTTGATGTACTATGAGCTGCCTTTATCTAATGTTTTGGGCTCCTCTCGTGTTTCTTCCTTTCATTTTGCCTCGTTTCTTCTGTTTGGGTTGCAAACCTTCATGATTTATAGCAATTAACTGACCGGCTATTTGAGTCCTCTGTTCTCCTAATTTTTACCATAAATTCTTCAACTGAAATAACTTGATGTTTGTTGGACCATATCTATCAATTACTTTCAGCGATGAGTGACTTCTTTTTCCAACTTTCTTGATGGACAGGGTTGATTAGAACTGCTTTCTCTTTTCAGTTGTCTACTCCCTGAATGATTTTATGACTAGCTCTATTATTTTATATCATTTGCATTTCATGTTTTCTTATTTCTCTAGTTTTCTGTTACTAATTACTTTCCTTTCTTAGGATAAAAATATGCTATATATCTTCCTTGAGCTTGTAACAAAAGGGTCATTGGCAAGACTCTATCAACAATATCGTCTAAGGGACTCTCAAGTTTCTTCATACACAAGGCAGATTTTAAGTGGTTTAAAGTACCTTCATGATCGCAATGTGGTTCACAGGTAATATGAGTGAACATTCTATATTGATGCCTCGCAACAATATGATATAGGTTAGGTAGGAAGTGTTGCTGGCTTGGTTATTGTTATTTTCATTGATGCACAAAAGGTTCAAGGAAATTTTGTTTGGTGCTTAATGTGCTAGGGAGAGATACTCATAAAAATTTTGGGGGAACTGAAGTGATTCTTTGCAGTCGCTCATGTTGGTGTATCAAATTGTGAAATTTCATATTTGGTGGAACTGGATAATAAGTGATAATTTTTTTGGTGGATGACTTTTAGGGACATCAAATGTGCTAACATTTTGGTTGATGCAAATGGGTCAGTAAAGCTCTCTGATTTCGGGCTAGCCAAGGTACCCTTGATCATTGAAATAAAATTTCCATTCATCTCCCTGCTTAACACGAGGAAAAAATAAAATAAAAAAGGATGGTCTTATCAATGCTGATTCAAAATGCTGCTTGAATAAACCTTATATTGATCTTTTTATATTAACAGGCAACCACTATGAATGATGTTAAATCAAGCAAAGGTTCCCCATATTGGATGGCCCCTGAGGTTAGCTCCTGCCCTTGCATAATTTGTTTGATATCATAATATAACTCCTGCAAATGGATTGACTAGAATGAGTTGACATGGCCATCTAGGGCAATTATTAGCCTTGGTATGCATTTATGGAAATGTTCTGATTTACTGAGAAAAAGCAAATGGAGAATCTGTAAATTATTCATCTTAACCATATTATTCTATTAATTTTCGCATACCTGAGTTCACATTCACTATCTTGAGATCACTATATCTCCACTCCTTTGTAATTTACTGGAATTTTTTAAAATTTTCATACTACATGAACTTACATGTGACTGGTATAAATTAAATTATTTGATTGTAGGTTGTAAATCTAAGAAGCCGTGGTTATGGCCTAGCTGCTGATATATGGAGTTTGGGATGTACAGTTTTGGAGATGTTGACACGCCAGCCTCCATACTCTCATTTGGAAGGGGTATGTCTAACGTCTCTATATGATTACTTCTTTCTAAAGCTTGGTTATTTTCTCTTTTTCCTCGAGTCATCTCTTACTGTCTGGGTTTCTCCTCCTTTCCCTCTACTTTCCTACTCTTGCAAGTTTCCTTCAGAATTGTAGTTGGTTATGCTTTTATTTAAACTTGGATGACTAATGATGTATATGTTTTTTCTTTGGTATGACAGATGCAAGCTTTATTTCGGATCGGTAGAGGTGAACCTCCACCTGTTCCAGAATCTTTATCAAAAGATGCCCGAGATTTCATTCTCAAGTGCCTGCATGTTGACCCTAATAAAAGGCCAACTGCAGTCCAGTTATTGAATCATCCATTTGTAAAGAGGCCATTTCAATCTCCTATGAGTCCTGCTTCTCCACATATCAACAACGTACGATTTTGAAGACACTATCTCTGGATATGCAATCTGGCATTTGCATATCGCCACCAATAAGGTCTACTCATCCGCTATTTTCCTTAGTCCACTGAACATAGCATGGAGAGATACAGTTGCTGGGTTGACTGAGAGAAATTAATCCGCAGGCTAGAAGCCAACGTGAGCTTGTCAAAGTGGGTGTTCCAGTGGAGATACCCATTAGCACACCCATTTTGGTAAGCTTCCATTGATTGCTTTCCTAGCTATAGCTGGCTGTGTGACAAGTACATGCTAGAATTACTCTATTATGGTGGATTGAATGGAGAGGATTATGGAAGGGCATAGAAATGGAGGCCTGAATTAGACCTTCCCCTTGATTCTATTATAAATCAATCTCTCCTTCACCTTCTATAATCCATCCTCCTCCATTCTCTTCGAGCATACCGTTAGGCCAGTGGAATACACATGAAAGATGAATACAATGCAAGGTATGCAGATAACTTATCTAACTGGGCCTTTCAATATTCAGATAGTTCGGCTATAATCTTACCTACCATGCTGGTCTGTGGTGAAGGTAGAATTGAAGAGGTGTGGTTTTTGTCAGATTTGGAGTTCCAACGTTCAACGAATATCTCAGCTTGCTGCAGAATGAGAAGCAACAACTTCATATGAGTGGGGGGACCAAACACTCTTCAAGGCGAGGATAGACTTGCTTATCCTCAACTGAATGCTCTGTGGCAGAGTATGGTTACACCAAGAGAACTATGGCCACCCATTGTGTACGTAATTTGGTGAAGTCTTTTTTCCCTTTTTGGTTTGTGGGTTTCATGCAGTATTCTTTTGAAGTTCATTTTGCAAAGCAATGGAGAAAGCATGTTTATGACTGGGATATTTTCAAGTAAATTCAATCAGTAATCTAAGTAATTCATGACCTCTTAGTTGATTTATTTACATTTGTAGGTCAATTTGCCAGAGGGTCAGTCAGATCAAGAACTCGTATGTGGGACCGCTTTTGCATGACTTGTACAGTCTCAAGTGAGGTGCAGTTTGTTGCATGTAATTAAATTAAGGTCAGGGACAGCTGTCAAAGCAAATATGGGTTTGGTCTGCATCGATGTGGCTCAGGTCAAAACCCTGAACATTTCCCTCACTCAGGGATCTTGAAATAGAAGCAGAGCATGTAAGCCGCTTTTCATTGTATTGTATAGGGCCATGCCTTCATAGTTAGAATAATCCATCTTGGAGTGAGAATAAATGCGGAGGTTCCCTCATCTTTAGATATGAATTTACCTATTACAGAAGGTTAGAGTACCACCGTACAACATCCATATCCCATATCGAATGCGGAGCCAAAAGGAAGAGTCGGCTAACGCCAATGGAATAACAGTTACTTCAATTGTGTATATCCTGTGTACCTATAATATAAACTGCTTCTGTAATTAGAGCATCGGTGGAAGTTCATCACTTCCTTGCAAATTAATTTGTGTAGGATACTTGCAATCAATGCTTCTAGTCTGGCTGCTGAATGTAAATTTGGTTCATTCTTTCCTCCTGGGTTTTTTTGGGGACCAACCTTGTGATTCAATGCACAGACGCAAAAAAAAAACGTATATATATTTGGGCATCTGTTTTACCAGTTTTGTTCATAGCTACTTCCTCCGTCTTATATGTAAGATGCTTTTATTGAATGTGCTTGTTCCTTTTTATAAGATCTCATTTAACTTTGTCTCAATGATAAATGCATTTTTACCCATGTTATCCTCATTCTCTCTCAATTTATTAACCATACATTCTCTTCCTTTTTTTTCATCATTACTCTCTCTCTCTCTCATTCATAAATAGGGGTAGGGGTACTTTTAAAAAAACAATTATATTTCTTATACATTTATTATTATTTTTAATTAACTTTAATTGTTTCTAAAATCCCACAATTTAATTAAAAATATCTTATATTTAGGGATGAAGGGAGAATAACCTATAGGCTATAGGTATGTAATGTGGCTTTACAATGAAGAGTTGTCACACCAATGACTAGCTTGGATTTCAAAATAGGCTGGCTTTATTGATCCAATGGTCTATAGTTTGGCATAGTTTTCTTTCTATCCATATCATACTCTTGTATTCCCACTATAAAGAGTTTTCTAACAACTTCACAAGGACCATGAAAAGTTGTTTGTAACATTGACATGATAAAAAATACTACTTTCCTATATTATCCTCCAATTAAAATCAATCCATCCTAATTACCTCTAATTTCTTTCTTATACAATATTTCTCTATATTACAATTAATGAGTATTTGTGAAAAATAATTTAATGCTATTGAATTTTTGTCTAGGGTCTTATACTTACGACCACAAAAATCTTCCTAGTCTTGACTGGAGTAGTAGTGAATTTTAGATCAAAATCATCCACTCTAAAGCTGTCTTGACTAATGAGTACGATAGTTTTGCAATTTTATTTTATTTTTGCGTTTTATCTTGCAAATTGTCACTTACATGTGGCAACTATGTTATCTTCGAACATGAAAGGATGTGAAAAATACAGCCATGATAAATGTGAATCTTGACTTGGGGTATAAAACATCAACTACTAGTCGAAAGCAAAATACATGAATAATAAAAAAGAAAACACTTTCTACATGTGTTAACACCATTTGTTGTCTGAATTCACCTAATACGGCTGAAATTAAATAGATTAACAAATTCAGCAGGGAACGCGCCCCTGTATGAATCTGAGACAGCAAGTGCTGTATCTGAAAGATCACTCTTCATCTCTGAAATTTTGGATCCTACATACTCTTTGAACTTTGAGACTGAATCAACCAGCATAAAAAGTTCTTGAGCACACCTCTGAATTTCTTCTTCAGTTTCTTTGATCGCTTCTTGCAACTTCAATTTTGAGGCCTTCACAGACATGAGAGTTAATTAGATGTAATAGAAAAGTATCACATATAAGCCTGTTTGGTTTTACTTTTGAAACCGCAATTTATGAAACTCCTCTTATATACTTATTTTATAATTCGTAAAAATTATTCTTAAAAGTTAATCCAAACGGAATTCCATAGACTTGACCAAAGAAATAACAAGCATTATTGCAGGAGGTGAAACCTAAGTTCATCTTCGTTCTGAACTTTTAGTTCAAAATCATAATTCGGGGAGGAGGTGTGAGTGGGCTGTTTGGACGAGAATTGTCTTGTTTTCGAAGTTTGGTACAAAACACAAGATGGATGAGCATTGGACATAGAGACTTTGGTGTTGACAATTGATTTTCATGTTTCTTGTCCTTTGGGCATATGGTCAAAATCTGCCCCTTAAGCCTTAAACAGCTTTTGCGCTTTTACTCCCTGTTTTCCTGCTTCTACACCAATTGCCTAAAACTGAAGCTGGCATTGAATATATTCAATAAGGATAAAAAGCAACGTACCCAGATACTTTTCCACACGTCAAAACACATGGACAAGAAAAAAGAAACAGCAAAATGAAGACTGGAACAACGAAGCTTAAACTACTAAAACCCATCCATACGTTTGCTGCATCCTAATCAATAAGATTTATCCTAATAACTTGCCAAAAAGATGAGAATGTGATATGAATATTAGTAGAGAAGAGAGTTTAGCTACGGAGTTGTTCCAGTAGTCAGTTTGGATGAGTGGCTGAGCTAACTACTTTCTCTATAGATACCAAAGTATCTAGAGGGTAAAGAAAACAATCATGTTGGTTAATGAAGATTCTTTTCTCTAAATCGCTCTCTCTCTCCTCTTTTTTTCATATATTTTCATATCAAATGGTATTGCTAACCAATGTACCGAGGGGTGAGGAGAACAAGTATGTTGGTTGATGGAGGTTCTTTTCACATAAATCTCTCTCTCTTCTTTTTCACATCAGAAAGGGTAAACATTGTGGACTTTATTCTGAATTGTGAGTGTTGCTTGACACTTCAAATTGATTGGAAGTATAAAATACAACAGAGAGCACTAAACACAACAGTGACAGATCCTTTTCCTGCAAGATAATATGAATTCTTGGCCTTTCACTTGATTTAAATAATATAGACAAAAGACAAGGGCATCACCTTTCGAACTTCAGCTGCCTCTCGTTCCACCATGTCTAGGTCGTAAGCCTCCCGATCAACATCCTCCAACGTTTTCTTTGCTTCAGCAGCACATCTATATATGTAATCCTCTGTTTCTTTCTTTAACTTGTTCAGTTGAGCTTCCACCTGATGGAGAATTCATCATGCAGCAGCAGCAGAAGGTCAGACTACAGTATTTCCACAACAAGGTGGTATTTCTAGTACCCTTCTAGAACCAACAGAGAATGCAAGAGCAAAAACAAAAATTTTGCCAAAAAAACAGGACAATAGCATTGTGCATCAATTGAGTTAATTATCATATAATGTATTCCACTTTACAAAGTTCATGTTTTCTCCCAACCATTATACTGAATTACTGATTACTACGAAGGATAAGCATATATTGCCAGGCAACCATAAATCTATGTGCGTGTGTATTGTTGACCTCTACTTGAGTTACAATTTAGACAGCAAAACCACCAACTTAGACCACAAAGCCACCTTTATAAAGAATGCAACCACACTGCCTTCCCCTGATCACCAAAATTCCCCTTCCTGCCAGGCAGGACTACCAACCCAATTTAAATCTGGCACTGCTCAATGGCATACTTGCTTCTATTTTATATATATTGTTCTTGGATGTCCTAAAATTCTTATAAAAGAAGAGCAACATATATCTCTCTTTCTACCTTACTGATCCCATTTCAAATGCTATCACATGCAAACCAATTTTATGTCAATGACTTTACAGTTTTATGCCTTGTTAAGGCCATCCATCATTCATATATCCAGCTGAAATAGTCAATCTGTTATAGTAATCATGCCTATACTACCATAAGTTTGAATCTTGGCTTGCAATACTAGAATACTATATACATGGCCAAGGAATAAACGTACATTATGTAGTATGACATAGGAGACATTAACATGAAATTAGAAATTGATAGCACTGTCTAAAGTTATAAAAACGATCCACTTACTTCATCGATGTTGGATACCTGCTCATCATTGTTATTTCTTTTCTTCTCAATCCTAGCAGCATTTTCGCTGCACTTCTGTTGAAGGGACATCGACTCTTCTAGCTTTTTCATAGAACTTTTCTTTATGTCATCAGCAAAAGAGTTTAAAGCAGGCTTTAGTGTCAACTTGGGGTTTATACCCATTATCTCAGCAGGTGTAGATCCCTTGGCATTCAACTGATACTGAATATCACTGTCAATTTTCAACCTGGAAAAACAAGTGTGGGAGGGTGGGCATTTTGAGCGGATTTTAGAAAAATACATCATCATGATGATAGAAAGAACATTCACAAAAAAAAGCAGCAAAGTCATTTCGTTTTAATAAAACGGTCATTGGATGTTGAGGTTAACGAGAGCCCCATTTTTCTTCTGTTTCAGATATCATTCAAATCAAAATTCTTCTTATAATATACAAATGGGAAATGACTTGCACCTGGGTGCAGACCAAGGTCTAAAATACCCTTTGAAAATGAATATGTAACTTAATACGAACAGAATTAACCTCCTTAAGGCCTGATTGCAGTCTAGTACTAAAGCCTCCAGGTCATTGATCTTGTGCCCAAGAGAAGTCTCAAGATCCCACGACTTCTCCTCCCAAGCATTTCTAGCAAGCTCTGCCTCTGCAATGTCCCTCTCTACAGCCTGCAATTCCTTCCTCATCCTCTCCATATCCCTTGCATTAAATGTCTGTAACTCAACCCTCTTCTTCAACTCTTCATTTTCCTCACAGATGTTCTTGTTCTCTAGTACCTTGGCCTCCAGCTGCTGCTCTTTATCTAACATAACCCTCTCCACCTCATTGATTCTCACTGTGAATTCCTCAATCATCTTGTGGAACTTATTCACATCATCTTCCAACAGACTCTTCTCCTTCTCAAGCACTTCCTTTTGAGATGGCCTAGTCCTCAAATCCTCACATTCCGCAGCAATTTTCTTCAACTCTTCCTCTGTAGCTTTCAGTTTCTCCACCGCATACCCTTTCTCCTTCTCCAGCTTCTCTTTACATTCACGGTCCAATTCATCCACGGCGTCGTCATCCCCTTTAATGTAGTGCAAATAACTTTTCAGCGCATACATATTCAAAACATTTGCTTCAATGTAAGATGACGCCTCGCACAACGACGAGAGGTAATCATTGAACCTAGCAATCTGCACAAGCCAATGAATGAGAGCCAACAAAGCAGGCCATTGGTGAGGAGCAGCAGGAGATTTAAGAAATGATTTGTTAAGCTTGAAAGGGTAATTAAGGGCTTTGAGGAGAACCGGCAAGCTATCCTCTATCTTCGTAAAGGGAAAATCGAGTTGGTTCATGAGGAATTTGAGGGTATCAGTGATGTCTTTGGCGGACGGGCAAGTGGTTTTAAAGGAAATGGGGACGGAGTACGAGGCAAGGTAGGAATTGATGGTGGAGACGGCCGCTTGTTGGAACGACCGTTCTTTGTAGAGATCGACGGTGGTGGCGCGGACGCCAACGCCAGCGGAAGATGGGCGGCTGCTGGCGAAACTAGCATCGGAATCGCGGCCGGGGAATTGACGGTGATAGAAGTCTACCGGCGTCGACGGTGGTTTGAGGGATTCTTTGGGTTGATGGCGACCGGCGGGCCTCATCTCCGCGACAGAGGCTATACTACTCCTCGCTTCGCAGTTCGCAGTGAAGTTTGATTTTTCACTTCATTTTGGTTTTCCCGCTTACATTCTTATATGGGCCCCTGCGAGATGATTGCGCGCTGATAATGAGCACTTTGGGCCTTGCAAAAAAGTACAAGAACAAATTAGAGAGAATTGCACTAAAACCCCAAATAAGACAATAAACATTAAAAAGATCATGTAAAATGAACAAATTTAACTGAGAGTCTTTAAAACTTTTGTGTCATGTATTCCAATTATAAATTTTTCCTACTGCTCTTAATGATTCAAAAGTGGGTCAACAGATGGAAGCCATAATCCTTTTCTGTCTCTCTCTCTCTGAATCCTAATAAGTCTTGCTCCATCGCTGCCTCTAACTCGCCAGCTTTCTCTCCCTCTTCTCTCTTTTTTCTGATTTGAATTTTTCTACAGGTTGACTAAACTGTTTGGAACACAAGAGGGACATAATTGAAGCTTTGGTATGCTTCTGATTTGGATATTATGCGGCAATCCTGTTGAAATTGGGTTTATGTTTTTTTTTGCTACAGAAAATTGGGTTTATGTTATGTTGTAGTGTGGCTATTGTAATGACTTGGGCCCAACAAAGCCCGGAGTTAACACAAGGCCCAGCACGTCGTAGCATGCATATAAAGAAACCGTCATGGAAGTTACGAGAATTGGACTCTATTTAAGGGGAACATGAAGACGTGAAAGGGTGTGCATGATTTACATGGTCTCTCTTCTCTCTCTTGTCCCTCTCTCTTTCTATAACAGTTTCTTCTTGTGATTTCTTGCAACTTATGCTTTCATATCCTTATTCATTGTCAGTTCATTGTACCAGATCCTCGAAGTTGAATATATTATTTTGACTATGGTGCACTTTTGTTCGTTATTACAGATTTGAACATTACAGCTATGTAGATCTATATATGCTGTGGAGTTTAGAGGATCCAGGGATCTCTTACCGTGTCTCTGGGAATTGGAGATAAGCACTTGAAACAATGGGTAATAGTAGCACCTGAGAATAAAACTCTCAAAATTGTTGATACTAGCTTAAGATGGATTATGGGATAAGGTATATTAACTATATTCACATTCACAATGTTCATAATGGATCATCTAAATTCCTCCCAAAAATTAGTATTGTTCAAGTATTAATTAAGTAATCTTCTGTCTCACTTATGATTCCAAGTTAGTAATCAAGAAGTAGCGGATATTGCTCGTTCTTTTTGTATAGAGAGTGAAAGGCCACATCTACTGTTGCCCTGTAAAGAGCTTGTAGACTTGTCAGGTTCACGAGGCTCTTTTGTTGATAAGCGTTATGGTAATCAAGTTGGATGACAATAGATAAAGCTTCATCAACAGTACAGGAAAAAAGAATGTTAATTACTACTGCTCATGTAATGATGTATAGCAGAATTATTGGGGATTTTAGTTTCTGCCCAAGGCTCAAGTAAGCAACCTGTAATGCAAAATTAGGATATTATTCTTAGCCTGAGATGAACTTGAAGGCTGAAGAATAGAGAGCCAAGTAGTGTTCTTGATTCTCATAGAGAATTGAGGTTACTGCCTTTATGTAAAGCAGGAGCTGAATCTTTTTCTGTACATATATACCTGCACTTGTTCCATTCATTTAACCCATAGAATCAGCATAATAACAAGTTCTATATTCAATTCCTCATAGTGATCTTGATGTAATAAGCATTATCTTAGATTGATTTTTTTTAATGGAAGTTGCCAACTTTGGAAGTTTGCAGCCTCATTCTTTGATGTTTTGATTATGTTAATAGTGATGTTACTTGGTATGATTCAACATTAGTATATGCCATATATTTATAGAGTATCGTTGTAATTAGTATGATTCAACATTAATATATGCCCATCCAATTGTCAATGAAAGTGCATATAGTTGTCAATCATCGTACATCTAGTTGTCAATGAAAGTACATGTAATTGTCAATCAACACACATACTTGTTAGTGTATTCTTTATCAATAGATGATCATGCAGTTGTCAATGTACTCTCATATAGTTGTCAATAAAAGTACGTGTAGTTGTTAGTTTACACACATTGACGTGTTAGTGAATAGAAGACATCCCATGACTTGTTTTGACAAATTCATATCCATCCATTAATTATTGAATTTGCATTAAAATACAAATTTTCATAAAAGTTCTCAAATGCTTACAAATTTATCTCTTGTATGATCTAGATAAGTACCTAATTAATATTAAATTTTGCTGCATGTGAATAATTAATATTACATTATAATAACAACAGTAATCTATAAATATATGTGACGTAATATAAATGTATTAACAAAATTTTAAGGATTACATTGACATCCCCCTAAACATTCATTAACAAGTTTATGTACATGTTTTAACAAGTGTAAGCCCATACATTGACAACTGAATTTACATCGTAATACAAACTTTCCTAAATGAAAGTTAGATAAAATACCATATTATATCTAACAAGTATGTGTGTTAATTGACAAGTCTATGGATTGTCTTCTGTTCACTAACAAGTCAATGTGTGTGAACTAACAACTACATACGCTTTTATTGATAATTATATGGGAGTCCACTGACATATGTTAGTTGCTGCGCTTGACAACCTAGGCATATGGACTTGTTAATGACCACCCATAAATTTGTTAGTCGACGTCTATGGAATTGTTAGTGTAATTCCCTACATTTATTAAGTTATATTTAGCTATCTTTACATAATGCAATCAAAGTGCAATCAGTTTATGAACAACTTTGAAATTCATATATATGTCTGTATGTGTGTGTGTAGACATATTTATAGACAAACTTTGGTATTATACTTTAAAGAAAATATTTAGGCCAACTTTCTTACATCCATGCCATTTCGTTAAATTCTCCAATCACATGTGGACCTGTTTTTTAATTGTTATGATTAAAGTATAAACTCAAATGAAATAAATAGGATACTGAGTCATATATGATTAAAGAACTTGATGTAATAGATATAAGGAATTTGATGTAAATATAGTTCATAATTTAGGATACTTAGTCAAATGAAATAAATAGGATACTTAGTCTTATGTGATTAAAGAACTTGATGTAATAGATATAAAGAACTTGATGTAAATATAGTTCATAATTTAATAGTAATAATTAGGTGTACATATTACTTATTTGCCAATGGATGTAAAACGCCTTTCCTTATAATCATAATTTAATACTATTAATTATGTTGACCAACTCATTCTCATTATACCCCACCCAACCTTCTCTCTCCTCTCCCTTCTTATCTCTCACTCTCTCCTCTCTCTCTCATCGCTCATATTCAAAGCCATCGAAGCTCAGTTTCAATCTCCTCTGCCAAGCAATCATTGTGCCAAATATTCCCGTCCAGAAGAATTCAAGAAAATCCCAGAGAATACAGTATTCATACGCTATGGCAAGAGGTATGCAAGACTTCCGTTGTAAAAGTCATAATCTAGATTTATGAATTATGTATAACATGTGACATCAGAGCCGTGTTTTTCCTCTACCTGGTGTTGAATGCATGTTTTCATTTTGAGAAAATATGAAGTTGACAAACATATGGTTTTCTATTTGACAATTGATTCTGGGAAATTTGTTTTGGGGTTAATATATATATATATATATATATATGCATATCAATATTTGTTTGCACAATATTTATCAATGATTTTGATATAGATATATTTTTTTGGCATACTTTTACTATATGCCTTCATGTTTCTGAAATTGTCGAAGAACCAAGAGTTTTCCTGTATAGGGATTTTTTGAAAATCATATATGTGTGCATGGCAAGAGTGAATGTTTGGCTATGAACATGCATAGTAAGTTTTATAATTATTCAAGAGGAAACGTGGGTGAAACATTTACTATCTCTTCATGTGAAGAGATTGTACATCTACATATACTCACTCCAGTCATCTGCGTTTTTCGTTCCTTGAATTTTTTTTAAACTTTCGTTCTCAGAGAGATTATAAACATGTGGTATATGCTTTATCCAAAATGATTTTTGGATTGCTTTTTTCCCTCTATTTTTATTGTGAAAACGATAAATAGATGCCCAACACTGTCGGACTTTCATTTGCTGGAGGGAACCGACGACAAACCATGAAGTTGCAGATTTCATGATTTTGAAAATTTTATTTTATGGTCTTATTGTTCATTGGAATGTTCTCCAATGGTTTCATCATGAAAAATAAAGATAAGACACGTCAGAATCGTCGGAAAATGTCACCAAAAGTTGCGGATCCTGAAGGCACGGCGAGTCCGTACCAGGTCGGACCTGATTCTTCTAGTCGGATTTTTGGGTGAGGAAGACAGTAAACCGTGCTTCTGGAGAGAAGTGCATTTCTACTTAAGGCATGTTTGGTTTCTGCGTTGGTGGAAAATCACTTTTCAAATAGTGATTTCAAAAAAAAATTTTGGACTGGGCCTGTGTTTGTTTTGGACCTAACGTTTTTTTAAAAGTTTCTATAAATGTTCCTAGCCATATGGGTTTTCGGTATGTGGGCCTGAGAAGAATTGTTTTTGCTATGTTTTGGGCCTTTTCTTTATGGGCCTAACAAAAACAATTTTTTAATCAATTGCTGAATTTTTTTTATGGCTTTTTGGGCTAAAACATTTTGGGTTACTGATTAAAATAAAAAAAAATTAACTTGGTCTTGATATAATTTTATTTTCTGTTTTTTCTCACTAACCTTTGTTTTCAAATTTTTTTATAATTGGAATTCATGCTTTTATAGATTTCCTGGAGCCAAATAAATATTTTACTATGGATATTTATGATGATTTTTATTAGCTCTACATTTGTTTATTTATTTAATTCTACAAATTTTTTGTATAGATTATTTAAATTGTCTATGAATTTATATATTATTGCTCTTTAGGCAATTATAATTATTTTGAAATTTGGAATTAATTCTAAATTAAGATTTATTTGAGAAATTTTATGTGAAGCATGAATTAGTTGGAGAATTTCAGTTCTAGCTACATATTATTGATGAGATTAACTGTTAAATTTTTTTTATATTGTTGTTGCATATTTATGTTTTTTAAATGCACAAATAAATATTCTTGATTAGCATTCCTATATATCTGGGGAGTAGCCACATCATCCTCATTTTTATGTTGCATGCATATTAATTAATCACATATGGTATTATGGAATATCATTGTAATGAAATGTAAGATTATAATTTATCTTTACTCACATGTAGATAATTATAATCAAACATTTAATTAGGATGCAATATAATGACATTATGTTTTCTAAGTAGCCCACAGGAATTATAAAACAATAATTGTGTTTCAATTTCATCACTTTTAGACAAATGCATTGTATGCTAGTATTCTTTACCCACACGTTGCTAGTGATACGCATTTGTAATTGCATGGTTCATATAAGTTGAGCATGCACATGGCACAATAATTGTATTTGGGTCAAAAGCTAATGTGATATATTCATAAATTTTGCAACTCCTATTACCACTAGGGTTATTATTGATATAAATAACAAAATAATCCTAGATGACACTAATTACTTTGATTGGAAAGATAATATTCTGTTAGACCTTGGGTGTATGGACCTGGATCTTGCTTTGACGGTTGACGAACCTCAAAAACCAGCTGATGACTATACTGACCAAGATGCAAGACATCAATATGATCAATGGGGTAGTCTAACCGATTGTCTCTTCAACTCATTCAATCAAGAATCCTAAGAGGGATTATGGATGTTATTCCTGAATGCAAAACTGCCAAAGAGTACCTGAAAGCTTTAAAAAAAACAATTCAAGGTGTTAGACAAGCAAATAGGTGGAGCCATTATGTCTGAATTATGTACCTTAAGGCTTACAGGTGTTGGTGGTGTAAGGCAGCACATCATGAAAAT
>JBAGKO010000001.1:3970956-3987248 GCA_037177275.1 Acacia concinna | reverse complement strand
AAGCAAATTTGATAACCAATATATATATATATACACACTCTGGACTTTTAACCATATTGATTTTTTTTCTTTTTGAAAAAATGCAGGCCGACCCGCTAACTTACACTACTAGTTAAGGTTGGGAAAATCTCAATTGTGCAACCTGCAGCGTTTGGCTCGCTGGTTGGTGCGGGCCAACCTATGAGTATTCCCAACTCTAGTTAGATCCTTGTCCATTGGGACTTGGAATTCCCAATTCTTATAAAAAAATTAAAAAATATTTTTATTAGTTAATTTTATATATTATATTTTTTAAAGTGAACATTTAACAAATAATAAAGTCATACTAATTATACAAAGTGATATAGAGTTTAAAAATAACATTTATATATGCGTTGCAATTTTGACAAGCGACACATTAGAAATGAAGTAGAAGTTAAATTATGGGCTATATTATTCCGCAACTGACAAAATGTAGATTTTGGGATTAATTATTCAACAAGATAGTGAAATTGATGGAGATGTTAATCATAGAATTCAAGCGGGATAATGTAAATGAAGAAAATCTACTAGTTATTTGTGATAATAAGGTACCTAATAAAGTAAAAGGAAGTTCTATCACACTGCTATAAGGCCAGCAATGTTATATGAGAGTGAGTGTTGGAAGTTAAAGGAACAACATGAACATAACATGGGAGTGAGTGTTGGGCGTTAAAGGAACAACATGAACATAACATGGAAGTAACCTAGGTGAGAATGTTGTGATGGATGTGTGACCATACAAACATATAAGATTTATAAGGATCACATATGTGAACGAGTTGGAGTGGTTTCTATTGCAGATAAAATAGTTGAAAATCGTTTGAGGTGGTTTGGTCACGTGTATAAAAGGTCGTTGGTTGCACTGGTAAGGAGGGTTGATCAAATAGTATGAAGCTCCATACAGAGAGGTCGGGGGAAGCCGAAGTAAATACTTAGTAAGGTTATAGAAAGAGACTTTTTAATCAACAACCTATCTGAAGATATATTTTTCGACATAACTCAATAGCGTCGTACGATCTATATAGCCGACCCCACCTAGTGGGATTAAGGCTTTATTATTGTTGTTGTCGTTGTCATTATTTTCATCTTCATTATTAGTTTTATACAGTATATAGTGAGGGTATTATCATGATATATGCAATTTAACTCTAATTAAAAATGTGATACACATATTTTAAAATGGTAACTTAATTTATAAGGATAAGAATACATAAATAAAAAGATATATAATTTAAAAATAATAAAAACAAAGAATGGGACCAGGTTGGATTGAGATCTTGAGGGGTAATCTCTGTCCTCATTCAAAAAATTCCCAACGACAGAAAATTCCCCAATCAAAATGTTTGGAATCAGGCAGAGAGTGCTGAGACCAGATAGTTTGAAGTTAGGAACCATAGACATTTTCCTCTTGGAAATTAAAAAAAGTGACACTGACACGTACTTCATTCTAAGGTAAGGATGGCATCATGTGTGCGAAACCGGACAGACCATGTGGGGCTGAAGTTTCGCATTTCCTTCCGGTTACGTCATGTGGGTCGGTACAGTGACCAATCAGCAATAAGGTAGAAGGGAGCGTGCATTTCACTATCCGTATCAGCGCGTGATCAGGAACTCTGAGATGAAGCCATAGAAATGACTCGAACTCGCGGGTGTCAAAAGTTTCATCCATTTCATTTCATTTCCCTCCCAACTTTTGCGAACTGAAAATTAAGGACCTGAGATTTAGCGCTCCCCTCCTTCTCGCCCCTCGTTATACTCTTACCCCTCGATTCCATCGCCTCACATTTCGATTCGTGCAAGAAATCTCTCCCTCTCTCCCTCTCTCGTCAAACCTCGCTTCAAATTCGCTGGATTTTCCTCCATTTTCAATTTTCGATTCTTCTCTTGCATACCTGCCTGGTACGAGTAAGACCCGTCTCCTACCGTCTCTCTTCAATTCTTCTTTTGCCAGATAGATTCTCAGAGCGTCTAGTTTGTTCACTGGTTAGCGAGTTTTGGTGTTGAACTTGTTATATCAATTCATTCAATTCATCTTACGATTCTCTCTCTCTCTCTCTGTTTTATTTTCTTATTTAAAGGCATATTGAGGATCTGATTTATCCATCTAAGTGGGGGTTGCTAGAAAACTCGGTTGTAGAATTTGCTTGAAGTGCATTTCTCAAATGTTAGCGGTTTTCTCGGCCTTCAATCAGATGTGAATGTTTATTTAATCGGCGTTTGATTCACTTGATAAGGATTAGCATGTTCGTGGATTTTTTAATTAATTATTATTGTGTGATTGGATTTAAAATAAAATGAAGTTAGGGACTTGTGTTTCATACTCTATCTCCATGTTCTAGTTAAATATTTTATTGGGCTTGCTTGCTGTCTTTGCTTGCAAGTTTTTCCCTTTACCACGTTGCTTCCTTTTGTGCGATATATATACATGATTGTCTCTGCACTGTGCTTTTCTTGCTATTCAATCCTGATACAGGCTAGTCGCTCCCAGTAACTCGCTGCTCTCAGAAATCAATTACTCTTCGACAACAAGGCTGGTAAGATTTTCTTTGCAAAGACAACTTATTTTCTTCCTGGAGTCAAGAGTGTTAAGTTTTTTGCGTACTTTCTTTGAGCCGTACTTGTGATCCAAAGAAAAAGGGTCAATTTGAACTCTGCGATGTTAAAACAAACAAATTGAACCTTTATGTATGAATGGTATGTTAAGATGTGGAAATCATCTACTACATTGTGCCATGATCAATGGCAAATGTATTTAGGAATTGTTGTTTAGAACAAGAAGATTGAGTTGCCTTTGGCAATTGTGGTTTCTATATAATGTCTTAATTTTCTTGTTGCAACCTTTTTTACATAGATGGAAAGTCCAAATGGATGATTGGAAGGATAGACAGACAGACTATTGGTAGGTCCTACGTAGACGTGTAGATATAAAGACACAGAAAAAACTCTGATCTCCTCCTGCTTCTTACCTGTGTTGTTTCCATTGTCTTGCTTCTTGCTAGTTACCTGTTTCTGTGTTGTAAATCCCCTCACATGTTGTGGGGTCACTTGTTCATGATTACATCTAAGAAAGAAAAATGTTCAAAACAAACATGTCCCAACATGAATAGACTTTTTTGGAAACTTGGGTATATTTGTCAGTGTGAGGCCTGCTTCCATATGGTAGAGACGAGGCAGGAATTCTAACAAGGGATTCTTTTGATTTTTTTGACAATTTTTGCAATGTTGGTGCTTGAGGTTCAGCGTAGAATTACTGCATACTTGTTTGTAGAATGTGGGATGAATGGCGTGTTCGCTCCTTTTTCTTGTTTTGCTTCTATGGGAATGGATTTCCTTCATCTCCATTTTCAGTTGACAAGTTTGGGTTCACTACAGGAAAACAGATCATATTTTCATTTTGGTGATTCTGAAACAGAACTGGGTAGATTGCACCCCTGAGGGCAGTATGAATTTGAGATAATAAATTTTGGGGAAAATGACAGGACCTAATTAAGGAAAATAATATTAGAAAAGTCCTATAGCTTGTCAATGACAAGTGGATGGGCAACCATTTATAAGTGAAAGAGTTATCACTGACAAGTTGAGACTTTTTTGATATTATTTTCCTTAATTAGGACCTTCATGTCATTTTCCCTAAATTCTAAGTTGACAGTCCTACATTATGGTGTGTTATGTTTCCATTTGTGGGTTTCTTACAATTTTATGCATTGAATCACTGATCATTTCACAATTTACATCTGAAATAGATAAAATAAGTATTTGTCGTTCCTCACCACTCCCTTTCTTTCTCAGAATAGCTAAAGTAGTGTTTGTGTTGACTTATTTCAATATTCTGAAGTCAGGATATAATTACTATTTGTTCTTCGTTAAACATTTCAGGTTCTGTAACTCTGTAAATTTGGAAATGGCAAGAGGAAGCAGGGGACGACACACAATTTCTTCCCATCAGTTTCGGCCAACACCATACCCTTTACCTGCATGCAAAAAGGATATGTGTGAGAGTTTATGCCCTAAGAAGTGCTCCACAGAGTTGCATAAGAATGATTGGGAAAATGTGACGTGTTCTGTGTGCATGGAACATCCACACAATGCAGTACTTCTACTCTGCTCTTCTCATGAAAAGGGCTGCCATCCCTATATGTGTGGAACCAGTCTTCGCCATTCAAACTGCCTCGAGCAGTACAAGAAAGCTTATACCAAAGTTATTTCATCCGGTTTGCCACTCGAGAAGAGTGAAATCACGGAGCTTGCCTGCCCTCTATGCAGATGTCAGGTCAAGGGTTGGACTGTTGTGGAACATGCAAGAGAGTACCTTAATGCAAAGAAGCGAAGCTGCATGCAGGATAACTGTACATTTGTTGGGAACTACAAGGAGTTGAAGAAGCATGTCCGGACTGAGCATCCTTCCGCGCATCCACGCGCAATAGATCCTGCTCATGAGCAGAAATGGCAGTTGTTCGAGTGGGAGCGCGAGCGGGAAGATGTCATCAGCACGATAACATCAGCCATGCCTGGGGCGAGGGTTTTAGGAGATTATGTCATCGAAGGAAATCATGATGATCTCACTTCAGAAGATGAAGAAGATGGGGATTCTAATGGTTCTGCTGCTGAAAGAAGTGGAAGATTTCATATGGACTTTGATGCAATGAATTTCTTTTTGCTGTTTCATGCAGTTCGGCAAGGGAATGAACTTAATGGTAGTGGACAGCACTTGAGGCCGGAGCCAGCCAGCGCGCTCCATGCACCTCCTGGTGGCAGAGTGGATTTATCTGGTCATGATGACGATGACGGTGAAGGTGTTGGTTTGTCAATAGCTAGCCGTCAACATCGCCATGGCCATGGCAGATTCTCATATGGCCGCTCGAACCGGAGGCGAAGGTGGAGTGAAGAGCACACACGAGGGAGGATGTAGATAAAAGAGATCATGCACAGCAAAGCAGGAGGTTGGAGATGGCGTTTGTCAGGTTTATAGAGAAAAGGATTGATTTTTAGCAATATTTGCCTAGATTATTTGCAAGAAATAGGAAATGTTAAGTCATTGTTTTTTTTCCTTTTGTAATTTATTTTCTTGTACATTCCAACCTTCCTCCTGGTAGAAAATGCCAATGCTTGTTTCTGCCATAACCAGGAAGCTTTTGCTCCTTTGGCTCTGCATAGTTCCAACTTCCATGGCATTTTCTCAAAAGTTGATATCAATAATCCAGGTTGATGTGTGAAATAATAACTTATGATAGTACACTGTATGTTTTACCAAATTTGTTGGTAAAAAATTCTTACGAAATTCTAAGTAGTGTCATGTTTCAAACGTGTTTTTAGTAATTTAACATTCCAAATAGTGCTATGTTAACTCAGGTTTAATATTATTAAAAATATGCTTGGAGCTTGGAAGTGAACAAATTTCGTATTGAGCATTTGCCTAACCCCGCTTGGTTTTTCTTTGGTGCTTATTTTGGACTTGTTGCCTCAAGTTTTCTAAAGAATAATTCAGCAGTTAACTGGAATTAAATATTATTATTTTTTTCTATGTAATATTTTTAAAAATTATTTTTGCATGAAAAGAAGGGTAAAGGTGCATCCAATGACTCTAATTATTTCTTGAGGTGCTGATAATATTTATATGGTTGCAATTTTAGTTGATATGACATATTGCATTTTTTATGTGACATTTTAAATGTTGATATGGCTAGTGAGAAAACAGTAATTTATGTGACGGTTTATAAAATCACTTAAAATAAACTCATCCATAAGCTCACTAGGGTTCTACTAATTACTACTACTTTGAATTCATGGGTGGTTGCAAGTATGAAATGATTATAGGCATGTATTTTTTTGGTGTAGTCTAGCTTAAAATGTAATTTTTATTTGGGTTCATTGCGTATAAATCTCCTTAAGATTCTAAAGTTAATAGGCAACCTCCTTAAGTTCTTAGTTTCAGAAATAATGATGACTTTTTTAATCTGGTAAAAAAAGTAAAAGACACTAGCCGCTACTAAATATATAATGCATTTGACTCTTTTGAAAATCTAAGGGGAGTTATTTAAATTATTTTAAAATATTTATATTTTTTTAAAATTAACTTATAAACTGATATGCTCTTTCTGGTTGTAATTCTAATTTTTTTAGGGATTAATAATATTAATTTAAATTAGTTAATTATTATAATATAATCTAATTTTTTTAAATTACACTCCATACCTAATAATCACAAATAGATAAGGAACATCGACAGGGGTAGTTTGAAAAAAAATGATTAAATATGGAAGATAATATTGATAGAGGTCTTATATTTATGAATAAATAAAATTTTTAATTAAGTCTTATAATTAAAATATAAAAATATAACATGATGATACATGATATATAATATTATTTAATAATTTATTTAACTCTTTTAATCTCTAAAAAAACAAAAGAAAAGATGAAAAAGGTCTCTCGTTGAGAACGAGTATTTGTTATTATTTAATATTTAATTTAATTAATATATATGACCTAATAAAAGCCATCGTGTCGAGTGTTGACGGGAGCCGCAGCTGCAAAACCCTACAACAAGCTTACCATACAAAAGAAAGGAACCATCTTGTTAGGCGCTGAAGTTGCATTGCGTAGAACACCAGCCCTACCCCAGAACTCAAAAGGAGGAATCGCTAAAGCCTAATATGCCGAAGTCCAAACGCAACAAAACAGGTTTTTTTTTTTTCTGTTAAGCTTCTTAGATTTTTCGCTATGCTCAATGGTCTTGTTTGTTGAGTTGGCTAGGAATTTGGGATTCTTGTTAACTCAATTAAAAACGTTTCATGTTTCGTTTCAGTGATAAAAATTTGAGTCATTTGCTCATTAAGATGTGGGAGAGTTTAAACTTGAGGCCTGCGCCTCGGTTAACATTTGAAGTTTATTAAATTATTAACTATTGGCTGCAACGATTGCCGTTTAGAAGCGTCATCTCTCGAAATCTTAAGTTTAGTTTAAATTGTTCTCGATAGTGTCTACTTGACTGTAAATTTGGTGATGAGTTTAACAGCAACAATCTACGTTTTTGTGGCTCGCTGGTGAGGGTATTTTGTTTTGACTTTTAACTTGTGACGAGTTCAATTTGGCAGTCACCTGTCAGAATTATAACAGTCTACCATTTTGATAAGAGCAGTTATGGTAATTTAAAACTCGAGCAGTTTACAAGTATATGTTTGAATTTATGGCGTCTTAACAATTTGTTTGTCTGTTGGTGAAAATGCAGTCACTCTATCGAAGACAAAGAAAAAGGGGAGGGAACATAAAGAAGCAATGGTAAATGCAATAAAAGACGCTGCTGAAAAATACAGTTCAGTGTATGTGTTCTCTTTTGAAAACATGAGAAATAAAAAATTCAAGCAGTTTAGGGAGCAACTGAAATCTACCAGCAGGTAATATTGATTCCTTTATGTTCTTTTCATTTTAACCTTTGGGTTGGAAGAGGCCAAAAATGCTTATGCTTATTCTTCTTTTCATTGCTGGAAAGCAAAAACTAAGATAAACCATGGATTGGTTACTTATTGATTGAGAGGCTTCATCAATTTCTCAGAAAATTTAGTTAAAAGTCATACCCTAATTCTTAATTTGTAATCTAAAATAAGCTCATGAAAAAATCTGTTTTATAAGTTGTCTATTCTATGGTGGTTCTAGACTTCC
Organism: Acacia concinna; assembly: GCA_037177275.1. Lineage (NCBI taxonomy): Eukaryota > Viridiplantae > Streptophyta > Magnoliopsida > Fabales > Fabaceae > Acacia > Acacia concinna. The sequence continues at coordinate 3,979,568 of JBAGKO010000001.1, read as the reverse complement.
ATTCCATAGCATCTGTCTATGTAGTTTTAAGCACCCTATGAGTGAAACTTCAAGAACCGAGTGAACTGTATGCTTTTATGCAATATATGGGTTTATCGTGCAAAGGTGAATATATAATTACTAATTTTTCTTCTGTGATTTGTTATTTATCTTTCAGGTTTTTCTTGGGATCAAACAAAGTCATGCAGGTTGCCCTAGGTCATTCTGCTGCTGATGAGATTAGACCTGGCCTTCGTAGGGTTTCTAAGGTAGCGTCATTATTTATAGGATAATTTCTGATGTGGTGGTCTTTCCATTCTATTAATATTATTTTCGTCATTTCATGCGATCTTTCTTGGTTTATGTTCACTTTAGCTTTTACGAGGAGATGCTGGAATGGTTTTTACAAATTTGCCAAAAGAAGAAGTTGAAAGGTAAATTTTTGCTCTTCTCAATGCCATGGAACTGAGGGATAACTTTTTTGAAAAACATTTGGATCAATTTGGACTTGATGTTTAGATTGTTTGCCACTCAGCCATGAGACTCCACTTTGATCCTCGTTTGGTACAAACTGAACTAATCTAAACATTTCTAATTGTGTTTTCAGGTTATTTAATCAGTTTGAGGAGTATGACTATGCTAGAACAGGAAGCACTGCAACTGAAAAGGTTATTTTTCTTTCTATAGTCATTCATTTTAAAGGTCTATTGGCTAGTGTTGGGAAGTGGCTGTAGATATTTGTTTTAGTTGTATTGGGTCAATGAGAAAATCTAGTTTATTTGCTGCATTCATCCATTATTTTGTTTCATAAGCTGCATGCTTTGATTACGATGAATAGCATTTGATTAGAGGCCCTAGGGGACAAGGTTGTATTGGGTCAATGAGAAAATTTAGTTTATTTGCTGCATTCATCCATTATTTTGTTTCATAAGCCGCATGCTTTGATTACGATGAATAGCATTTGATTAGAGGCCCTAGGGGACAAGTTTATGGTGGTTAAATCTTACTGAGTGCAAGTTTTTCTGTTTTGGTGACACTTCGTAGGAAGTGGATAGCATTCTTGACTTCAAGGACTGTGTAAAATGTTTCCTTGTAATTTGTTTTATAAATAATATTCAATCATTAAAATATTTCAGGTGGAACTCAAAGAAGGTCCTTTGGAGCAGTTCACTCATGAGATGGAGCCATTTCTACGGAAGCAAGGCATGCCTGTCCGGTTAAATAAAGGTACATATTAGTGCCCCTGGTTTCTTTTGCCCCCGTTTTTCCAACATGATTCAAAAGCACATGTTAATGCGGATTTATCAATAATCAATGTTATAAATTGCAGGAGTGGTGGAACTTGTCTCAGATTTTGTTGTTTGTGAGGAGGGGAGGCCATTATCACCTGAGGCATCTCGCATACTGGTTAGTTCATTTGTTGTTACCTGAACGTTATTTGCAATTTTCATCATAGGTGATGCATCATAGGAGCTAGATAACTTCTTTAGTAATAGATTTCGTCCAAGTGTCTTGTCATTTTTTCTTCTGAATATCCGTCTCTGGTAAATGAGGAATATCCATATCAATGATGGATTTTGTTGTTGGTTGGTGGATTTTTGTTGTGTAAAACGTTGAGTAAGAGTAATATCCTACCGCATTTTTTCTTTCCTTATTTCCCCTTTCGCAGTCTAGATACTGTATGCTAAACATCATCCAACTTCGTGCATGTGGATTCTTTATGTTTTCTGCATACTAATATGTGATTGATTTCTTTTGCAGCGTTTACTGGGGATTCAGATGGCTACATTCAAACTTCATCTAATATGCAGATGGAGTCCTGACGATTTTGAACTGTACATACAAGGCCCAGATGATTCAGACGTGGAAACCAATTAGAATTTGAAGTTGGAAAAGATGACTTGCTTCTTGAATTAATGCCAACCTATCTTGTGTGGTCTTTTTTGGTGTCCTGGGATTTTGGCCTGGGCATATTTATGTAGTTTACATATGTATCCTAGTCGTAAGTTCTAGAATTAGCCCATCACTTGCAGTCCCCAGTTTTGTAAGCTCCAATACATTGTCAAGGTTGAGTGGCTAGATATGCTTTATATTGCTTCAATTTTTTGTTTGCACTATGGATTTTGGATTAAACTGGATGGAGAAAAAATGGCGCCCCGAACATCCATTAGCTTATGAGCTAATTTTACGTTTTAAATCTCTCATAAATTACAGTTATATTTCATCGCAAGCCTTCAATTTTTATTTTCTTTATATATATATACACCTATGTATTTAATGCAAAGTTTTAATGAGCAGGGTGTTATTAAAAATAGCCCAAAGGCATGCTCTTCTCAGTTAAGGTTTAATAAATTGAGCGTCCATGGCCCAGCGACAATCAACCGAGAATAATAAAATAACAATTCTTGTTTTGTGGTCAGGAAAGAAAAGTAACAAGTTAGATTTATATTACTTCTAGTTTTAATTACAAGACTTAATTAACTTTCTTTTGAGGAGATTAAAAAAAAATAAATAATATAAGGGAGAATTGTATGTAAGTCTCAAATAAGATAAATAATATAGTATATCAATATAATATAAATCAATTTATAAATTAGAAAAAAAATTAAATAAATAAATAAATAAATTTAAATACTTTTAACAAATTTAATTAACTTTCTTAAAATTCTCTTAAAAAACTAGTCGGGTCTTATATTATAGGGCAGAGGTAGGAGTTTTTAAATATCATCCAACAAAAATCAAAGGAACCACAGCACCAGACCCTGTGTTAGATGAGATACTGGCTCTGTTCTTTCCTGTTTAACTCGTGATATCAACAGTGGCAAACACAAAAACCGTGCCCTACACTTTAAAGGGCAAGAACACCTAGCATAACAGATTGGTTATCACCATTTGGAATGCATGCTGTGCATTAATTACAAACATAATGTTACAATGAAATGATATAGGGGGGAAAAACATATCAGTGCTGTTCCACCTCTCCAATCGAAAAAACAATTTTACTACACCTTTCGGCTCTCGTGTGTTGTGGTGTGGCACAAATGTGAGACTTAAACCTAGTTGACAAAAACAGTGAAGGAGTTGAGAGATGTTATTCCCTTTTATCTTCCTCTACTTCGTCTTCTTGATCAAATGATTCATCATTTCTAACATTCTTCTCTTGCTTGACTGAGCTTAGTTCAGTTTCATGCTTTGTTAGAGATTGAGCTTCTTCCTCATCAGAGTCATCTTCCACTTCCTCCGAATATGCATACCTGCGCATGGTTGGGCAGGGGTATATCAGCACAAAAGAGTATGGGTGAGACTCTTCCTTAGTCCACTTGAATTAGATATTCCAATATGAAAGGGCACGCCACAATTTAATCTTTCCTTTTTTTTGCCAACACAATTTATGCTATAGTCTTACTACTATAGGTGTCAAAGCATTTCAGAAAGAAAAGGCCAAATGTCATCTTTTCAAGTCAATTTGAAGCCTAATTAAGGATTTCAAGAACGGCAAGTCACAAATGTGATAGATTAGCAGGAGAAAATAGCATATTCTCCAAGCAAAAGGCAATCTTTTCTGCCTAGCAGAAGAGAAGTAAAAGCCATCATTCTGTAACCAACTATGAGAATCCATTTTCAGAATCATTGATTCATTTCTATATAGAAATGTGGTCAGTGATAAAAGTGGGAAGGAAAGAACATAAATGAAAATTAGAATGAACCTTTGAGAGCTTTGAGATGGGGCCCAGAGATAGCATATAACACAGAGCAATGCAAATGCTAGAATGTCCCAGAAAGCAGTAATGATCCAAGCACTCTGCCACCGCTCATTGAAAGGATCCGTGGCTTTGAAGTATAGCTGTTGAAGTGAAATGCAGCAAACGGTAATGGCAGTTCAAATAATAAAAGAATGCGTGCTTGCACCAATAAACTACTTACAGAAAATAATACTCCATAAGAATCTACCACAGTATATAGGGACACCTTAATGTATCAAACGTAGAACACATCCATGGTTAGAAGGCAAAGAGGATTGAAACCAGGCATAACGTACTCCTAGAATGTTCCTTTCAAAAGAATTCCAAGAAGAATACAACATTGAAGGAGATGAAGATAATAATACACTCATTCTTAGCGAAATAACATAGCTTTATGGGTAAAGGGGCAAAATTGTCCTGGAAGTATTGCCCTAGAGGCAATTTTGCCCTGAAAGTTTCAAGTGGGGCAATTTTGCCCCGGAACACCGTCAATTGACTAAATATGTTGAGCTGGCAGTCCACAGATTATCCACTATATTTTTGCAAAAGTGAAAATTTGTACTAGAACTTTTAAAAAAGATAAATTAGATGACAGATAAACTTTTAAGACAAATTTTCAGCTTAAAAAAAAATAAACTGGATGACATGTGGACTGCCAGTTCAACATATTTGGTTAACTAACGACCAAAACTAACAGATTTAAAACTTTCAGGACAAATTTTCACCTTAACAAAAATAAAATGGGTGACTTGTAAACTGCCAGCTCAACAAATTTGGTCAACTAACGGTCAACTGATGGTCAACTAACAGCAGGGGCAAAATTGCCCCGCTTTTGAAACTTCCGGGGCAAAATTGCTCCACGTGAAACTTCCAAGGCAAAATTGCCCCTGGGGCAATACTTTCAGGGCAATTTTGCCCCTTCACCCTAACTTTATTATGTTATCATTGACCCAACGTGCTGACCATTCTCATGCCATGCTATCCATTACAAAATTTTAGTAACACTCACAAGTAGCCAACACTTGTCCTTCAATGCTCCCAAGTGCTGACCATTCTCATGCCATGCTATGCATATTACTTACATGCCATGTCCTGGCATATCTTTCCCTCATCTCCTTGATCGTTTTCTAGCTTATATGAGGTGCCCATTGTACCTTTCACTCGGAAAGAAAATCTGTCATATTAAAGGTTTCTTCTTGAGTCTGGTTTTGTTGAATTCTTTGCCCCATTAGATTAATTTTACTCCTAATGCATGTAGTCTTGTGGTTTTCTCTAGCTTGAGGAGGTTAGCAGTATAGTTGCTAATTATTAGTGATCATTTGATATCGATCTTACTGCTTCCATGCAGTTGGCCGGCCTTTCATGTGTGTGATCAAATTAAAATGTCATAGATAGTCAAAGGTGGTTTTACAAACATAACCAATGCTGGTGGTACAAAATGCTCATAACTATACAATGCAATATAGGTCTGCAGATAAACTCTTCAGGAAGTAAGCAGAATCTTTGGATTTCTGGGAACCATCAAATTAGGTTCAGGGCTAAGACAAAATATCACTTCAATAAGTCTTTATTCTCATTCCCTTAGCAGACTATTTTTTAATTGATGTTCAAAGACTTTCCGTTTTGATAAAGGACGAGTATTTATTGGCCCAAAAAAAAAGATGAGAATTTTCTGCAGAAAGCAATCAGTTCAAGGGGATCGGCACTTGTCTCTACTGAACAAAATCTTGAGTTCGAGGCTTTTGGAAAAAGAAAACTGAAGCAAGAACTGTTTTACATGCATATGATCTAACCTAGTTCAATTCAAATTAGTTAAGGTTCAGTGTGGCTTCCAGAAACCACTCAGTATTTCCAAGAATAAGATTGCTTTCAACTTATGCAATTGACAACACTGACAAGGGCATCTAACCAGACTTATGCCTCAAGTGAATTCTGTGATAGTTAAAGGTACTACCTGGAGCCTTGCCAGACAATTGGCAATGCCCCCATCAGATGTATAGCAACTGCGTGCTCGTTTCTCATCCAACACAAAGGGCCATTTAACTGTGAAATTATTTAGATACTATTGTAATTAAGCAAACACGTAAAAAGTAATGGTAAATTCATATCAGAGTGAAGTTAAGTCTGCTTTCTTTTCTTCTTTTACAATAATGCAATATCTAAACCAAAAACATGAAAATCAATTATCAATTACATTGGGTCAATTTTCTTTTGTAAGATTACAATACACTGATAATAACTCTTACCTCATATCCTATCCAAACAACTGAGGAGATCACTGTTACTGTCAACGCATTTGAGAATTTTCTATATAGATCCAACTTGGCAGAACTCCTTTTTGCCTGAACATTCATACCAAAAGAGAAGTAAGAAGGTCAAATCTTAAAGGTGAAACGCAGCAAAATAATAGGAATATGAGGGAAGAGTACCTGTAACTGTTCCAGAGTTCTTGAAAGAGATGTAAAGATCCATAATATCAAAAATGCATCCAGGAAAGCATTAGGGAGAACTAGAAGAAGCCTTGCCCTTCCTGATACATCATTGATGGTCCCCACATATTCAGCAATGTTCAATAATTCAGATGCTAGGAAGTAAGTTAATCCAAGTAACATAACCTTTGAGGTAAGACCACCAAGAGTGGGCCGCACAACACCATAACCCATTGAAACAATGAGAATAAGAAGCCGTGATATCGTTTTTCTTACAGCCGCAATAGTGACAACCCAAGTCGTGAGGACAACTGGTCTCATTCCAGAATTATTGAAATTGACATAGTCAAAATACCAAAAAACAGTCTCAAACAAACCAAGAGCAATGACAGCTGAGATGCAGTGCTGAAGCTGCAGTATGTCATCCCAAAACCTTGTATACTGAAGAAACCAAACAAGGCTAAGGCATACATAAGCAAGTGTCATAAATACATAGAACTTCTCTAATGGAGCCATCCTACCAGGTAAGAACCCATCAGGGTTTTTCCAGATTGTCTTCCCACTCATTACCATGTCCTTGAGCTTTGGGTTGCATGCTACAAAAAACAAATTATACATTCCAGTCTTCGTGATGGGAACTTCAGCATAATCTAGACTTGTAGTTAAGGACTTTCCACGAAATTGTGCATTTAAAATGACAGGCCAATTAATGTCTGTTGCAGAAGGTCTCCTGATAACTTCCCCTTGCTTACAGCCTTCCATCTTAGCTAAATCTGGGGTGCAACAAATTGCCCGTTGTCCACCATATGCAGAACCACCAATATCATTACGATCAGCTGCTTCAAAAATTATAATCTGTACCAACCCAGGACTATGCTTCATGCGTTTGGCAGCAGTCTTACTTCTCCTAAAGGTGATATTCTCAAATCTATTTCCAAAATTAAAAGTCAGGTCAGTGTTTCCCCTTATGTTTGAAGCCAAATTCAAGGGGTAAAAAATTAAAAATTAACTCAATGGAAGTTTTCCCTTGAATACTACATGTACACCAGTTTTATTCATGCATTAACATCAGTTTCTTCAACATGTATGTCTTTCTGAGTTTTCACAACGATTCCAGTAATTTTGAGAAATGCTGAGAGGACTCGCCAAAAAGTTGGCCTAAGTAGAGTATGGTAGCACCTCCCATCCTGGTAAATTATTGCAGACATAATTTATTAGGGAAGGATGAAAAAAGAGAAGTATGAGAGTTTTGTCTTTATCCTCTATTCAGCTCCATCGCCAACAATGCGCATAGTTTCTTCCACAGCAATGTGAAGAAAATAAGTCTCCAAGAAAAGATCAGAAGTAATGGCTCGTGTTTTATTTATTTTTTTCCAAAACCCTTTTCAATCATTAACTTCCTCCATTGATCCATTTCTGCAGGAATCAGTTTATTTAGTTCGTTTTGAAAGTCCCATCTTGTAGCCTTCAAAATTAAGCAGAGAGAGAAAATTTTTAATGCTGGAACAACCCTAACAGCTTCACCCATGTCATGTATCAATGTCAGATGCAATGAATCCACTTAAATCACAAAAGAAAGCTTTAGGGAAAAACTGCATAATACCCTGTTTTCCATTTTCTTTCCATAGTCATGACAATTAAGCCAAAGAAAAGCAATAAGCAAAAGTATGCCACTTAGCAGAAACCCTTTTAGTTCAATACTACCCTTCAGTTTTGAATCCAACCCTCTAAGAGATTATAATGAAAATATGCGTAGCCCCTTCACATATTAAGATTTTGAGTCAAACCCGTCTATTACATACTGTGAGAGCCTTTATGACAAAGTATTTGAGGTTTAATCCCTGGAACCCACACTTGACGCTGACCAGTTTAAGAAGCTAATAGTGGAGAGAAGAGGGTGTAATTTGACAAATCCAAATCACAAGCAGAAAGTAGGAAGGGATTAAGATTGGGAGATTACCGAATGTAAGAATGGCCATCGTTGATCGACGACTTGTCCGTCGAAGAAGCAGCACTGAGGGAAGCAACGATACCTTCACTGCCGCCGGAGAGAAGGTAAGCATTGCCCACGTCATTGAAGGGCACCTTATAGTAGATGTGAATTGAAGCATTGGAGGTAACAACAAGGAGGAAAGATACAAGGACGAGTAAGAGACCGCGCACGACAGATCTTCGTCTTCCAAAAGCTAAATCCATGCCGACAAATGCAGGATAGAGAAAGAGGGACCGAGATTGGATCGGCGAAAATGGAGGGAGGGGGGAGAGAGAGAGTGGGACGTGTAAGAAGGGAGAGTGGAAGGTAAGGAATTTGGTTGGGCGTCGTTGAAGCGTCACTCTCGGGCAAAGGACAGTAGCTTCACGCGCGATTGTGGCACGTGATTGGAGGGATGCTGCTCATGACTCATGAGCATATCCACATTTTTTTTCATTCATAAAGGAGATAAAGCCTTAGTCTACATTA
>JBAGKO010000001.1:3925818-3937212 GCA_037177275.1 Acacia concinna | reverse complement strand
GAGAGAGAGAGAGAGAGAGAGAGAGAGAGAGAGAGAGATAGAGAGAGAGAGAGAGAGAGAGAGAGAGAGAGAGAATAAATGCAATAAATACGGTGAACAAGAGGCAACAATTTTTTTAAAAAAATTAATAAATGTTTAGATAAACCTAAAATGAAGCTTATATTTTAGACCACTTCTATTCACAAAATTGAAACTTATGATACGCAAATAAGGGACAGAGAGAGTAATGAGTATTGTAAAAAAGATATCATTAATAACTTTTCTCTCACATAATAAATATGGGTAAAATTAAAAAATTGTTATTACCAAATACCAATTGAATTTATAATAAAGACTAGATTGATGATAAATAGAGGTAAAGTTAAAAAGTTGTTAAATTCTGAAGTATAGTTAAATATAGAGGTTTAAATAAACTCTTTATTTAAAACTTAGGAATGTGGATTATTTTGTATTTTGACCAGTTACACCAATATTTTTGGGTGCCATACAAACTTTGTTTCCACAAGTAAATTATACAAGCATAATAACTTAAGATTTAAGCTCTTCCTTATGAATATTGACAATAGGTACAAGACTCTCTACATAAAATAAAACATAATCTACACCATTGCTTTGCAAGAAAGTTTCAACCTTCAATTGATTAGTAGATAGATTGGACAAATAGAGGCTAGTACTATCTATCTTCGTCCAATTCCATTTCTTACCAGATCCATCCACAGCCTCCTCCTCCATCACCCAAAAATGGAATTCAGAATCATATCTTCCCATCCCAGTGTAACGAATTAAAACCAGCTTCTTGTCATGCACCGTAACTTTTAAAACAAGTGAATCCATGTGTAGATCAGCAGGCATTGACATCAATGTAAACGATTCCATTACCATGTCAAATGAAACTATTCTGTCCCTCTCTGCATCTAACTTCCACACGTACCAAAAGATAGATCCATTACCAGAGGCATTACTTAAAAATATTTGAACACCCTTTATGTTCCCAAATTCTATCTCCCTCCAAGAATCCGTGCTCAACGAATACACTTCCACCCTCTTGATCTCCCCATGAGGCATATAAATTTGCACTATCTTATAATCATTAAGAATAGGACTAAACCCAAATCCAAAATAGAATATACCATAATCGTCATCATGAAAAACGCCAGGAACTCGTCTCACCTCTCTGGTTGCCGGATTCCATAAGAAAAGAGAAGTACCCAAAGACGAAGAGGAAGCGCATCGAACACAGATTAGGCCATTGCAAGAACCAATGATCTCAACACAACTTATGTTACTCATGGAAGGTGGCTTCTGAACCTCAAAGGATAGCATCTCAGAATCGAACACGACTAGGTTCAAAGAATCAGCTCCTCCACCTCGTTTGTAAAGAAGACAATGGTTTTCATTACTGGGGTGGTGGAGGTGGTCTGCGACGAAAGATGGAGATTTGACGAGGTTTTTCCAATGTTTGTTGACACATTGAAATCGGGTTAGGGACTTTACCGGAAGTCGCTTGAGAATGTTTGTAATGATTTCAACGGGAAGGAATGGAGTGTCCCAGTGGACTGCCATCTTCTTCTTCTTCATGGAGGCGGAATGGGAACAACAAATGTCTCAGGCGAAGCCTGCAAATCAACGATTCGGTTAGGGATTGCAATTTGCAGGAGTCAATTTGAAGACGAAAGCGTCGCACGGTTTTATATTGTCACTGCGCCGAAAATGTCTATAGCTTCAGTTTAGGGTTTAAAAGTCGATCCATGTGAAAAATTTATTATATCAAAAATATTTTTATATCTCTTTTATAATACTTCCAAAAAAAAAACGAAAAGATTCAGCCGTTGTCCTATTCAAACGATATTTTAATTTATATATAGAGAAAATCCTAATTAAATCCATTAAATACCTAAATCCATGATCAGGCCTACACTTTTAATAAATTCTTGATAAGGCCTATAGGTCTAATTAGGGATTTATGAATATTGCTTAAAGACTATAATGCCCTTTTATAGTTAAAAAATTGAAAAAAAAAATTAATTGCAAACTCCTCTAGACTTTTAATTCTAAAGCCAAAATCCATGCTTCCTGTGCGATCTCAACCTTTAGCTGGCCCAATTATCTTTGATTTGCTCAAAAACAAAATCAATCCTAGGGTTAATGTGATTATAAATTACCTTCAATTAAAAAATCATCAATACAGTTATAAAAAAAATTATCTATACACCACCAAAAACAAATTCAGTCGAAGGATCAAGATAATCATAATTCTTTGAGCTATCATATAGTATATTATTAATCATCCTTACGAAAACTAGATGAAAATTCTTTAACAGATTTTTTTAAAAAACAAATCTGAGATGATATTTTAAATATATTATAAAATGTAAAACCTTTTCCTTTATATTGATAATTGGAAATATGAAATCCCAAGTCAAGAAAAATAAAAAAAGGGAATGAAGAGTAAAGAAAATAATATAAGGGCATATGGGTAAAATCAATAAATTTATAAATCCCTAATCATGCCTATAAGCCGTATTAGGAATTTATTGAAAGTTTAGGCCTAATTTTGTATTTATATATTTGAAATGGATTTGAATGAGATTGTCCTTTACATCTATGTATTTTATATATTTAAACGATAACTTCAAAAGTATATGCGGTAATTTCTCTCGTAGATTCTGTGTGATATTATTATTAAATTATTATAACTTTCATTGAATTATTTAAAAGGAAAATCTCAATTAATTTCAAACTTTTGAAATACTGAAACTTAAATTTAGGCACGCACTTCTATCAAATTTTTAATAAGGCCATGAATGATGCCTAATTAAGGATTTTTTTAAAAAAAATGTTGTTGAAAGACAATCATACGCTTAATAGTTAAAATTATGGGGGAGCGTCCACATTAACTGAAAAAGGCAAACAAAAAGGGTAAGGGGAATTTGGGGCTTTTTGTGAGGGGGAAAAAATTGGTTGCTTGCTTTTTCTCTGGCTTTCATTATGCAGTTTGACATGTATGAGAGAATTAATCGATAGAAGTCTATGACTTTTGTCTATGTAGTGAATGCCAATTTTGAGCTCCTAAATGCCGTAATATGTATAATTATAACATGATTCTTTTTTTGATATTATAATTTGTTATCGGTTCGAGATTCCTGAATTCCTCTATCAACACAAGTGTCTTTTTTAGAGCTTGAACTCAAGACTTCGAGGGATCTAAGGGAGTCTTACACCGTTAGACCAACTTTATGTTAGTATAACATGATTCTTTCAATTTATCACATTTTCACATATAAACAACAAAATGTGAGGCAAATTAGGGCAAAATTTTTCCATCCCAATCACCTTCGACTAGGATTGGGGATGGAATTCCTCAATTTTATCCTATCTTGAATACACACACATATTTTATTTTCTTAAATTGCCCTAAAATTAATTTGTAATTATAATTTGCTTTAAATATTTGTATTGGACTAATTGGTACAATATGATATCTCTATCTTATTTATTCTAAAAGAAATAAAGGAAATTGAGCTCAATTCAGATCAAAATTGGGCCAAAAGTCATTACAGGAAAAAAAATTAAAAAAAACAGAGTCAAAATTGGGCCTCATATATAGTGGAAGAAGATGGTCAACATTCATTATATTCTTTTATTTGCATAATGGAGTGGCATATATATATATATATATAGTTACTTACAATTGGGATGGAGGCTTCCAATTGCTAGAGTTGCACTAAAGATAGTTTTACTTTGGGGGATTGATGTGACTATGTCGACATTATTATATTCACTCATTCTCCACCTTGTAATTGCTGCTCTTCAACTTTAATTTGTTCATTTTCCTTTGAGGTTGCAGATGGAGCAAGAAGCACGTTTATAGTGATTGGTTCTATCCTTTTTCTCTTCTTCTCTCACAACATATTTTCTCAAACATGAAAGGGAATAAGGGATTATTTAAAATCACTATTATGCTAATGCCAAAACCGAAAAATTAGGATCAACAAGTAAGGTTAGATCCTCCTTAATTAAAACCAAATGTTCGCAGTCAAGGATGACATTGCCCTTTTTTCACCCTTGGTGACTTTCGTCACAAAATTAGACTTTAACCTTATTTTTTAAAGATAAGCACATGTCAAAAGATGCATAAAAAAATTAAGTATAAAATATACTATAATAATTATACACTCATATGTGAAAGAAGAGAGAACCATTTAATATTTATAGATCTGCCCAGGAATTGGTACAAGACTTTCTACATAAAACGAAATATAATTAACTCCACTACTTGGCCAAATAGTTGAAATATTACTTTCAATAGTAGAGAGAACAGTGGACACATAGAGGCTGCTTTTCTTCCAACTCCAATATTGCTTACAACCAGATGCATCCACACCCTCCTCCAACACCCAAAATTCAAATGAAGATCGTCTCCAAACGATACAAAATAAAACAAGTTTCTTGTCATGCACAAAAACATTTAAACTAAGTGCTAAATCAAAGTCGTCTAAAGGAGTCTCTGCTGGCATCCATGTAAACACTTCATTTTCCATGTCCAATGAAACTATTCCATCCTCATCCGCTGCCTTTGTTACATACCAAAAGATAGATCCATTAGCAGAGGCACTATCCCAATTTATATGCACATCCTTTATGTTACCAAATTCTATCACCTTCCAAGTATCTGTATTCAATGAATACAGATCCACTCGCTTAATCTCATTATCAGATATCAAAATGCTCACTATCTTGTAATCATTAGCAATAGGAACGTACCCAAATCCAAAATAGAAAAAGCCATCATTGGCATCAAATGTAATGTCGAGCACCGGTTTTACCTCTCTAATAGATCGATTCCATAAGAAAAGACAAGTACGCAAATAGTCATAGGTATCCCCAGTGTAATGAACACAGATGAGGCCGTTGCAGGAACCAATGATCGAAGCACAACACAGGTCTATCATATAAGGTGGCTGCTGAACGTTATGGGCTTGCTTCTTAGAATCAATTACATATAAGTTCGAACAATTAAATCTATACTCCCGATGCAAAAGAAGACTAGGGGTTTGATTATTGATGTGGTGGAGGTGGTCTGCGATGAAAGATGGAGACTTTACGAGATTTCTCCAATGTTTGCAGACAGGCTGAAATCGGAGTAGGGATTTTACCGGAAGTCGCTTGAGAATGTTTGTGATGATCTCTTCGGGAAGGAATGGAGTGTCGCCATGCACTACCGTCTCCTTCTCCTCCTTCTTTTTGGCAACGCCGTGCCATACCATCTGCCTCTTCATGGTGGCCGACTGGGGAAAACAGATTTCTCCGGTGAAGCCTTGGCAACTCAAGGAGTCGATTTTACGAGACGGAAGCTACAATTCTCGCGCTTATATATATTGCCACCGCAGAGGCCAGAGGGGGGAAAAGCAAACAGACTTTTTCAGAGATAAATTGAGTTTAGGGTTTAAATTTGGTTATTTTGTGGTCCATATATATATATAATGCGTTATATAATACGATAAGATATTATTAAGAAGATTATTGCTAAAATATTTTTCTTAAAGAAATGATTAACAGTTTTAGATTCTCGATCTGTTTTGTTAATCGAAAAAGAAAATAGTTTTTTTACGTTAATTTATTTTTAAGATTTTGTAGATAACTTTTTCTTGAAAAAAATTCATGAGGCAGCTAGAGCGAGAAATTAAAACTCATTTGAAAACCACACAGGAGAAATCAAATGAGTCATTTGGATTTTTTAAAAAAATAAAATAATGAGTCGTGTTATAAACATAAAAGGAAATCTATTCCACACACACGCACACGCACGCACACACGTTCTCTTTTTATAATCAAAGAATCAAGATTAATTTGACCTTTGCCTGCTGGTACCAAAAATAAATTGAAGTCTGGTATAATATTAAAATCAACTGCCATAAAAAAAAAACAGAGAATTAGAGAGAATGATCAAGAAAACAAAATACTACATTCGGTCTTAAATATAAGATATAATTGACTTTTTGGAGACATTAAAAAAACTAAATAAGTTACTTAATCATATTATATATTGTATATGATTAAATTATATATCGGTTTACAAATCAAACAAAAATTAGTTTACAGAAAAAACCATAAATATACATACTTTAAAATAATATAATTAAATTCCTTTATCTCCAAAAAAAATGGTTAACTTGGTCTTATGCTTAGGACCAGAAGCAGTATTTACTGGTAAGGTTATAAAGAATTGCAATTCTTACCACAATTATTAGTTAAAAGTGTTAATTGTGCTAATGTGCTTATAAATTGTGGACTCCGTCAACTTAGATGGCGTGATTATGGGAGGGCTTCATCTTCTTCTTCTAGCAAACCCCTCTATCGTTTCAAATATGTCTTGGATATTCTTGTTTTTAATACTCTAAAATATCCTCTAAAGTCTAATCTACCCAATATATCTCCCACTAATTTATTTTTTATTTAATTTTATATTTACAAAGATTTTCTCCTCTAATCTACCCCATATCACCTCCTCTTAATATCGATCTATGCAGAGGGAAGTCTAAAGCATTATATTTTAACGGCCTTGGCCAAAGAGGCTAGCTAGTTTACCAAAATTTGACAGAAAATTAAAACACTAAGAATTGCAGTAAGGGCGTGGGGTGATTTTAGTTGTTTTGTGTTCGGTTCAGTTATTGGTCATCACAGATAAAGACTAGTCACTACTATAAGCGAACTTAACCCAAAGGGTAAGGTTCTTACCAAACCTAAGTAACACACGTATGAGAAACAAATAAAACACCCTACGAATACAAACCCTAAAGCTGAGTAGGGCATCGGGAAAGCAAACCCTCTGTTGCTGTGGAAAACCCTAGCACAAAGGGCAAAGTTAAATAATCAATTTAAGACCTTTGAATAAAGACATGACCAATATTTTTGTGAATATATGAATGAACCAGTTTGGAAGTTTAAATCACCATCAGCTTTAGTATGTTATCTTTTTATAGTCAAATAATCAAAGATTACTTTGAAGTCTGGCTGGTAATAAGGGAAAACAAATTGAAGTATGGTGTAATATTTAAAACAAAAAAACTATTTAAAATCACCATCATGCATGCTAATGCCAAAACTGAAAAAGGATCAGAATCAAGAAGCAAGGTTAAATTGTCCTTAATTAAAACCAAATGTAGAACCTTAACGTGTTTGCCAGCAAGGGATGACATTGCACTTTTTTAACTGTAACCTTATTTTTAAAGGTAAAGCATGTATTTGACCCCAAAAAAAATGTAAGTATGTCAAAAAGATACATAACAAAAATTAAGGATAAAATATACTATAGTTTTGTGATATAGAAGGCGTAAAACCATGAAGCAGAACTCAAAATCTCTGAGAATCTCATCTGCATTCTTATATTAAAAAAATGAAAGATTTAGATTCCTTTTTTAAGAAATGAAATATGATTATTCTCATGATAACAAAAATCAACATAACTTCTAAACAATGTCATGTATAAAATTATTGGTATAGATACCCATTAACCATACACCAAGAACGATATTATTGTATATTTATATGTGAAAGAAAAGAGAACCATTTACTACTTATAGATCTCCCGCCCCATGAATTGGTACAAGACTTTCCACATGAAACGAAACATAATTAACTCCACCTTGTTGTCCGAAATATTACTAACGATGGAATCAAGACGTAATTTACTCATGAAAGGTGGCTTGTGAACATCAAGGGGCTCCATCTTAGAATCAAACACAAATAAGTTGTTCAAAGGGTCAGCTCCACTGTACTGGCGGCGATGATGGAAAAGAAGACTAGGGGTTTGATTACTGATGTGGTAGAGGTGGTCTGTGATGAACGATGGAGACTTCATAAGATTTTTCCAATGTTTGTGGACACATTGAAATCGGATTAAGGATTTTACCGGAAGTTACTTGAGGATGTTTGTGATGATTTCTTTAAGAAGGAATGGGGTGGCGCTTGCAAATTAAAAGTCATTAATACATATACTAAAGTTGTTAATATAGATACTCAAGTTGTTAATATGATTCAACTGAGCTCCATCTGTCTCAGTTTTTTAAAAAATTTTATAAACAAAAATGGTTAATATATAATCAAGTTCTTAATATAGATAATAAAGTTGTAAATAAGGGTTACCATAAGAAAAAGTCGTTAATATAAATACTCAAATTGTAAATATAGATACTAAAATTGTAAATATATCATACCTTTTCTACAAATGTAGCATCCATATTAACAACTCAAATATTTATATTAACAACTTTTGTTTGACAAATTCAAAATGATACATGAGACTGTTGAGCTTTGGTGAACTTTATTTACAATGTTAGTATCCATATTAAGAACTTGAGACTATTGCTTGAGAAATTTAATATATATATATATATATATATATAACCACTAGATCTCCAACAAACCTTACAGTTTTATTTTTTATATTAATAACTCAAGTATCTATATTAATAACTTTTACTTATAAAATTCAAAAAAAAAAAATGAGATTGTTAGATCTCCGACAAACCATCTTAACAACTTCAGTATTTATACTAATGACTTTTATTGGTGCTGATGGCAAATCCAACGGCTGGCAAGGGGGTTGAGGATTTTTTTTATTTAAATAAAAACTAAAGGTATTTAAGTAATTTTTTAAATTTTCCAACATTTTAATATTCTAAATCAGTCATTTTAAAATTATTGAAATTCAACATTTTTATTTGTCTTTTACCATTGGTAAAAGACTTTCTACATAAAACGAAACATATATAATTAACTCCACTTCAATTCGTCGCCAGATAGTTGAAATATTACTTTCAGCGGTTGAGAGAATAATACTAGACGCATAAGATAGATCCTGCTCTTGCTCCTATTCCATTTCTTACCACCAGATGCATCCACGTACACCCTCCTCGACTATCTACCAATAAAATCAAATGAAGATCCTAACCAAGTGAAACAAAAATAAAACAAGTGTCTTGTCATGCACAAAAACATTTTAAAGCAATTATATTTTTGACTAAATGTCTAAAGGAGATTGTACTGATGTCCATGTAAACACTTCATTTGCTATGACGAATATAATGAAAGTACTATTCCCTCCTCATACTTCTCCCCATGCTCTCATGCATACCAAATGAAATGATATATAGATCCATTAAAAGAGGCATTATATTATCCCAAAATATAATATTAGCAAATCCTTTATGTTCTCAAATTCTATCTCGTTCCAAGAATTTGTGTTTAACGAATAGACTCCCACCTGCTTAATCACATCTTCATTAGAGCTCCAAAATTTCACTATCTTATAGTCATTAGCACTATGACAGTATCCAAACCCCAAATTTCACATCTTCATTAGATCGACAACTTCATTATCGGCATGAGAAATAACTCCGGCCACCGGTTTCATCTCTCTAAGAGATGGATTCCATCTTCTTCTTCGCGGTGGTCGAATGAGGAAAACAGATTTAAGAGATGAAGCCTTGGCAACTCCACGAACCGATTAGGGGTTGCAATATAATCTGTAGGAGTCGATTTTATGGTTTTTTTTTTTTTTGGGGTGTTTTTTGTGTGTGCTATATGACTACATATATGTAAAATGACATGGGCTTATTGGACCTTAGCTTATTTGTCTAGCCTAAATAAATCAATGGGCTTTAATATAAATAGAAGTTAATTACATTGGTTTGTTATTCTTGTTAGGTGATTCTCGGATATATATCAGAGGTCATAACGTACAGATAATAACTTTCGTTTTCCCTTTGTATTAGCTGTAATACTCTTTTGCTTATGTGAATAAAGTGGGAGCTATTTTGTCAGTTTCCTACATGGCAGCAGAGAGACAGGTTGCGAAAATTCACCATTGAGTTTTGTCCATTTCCCTCTTCTTGCCGTGCCCTAATTTCCTTCTTCTTGCCGTCCATTCCTCATGGCCGAAGGCAAAACTTCTGCCGAATCATCCCATGGCGGACGCACATTCCATGATCTTCTCTTCTTGCATCCTTCCGACACTCAAGGGGTGGCTATAATCCCTCAAATTTTGAATGATAGCGAGAATTACTCTATCTGGAGCAGAGCAATGAAGATCGCGCTCAAAGGCAAGAACAAGATAGGTTTTATCGACGGATCTTGTACCAAAGAATCACAGCCGGAGAATTTCTGACAACAATGGGAAAGATGCAATGCCGTGGTACTTTCTTGGATTCTTCATTCAATTTCTAAAGAGCTCGCAAATGCTATCATTTTTTGCGAAGATGCTTCTCTAGTCTGGATCAACCTCAAAGAGAGGTTTGATAAGGTAACCAGTTCATGCATCTTTGCCTTACGCCGAGAGATTGGTTCTTTGAAGCAAGGACCCATGACTATTTCCAGCTATTTCACTCAATTGAAGGAACTTTGGGAAGAACAGTCCTCTCTAGTTCCCATACCGTCTTGTAAATGCGAGACTTCTAAAGAATATTCTAATTTGATCCAGCAACAGAAGATGTTGCAATTCTTGATAGGACTAAATGAATCACACAGTCAACCACGAAGTCAAATTCTTCTTATGATTCCCCTGCCTACCCTAAATCAAGCCTACGCAATGGTCACTAAAGATGAAGCTCAAAGATCACTTTCTACTGCTGCAGAACCTTCCCCATTAGAAGGTATGGCCATGGCTGCCCGCGGAAGAGGCCGAGGAAGAGGACGATGTAGAGGGAATTCTAACTCTATTTGTAGTTATTGTGACAAGAAAGGTCACACCAAGGAACAATGTTACAGACTCATTGGTTTTCCTTCTAAGATTAAAGATAACAAGCCTAAGTCAGTCCAAGAATCACCAGGAAGGGCTTTGAATTCCACCCGTGAACCAGAGGACTCCATACCCGAGAACACCATTACTCCAAGCTTCACTCAAGCACGATATGAACAACTATTGGAGTTGCTTCGGAAAGACACAGAAACAAATGCCCACGCTCTCACTGGTACATGTTTGCATTCAATTTCTTCTACTAATGCATACATACATTGGGTAGTTGACTCTGGGGCAACAACACATTTAGTTAGTGATCTCTCCTTATTTGATACATATTCTAAATATTTAGGGCCTACCAAGACAATTAAGATACCTAATGGGGAGAAAATGCGCATAACACACGTAGGAAGTGTAAAAATCAGTGATACATTCCATTTAGATTACGTACACTATGCGCCTAATTTACAATTTAATTTGATTTCTGTCCCTAGAGTCACTCAAGATAAAAAATGCATAGTAGTGTTTTTCCCTAAGTATTGCTTAGTGCAAGGCCTTCAGGGTAGAAGGATGAAAGTGACTGGTAGATTGATAAATGGCCTTTACATTTTATAGCACACTAGAAAAATAGAATATGTTAATTGTGCAAATAATAA
>JBAGKO010000001.1:3902722-3925718 GCA_037177275.1 Acacia concinna | reverse complement strand
AGAAACATGGTAATACCTGAAGGGTATAAGATAAAGGGGGAGAGAATGGTGTGCAAATTGAAAAAGTCATTATATGGGCTTAAGCAAGCCACTAGGCAATGGAACAAAAATTTGAATCAAGCATTGGTTAGAGGTGGCTTTAAGCAAAGTAGGCATGACTATTCAATGTTTATAAAGAAATTCAATTTTGATATAATAATTGTATTGGTATATGTGGATGACATCTTGATTACAGGAAGTTCACAGGTTCAGATCGGTGAAGTAAAGCAATTACTTCATTCACAATTTAAGATAAAAGACTTAGGAATTATGAAGTATTTCTTAGGTATAGAAATGGCAAGGTCTAGAAAGGGGATTGTGCTAACACAACGGAAATATACACTTGATTTATTGTCTGATGCAAGTATGACTGGTTGTAGGCCTCTCACCATACCTATGGAACAAAGTTTAAAGTTGAGGGCCTACGAAAAAGGAAATGACAAAAAAGAAGACCTACTAAAGGATCCTGAGAGATACAGGAGATTAATAGATAGGCTAATCTATTTAACTATTACAAGACCTGATATTTCTTATTATGTGTAGACACTGAGCCAATTCATGCAAAGTCCTATGAAAAACCATATGGCTGCTGCTATTGGAGTGCTAAGATACTTGAAGGAGAGTCCGGGGCTAGGTGTTTTGATAAGCACCAAAGGAGACTTGACTTTGAAAGCTTTCTGTGACTCGGATTGGGCTACCTGTCAAACAACAAGAAGGTCCGTGACAGGTTATCTCCTCAAGTTAGGGGGATCACTAGTCATGTGGAAGTCCAAAAAGCAAGCAACAGTGTCTAAGCCTTCAGCAGAAGCAGAGTATCAGGCCATAGGATCAACAGTGTCAGAAATTGTGTGGGTGACTGGTGTCCTGCGAGACTTAGGAGTGCATCAGAATAATCCAGTGGAAGTTTGTTGTGACAGTAAGGCAGCTATATATATTGCATCAAACCCGGTGTTTCATGAAAGGACCAAGCACATAGAGATTGATCTGCATTTTGTAAGAGATAAGCTACAAGATGGTCTGATCGATTTACATCATGTAACGAGTGGAGAGCAAGAAGCATATATCTTCACCAAGGCTGTCAAGCGAGAGATTCTGGATAGAATGCTTGACAAGTTAGGCGCTCTAGATATCTATCGCCCCAAAACTTGAGGGGGAATGTAAAATGACATGGGCCTATTGGGCCTTAGCTTATTTGTCTAGCCTAATAAATCAATAGGCTTTACCGTAAATAGAAGTTAGTTACATTGGTTTGTTATTCTTGTTAGGTGATTTCCGGATATATATCAGAGGTCATAGTGTACAGATAATAATTTTCGTTTTCCCTTTGTATTAGCTGTAATACTCTTTTGCTTATGTGAATAAAGTGGGAGCTATTTTGTGAGTTTCCTACAATATATATATATACACATAATATACGACAAAATAGGAGTTTTTTTGGATAAAACGAGATAATATTAAGAAGATTATTGCTAAAATGTTTATTTTTTGGGGAAAAAATTAAGATGATGGAAAAGAAAATATGTTTTACGTTAATTTATTTTAAATTTTGTTTTGATAACTTTTTTTTTTTTGGAAATTGTAATGAGCCAAGTAGAGATAGAAAATTAAATTAATCTTAAAAAAATAGAATAGGAATAAGTAATAGCAATTTGAAATTTTTAAAAAAAATAAAATAATAGATCATCTTATAAACTCATGAGGAAATCTGTCCCATATCTAATATAGGACCTTTTCAATGCTCCAACAAAACTTTAAAATTAAGTATCCTAATTTTACATCCATTTTCTCAATTTTTTTTCGCCTGCATATCCACTTTCTCTATTAATATAGAGTATATTTGTAAATAGAATTTGAGATTAATAATTAAATTTAACCTATCAATTTAATATACTTTTAATAAAGACATCATCCATGTTTTTGTGAGGATAAGAATGAATCAGTTCGAAAGTTTAGATTGCTTGCCAAAAGCCAATTAACTTAACCTCTATTATGTTCTTTGTTGTTATTTTTTCCATTAAGCACATGTATCCTCTTATTAGAGATAATTAGCTTCAAAATAACCTTTATTCATCGTGATGTGAGGGATTAAGCCCTCTTACTAAACCCCAACCCATTGGTATTATGCTCTCTCTTCGTATTCAAAGAATCAAGATTAATTTGAAGTCTAGCTGGCACCCAAAAATTAAAAAATTGCGTCTGGGGCAATATTTAAAATCAGCAGCCACCACGAAAAAAAAAAACAAAAAAAAGTTCCATGAGCATTTTGTCTTAATTTTTGTCAAAAACATTTCACAAATAAGAACTGTTTGTGCGTAAAATATAAAGCAATATGTTCTTTTAAAACATAATAACATGTAAAAACATCTATAAGATTTTCCTTGTTGAAATTTAGTATATATGTACTTTGCTTCTTCATCAACCAGCTCTTTCTGCTATGATCTCTAAATAATGCTATTTCCCTGTTTTTGCAAATGTGCTTGTCACTTCTAGTCATTTCCCACCGCTAAGGAATTTATTTACTCCTTCTCTGTCCTAGTGCCCGATTAAATTAATTTCTAAAATAACTTTTACAATTTACAATATAAGTATGTGAAAAGAGTTTTATCTTAACTTACAGGAAAAAGATTCTATCAACAAAAAAAAACTTACAGGAAAAAGATTTTTGAAACCTAGGTTTGAGAGTTACCCAATCACTACTCTAATATACATGAATGTTATAGTAGACTATTTGCTGCATATTGTTTTACACTTTTTTTTTTTTGGGGGGTTTGGTAGGCTATAAAGATACTTCTGATTTCTGAAGTGTGTTCAGAAAATTCGTATCCTTCTCTACAAAAGGCAATATTTAAGAGCACCAAATTTTCGTCCTGTGTAGCTATTCCCTGTAAGATTTTCCCCACTTGTGGGGTTTTCTGATTTGATGTGGATTCAAAACAAGCTCCTGTGATCATCTTGTAGTATCTTTTCAAGAGGGTTCTCCAATGCCCAGGCAGCAGCATCCACATATCCAAGCTCAAAGAGGTGGTCAAGGATTTCATCATCTGCTGGTTCAAGTGCCCAATTGAATAGCTGAAATAATTTCAAACCATAACTTTTCATTTGACCCATTCACTGAGTCAGCAATCAATCAAATTCCCCATATATAACAAACCAAAATTCTTTTACAATTCTATATATTGGTCCTTTCAGATTAGCTCCTTCACATATTACAATGGATTGGACGTGTATGCAGTTCCTTATATATATATCACTGTTTATCTTTACATCGAAATTAATTAATATCAGGATATTCAGTTAAGATAGAAGTGTATGATTCTCTAGTAGTAACAGGACAGGTGTATGATTTAAATAAAAACTATACAAGTGTCTGCAAAGATTACACACTTACATGTTCCGACTAGAAAACCTAAAACATTTATACAACAAACTGCATTTTTTTTTTCTTTTGCAATTCTAGTAAAGAACCGGATAGCAGACACTCAAGAATTGCACTGATGTTTATTCGTACCCAAGAAAATAAAAATTACAAAAAAAAAAAAAAACTGCATTGATTACCTGTCGAGGACCCGCCCTGTTTTCAGGATTGCAGTCTGGACTGATCCCTATCCCTGGCAGTCCCAATCGGCTTGCTGGGAAAGCACAAACACGAACCTACAGAAGCAAAAAGAACTAGATTGAGGTAGAAATTTGACAGTAGATATGGCATACCATAATTATGTTCAATCATTTTTGGGATGAATCATAAAAATAAACTGGAATAAAGCGAGAATCACAACAAGCAGCGAATGAACTTGCCTGATGAAACTTCGCATAATAAAGTATTTTGGGATTGTTCAAATGCATAGTCATATTAATCTTATAATGCTCCTTAAAAATAGTTATTCGGGTGGATATAAAAAGTTCAACTAGCACATTAAGTCATTGATATACCGTTTGTGCAGCAGATGTTGGTGGCATAAATAATGTCAAACCTCCATCAATGCATAGACGGTTTCTAAAAAGTGTTGCTGGCCTTGGTGCAAGATATCTGAAGAGCGACATGAAACTTATTAACTTAATTTCCTTCACAACTTATGATGATGGATGGGCCACTCACAAATTCAAGTGAAATAGTATACTAACAAATCACCCTGGAATATAGGAAGAAGTAAAAACAGCATTGATAAGATCTTCCTTGGAATCAAACTGATCAACCAATAAACCCCTGGGTCTCCGAAAAAGCTGGGTCACAGCAACTGCAATAGAATAAGCAACAAAATGAGAAACAGTGAAACTTAATACTACCTTTAGTTCCTTATATAAAAGCTAGTTAAGGGTTGGTTTTGGTGCTAAATATAAAACTTCAATCCATTTTACCCCCCATATTTATCTCTCTCTTTTTTTTCAAATTATTGCTATTGATTGCACATATAAATGAAGTTTGCATCAAGGGGTAGTATCAATGCAAATGATTTAAGAGGATATTTATGGAAACCAACACATATTTTTAACAAAAAAACTAATTTAAGAAGTTTCCTTAATTCACTGAAATTAGTTAAGTAGATCTTTATATTAAGGACCAAAGGTATAATAATCTTTAGAGGGGAAGCAATCATTTGTATGTTCATTAAACAAATGAAGCTCTCACCATCACTTGTTTCTTTACAAATTCTTCTGTTAAATAAAATTGGAACCTCCAAAATAACCAGTCTTACCTCTAATTCTCCCATTAGCTCTGATATGAGCGTCATCTGGCAAAAAGTTTTCAAGAACTTTGCGGAGAACAGCCTGTGCAGAACAAAATTTGAACCAGAAGTGAAATTTGAGCTTACAAAAAGGGATATCTCCCCCAAGCATACATACTGCAATTGATATCAACCTCAAAGTCACTTCCCATCATATCGGCTTGTTTGGTTGGCGAGGAGGTAAAATGAGGCCCTCTCCTCATTTGGTTTGAAATTTTGGAGGGGAGGGGAGAAAAAATGAGCCACTCTCTCTCCTTCCCTCCCCTTATTTTGGTCCCCTCCAAATTGGCTTTTTTGGAGGGGAGCCAAATTATGTGACAAATTTACCCTTTCTATTATATGATATTCCATTTATGTATGTATGAAAAAATTAAAAGAACCACTTAAATCCACCGTGGATGGAGATGAGGCCTGCTGTGGCCATCAACCCATTATGATGCTCTCTCTAAACTCTAATACAGCTCCTTCAGTTTTTTTTTAACTCTCAAACATACCTCCCATTCTCTCTCTTATAGATTTTTCAGCCACGATTTCTGAGCTTTTCCATTTTTTATTATTTTTTTTTCCTTTTGAATGTGCATAGTTATGAGCCATCTTCCTTTACGTCGTAACCCGCCTTACCTTGTTTCTTCGTTAACTCCATGACAAAAACTTTTCTCTCCCACTTCTAGATCCATTCTCATCCCTTAATCTCATCTAAATTCCCTCATCTTACCATGAATAATGATCCTACATGTCAAAGGAATAGCTTTCTTTTGGCATAAAAAATAATATATTTCTGATTCAAACATAAAAATTATTGCTTTGATTTTTAAAATATATTATCATATTAACCAGAGATTTAAAAAAAAAAAAGAAAGATCCACATATCATGTTACTTCTATATACATATTAATAATGAGTGTATATGAGGGTGAATTTTCATAAATTATACTATTTAAATTAATTTATATAAATTATTTATATAAAAAATATATAATATAACATACAAGAGTCAAATTGTAAATCACTTATTATTTCCATTCCCTTCCCCTCTTGAACCAAACACAGGTTCATTAAACATCTCTATCTTTCCTTCCCCTTCTACCAAACCAAACAAGGTAACTTATTATCCCCTCCCATCAAACCAAACAGGCCCTAAGATTCAAAGCTCACAGGATCATTAGTTCATTTATACACACAAACACTATTATATGAACACATTGGAGCGCCTCTTTTTATTTTTCCATCCTGAAAGAATTTATGATTAGTCATAAATCATGTAAACAGTGGCAGTAGTGAAATTGCAGCAATCAACATCACCACAGAATCTTTTTTTTTAAAAAAAAAAAAGAGGAAAAAGGAAAATGGAAGAATGGAACAGAGTTACCACAAAATTTCTGCTTAAACCAATGAGGGAAAGGACACCATGAAAATAAGGGGTTCACAGAACAATAACATAATATTCTCAACCCCTATTTAGGAGCAAATATTGTAGAGTAAACATATATTTTGTAACCAAAGTCTCACCTTCCTAAGGTTTAGTCCCTGAAAATTTGGAACTTTAGAGGCTAATGAGTACCAAGGCAAAAGAATTAAATAAGTCATGATTGTGCGAGTGAATTAAAAATTCAAATAAAAACTCTCTAGGGACCCAAACATATATTTCTACATTTTCTAATATTTCATCTATAAAGCGATCCTCACAAACAACAAAGAATAGGGTTTTGTCATTGATCAGTATGCTCCACAACGTAATTGTAAGTTGCCTTTGGTAACTAGTAGAAACGACCAGATAAAATTCTTTTAGACTAAAAGCATACCCCCAGCCGAAATGCAGTTCCCTGGCTGCGACAATCTTCAGCCAATATTTTGGTGACTTCCAGGGCCTCCTCCATACTAGCTCCAGAGGCAATTACAGCACAGACTATAGCTCCAGCAGAGGAACCGGCCAATGGCGTGGTTTCCTGCTTCAACAAATAACCCAATAAGTCTTAATTTCAATGTAGCATAATAAACAAAGCAGATTAAGCATAGAAGAACACAAATACTGCAAAAAGATACGAGCATGATCATTGCTACTACTAGCAAACAATGTACATCACATTTCATTGTAGCGCAGAAAACAAAGTACATCAAGCTCCACAAGTTTTCATAATAACTAATCATATTCGTACGAGCATAGATTAACTTTTAGACCTGGTCGCAAACTTCTGTTGGAAAGGGGGACTACGAAATCACAAATATTCTATCAAAAAATATCCATGAGCAAATCTTAATTGACAAAAGAACAGTAACATTCGGACTGGGATCCTGGACTTTCGAAATTAATAGTCTACCTTAATGTAGCCATTCTCAATGAGAAATTTAGCCACTCCAAGATGATAAGGAAACAAAAGCCCAGCCGCGGAGAAGCTAAACCCAGGGCTGGTGATGACGCGCCTTTCCTTCTCAGTCTCAACGTCCTTAACCCTCTGCTCCCACAAGACCACAGGCTCAACTTCATCCTCAGTCAACGTTCCAATACGCTCCTCGTCATACGCCCCTTTCTCGGTCACAGAGCCGAAATCGCCAACAACAGTGTTGCTAGTCGGGCGATTAATCAGTCGAGAAGCAAGTCTCAAGAAAATCTCGCCGGTGGCAACGGCCCATGATTTATCCTCAGAAGATGACGGCGGAGGAGTGACGGAGTTTTGGAGCTTACGAGATGGTAAAGAATTGACGGAGAAGCTGAGCGTTGGGGTGCGAGGGAGAAGACGGGGCTGGAAATTAGAATTAGAGTTAGGGTTAAGGAGAGGGGAGGGAAAGCGAAGGGAGGAAAGGGGAGAGAAGGAAGGAGCCATGAGGGAAGGAGGAGAGAGGGCTTCTTCTTCTTCTTCGGCTTCTTCGCTGGGATGTGTCTGTGACCGTGAGAGGAAGAAGAAGAAGCATAGTTGAGAGGTTATGAGATCGATGAGGAAAATATGAATGAAAATGTTTGTTGTTTCGGGACCAGAGAGAACAGTTGGAAGGTCACCGACGCGACAACTAATAACTAACTCACGCTCCCAATCACATACTGGCTCATGCCCGGCTGGCGCAAGAATAAGCAGATACCCTCTCTCATCACCTTTTCAAATTTCAAGTGTGTGTGTGTATGACTATGAAGGCAAAACAAAGTATATTTATACACATACATATATATTAATAATGTAAGTATCTATTTTGTCTCCTCCCATATAGACTAAAAAAAAATTTGGGTAATACTTAATGCTTCAACTTTTAATATAAGGCATAATTAACTTTTTAACCATTAAAAAAGTTGAATAAAATACTTTAAAGTATTGATATTTTTTTTATATTAAATTAAGTTGTTATTAATACATAATCAAATAATAATATATTACGATTAACCAATTGATTTAACTTTTTTAATCATTGTAAAAAGAGTTAATTATGCCTTATATGTTAAAGAATATAACTGGAGGAGTATTTTATAGAGCTATTATTATAATTTTTAATTTTTGTGATTAAATTTTAACTGTTTGAATTTATTTAAT
This sequence comes from Acacia concinna, assembly GCA_037177275.1. Classification (NCBI taxonomy): domain Eukaryota; kingdom Viridiplantae; phylum Streptophyta; class Magnoliopsida; order Fabales; family Fabaceae; genus Acacia; species Acacia concinna. The sequence goes on along the minus strand of JBAGKO010000001.1, from coordinate 3,917,437 downwards.
TATATTTGTAGTAGTAATTTTGTAAAATATTGCATTCTCAAGTTTTAAATATAAGATCTGGTTATTTTTTTTAAGAGGTTAATAAAGCTACACCTATTATTTAAGCATATTATATGTTGTTTACCATTAAATTATATATCGGTTTATAAGTCAAACTAATTAATTTGAAGAAAAAATTATGGATATAAACTTTAAAATAATTCAACTAGATTTTATATTTAGGACCAGAAATAATAAGTCTCAAATATTTATTTATTTTTTATCTAAAATATGAGATTTTGAGGAAAAAGGAAACAAAGGGACAGAATGTGCTCACACCATGTAATTAATCAACTTCACATATATGGTACTCATCCCCTAAATGCACCGTCTAATTAATCGGAAGCATTTTAGTTTTCTCTCTCCATAATTAAGACATTCTCCTTAAGATGGTTTATTTTAACTGTAATTAGAACATTAGCATTGAGTATACTAGTTTGTCCAATCTAAAATATAAGAGTTTAAACATTAATTTAATTACTTGTTTATAAAAATGTGTTAATTTTCTAGAGTACAATTTTAATATTTTGTATTGAAAAATATTCCCTTAATTTTTATTTTTTTTAAAAAAACCCCTCAATATGTGCCACCAATTTAGGAGTATAAAATTTAGATGGAAGAAAAAAGTCAAAAATTTCATATACTCAATGAATTAAAATTTTATATTTATCTTTTTACTACATATGAACAAAATTTAAACACTAAAATCATTTAACCCAATGAGATAGAGTACAAATGGCATGTGATCAATACAACCTAATGAGATAAAACTTGTTGAACAAAATTTAAGTGTGCACTTTTGGGGTGTCTCATGCTAGCATACCAACTGCTAGAGTCAATACATCAAAGAGGGACCCTGTAAGATGGATCTACCATTTTGAGAATGAACAAGTTGCCTCTATTGCCTCTTGTTATTCTGTGGGGTAAATAATGCAGAGAAGAAATATATTCAGATTCAAAAGTAGGCAAAGACTGTTCAGAAGATATATAGTCTCATAACTGAAAGACTCACCTTAAGTCTTCATCCAAATAAGTAATTTCTATCTGACCCCGACCACTCCCAGGAGATTTAATAGGTATCTGAGATATTAGCATTCATAAAATCGTTTACCACAAAAAGAAGGAGAAATATGCATGTTTGATATGTAGCCTAGTCCCAAGTATATTACTATGCATGTAGCAGAAAGAATATCTGTCACTAACAAAGAAAACTCTATTGCAAAGTTGTTAGCTCAAAAAAGATACTACCTTTGATCCCTTAATATAATATCTCACTACGAACAAAATCTTAGATTAAGGACCGAGAGTAGTAGTATCTTTCATGAACAACTTAGTTTCATTTCCTTTCAGAAGCAGACTGGGAATAAAATCCTCAGTGCGTTAAGCCTATGTGAAAGAAAAGGGATTTAGTTTCAAGACATATCTGGTTTTGTAATTCAAAGGAAAAACAATGAAATCTCTCTACACCATGGTCATTAGCTAGACTTTTTGATATAACTAAGTATTCATATGCATTGGGATAGCCATAAGTTCAATCCAAGTGTATCAAGCATGTGTGTAGGAGTCTTAGATGCAATTCACCAGAAAAAGAAAATGGTGCTTAATTCGATAAAAGATGAGTTTGGGAGGTTGATAGGTTTTTCCAGGTCGAAAATCAGCATATTCTGTGAGTATGTGACAGATAAACCAAACATGAGTAAGTGACTACCAGTACAGATCACTTACCAGACTAGCAATTTTGAAGAAGTCAAACTTCACAGCCACCCTTCTCGAGTTTAGAGGCACTAACTTGGCAGTAGCCTGCAGCAATACTGAGAAATTGTAAGCTCCAAATTCCAGATCACGTTAAATTTATTCAGCAATAAAAAATATTTGAAAATAATGGAAGGGGAAATTAGTAAGTAATTACACAAATTTTCCATGAGTTATACTGAAAGCCCAAAATTACATAGACCTATTTTTTATAAAACCCATCCAAACTTCCCTTGATTGTTGTCAAAATCATACATTTCTTCTGTTCTAAAAAAATTACACCTCCCTTGAAACAAAAAGTAAACTACAATACCTCCCTTGAAAATAGGAAGGAAGCTGATATCGTTTTGTCAAAACTCAAAAGAAGTCTACGAAATATATTCCTCGTTTCAAGAATGGTTCATGCAAGTTTGAAAACATAAAGTTAGTATGCGTAATTATAGTAAAATTCAAATGATATTTATGAAACTAAATTTATTAAGAGGATAGGCATGTAGGTTTTGAAACATAACAGAGAGATGCATATATAATATACTTAAAACTATTTGTAATCTGTAAATAAAAAATATAAATTCTCCCCTGCAATGCATACAAATTAGCGTGGGGAACTTGCATGTAGTTCACACTATATTTTTTTGTTGTTAATTTGCACCATACAGCTGGATTACAGGATGTTTGCCTGAATGATAAGGAAAGGACTAAACTGGTATTAATAACGTTTCCCAATAATGAAAGCAGATATTAAAGTAGTAGGAGTACCTGGTTGTAGAACGGCCAAGTTTCCAAATTTTGAGCCCTCAAAGTATCCAGATTAAGGGCCTGATAGATCTTTCCATTTGGTCGCAAGAATTTTGGTCTCTACCACAACACAATCAATCCTCACTTTGATAAGGAAAGATGAATGAAATTAAGAAAACAACAGGTGACTCATCATGAGAAGAAACCAAAAAGCAAATTATGATAGAGTCCAAGGTCAGTTTCAAGTGTACGCAAGAATTTTGGAAGTTAATTTTAGTATGCTGTCAAAACTACTGTGTATTTTGTCAAGGATATGAGTGAAGTATTATTCAGTGAATTATTTCCTCTTTTCTCTTCTCTAGGATTACAGATTTTGGTTCAAGGGTCCTCTTCTGTTCCTCTCTTTCTATTCTCTCTCTTTCCCTTTTTCATATTTCTGCTTCTATTTTCCAGACTCTATCAAATTAAATGTAACTTATCCACAAAAATAGAGCGCAAGATCAACTCAGAAATGGTGGCCATGTAAGATAACCGGGCCACAATTTATTCTATGCACAGAACTGCTATGAATCAATTCAACATCACAGCTAGCAATTTTTTTCAAGATATTCAGACAAATCATCAAAACAGAGTTTCAAGTTTTAACTCTTCATACCATACGAAGAAAATAACAGAATAAGATTAATTATCACTAACTTTCTGTTACAGAGTCTATTAGAAAGTGCAAATGGGCAAGGAAGGTGAATCAGTCTACTTTAGCCTGGCCCCTTTGACGATGTGTTTGTTCCATAGAGTGTACCTGTTTAGATTTAAAGTGGTTCTTTCTAGTCTTGAAGCAATCCCATCCATTAGACTAAATAGTTCAAGGAAACATTAAAGCCACATGGAGTAGGCCATCAAAGACATATCCACAGACCTTGCTCGCCTTAACACAGTGATTGTTGGGGGACAAATTAGAAATATAAAATACAGAGTGTACTTGAGAGCTCAAATTAAAAGATTCTAAATTTTGTACTTCACCCAAATACACAAATTATTGACTTTTAGGAGATTCACCAATATTTTTTACAAAGAAACTATAGTTTTAAATAGCTTAGCTAGTAAGTTTCCTAAAAATGTAGCAACTTCCCCAAATTAGGCGATATTCTTTAAGTTGGCCTTTAAAAATAATACAAACACAAACCTGTGTTTGCAGAATGGACTGAGATGTTGTGTACAGAAGCTCCCATTTCCCATTAAGCAAATTGGACTTGAGAGGCTCCTTTACAGAGTTCAGGGCCTCAAGTTTGCCAGCGATCTAGAACCAAAAAAAAAAAAAAAGAAACACAAAACCCCAATTACTATTAACAAGACAAAAAAATAACGGAGGCAAAAAATACCAGAGGTTTTCAGAACTAAGCATAAGTTTCACCAGGTCCACACGTTCTTGATCCTCAGGGGTAGCTTCGGCGCCACGATCAAGAGGTGCTATCGTCTCATAAAGCTCCTGCTTGAGGCTCTGAACATCTTTGCTTCTATTGAGAAACCCAGGGAAAAAAGAAACCCTGTTGCTCCATTTCGAAGAATCGACAAAGGGAATTATGGTGAGAGGGGAAGGGAATTTAGGGGAGAAGGAAGAGGAAAAAGGGTTTGGGTGAGAAGCAGGGAAGGAAGGATGAGAATCAACGGGAAATTTGATAGACGAAGGAAGCACAGTAGAGGAAGAAGCTAAGAGTGTAGTAGCCATTGAAAACAGTTGGCCTGGCCGATTGTCAGGCCAATATCATGAAACTAATTCGTCGTTTTAGTGCCCAGCAAACCCGGACGCAATGTCATGATATGAAAGTTCTGGAATTCTCGTCATCTAGCGCCGGCTCTGCCATTAATACGAGGAAATAAGGATTTGGATTTTTTTTTCATCTTTGGCTTGTCCTCACAAGTGCCATGGAGTTTACATTAATAATTAACTGAATTGTTTTCGAAATCCATCAGCTAACCTGAGTATTGAGTCAGGAAGAGCTTCAAGGAATTTTCATTATTTTAATCAGTTTTATAACAAGTTAAAAATGAATAAGTTTGACAACCTAGAAAGAACCATAAGAAGAGTATGCCAAATTGTATTTAAATTCGCAGTTCAAAAGTGTAAATATTATGAAAAATGAAATTATATTAATAAAGACTTTGAAGACTAGTAATTGATATGAGCATTTTCTAAAGTAAGATAGATCAGCATTCAACAACCTATAAGAAGTTGCCGACAGTTGCCGCCAACTTTTTTACAAATGAAAGACAAGGACAAATAAAAGTGAAAAAAACACTTAAAAGATGGACAGAGACATAAAAAATACATAAAAGTAAATAGATCATGATATGTTATAATTAGGCATGTAAAAATTTCAAAAAATTATGTAAATAGTCAAAAAAATCTAAAAATAGGTAAAATTTCTTAGATAGGATATATGTAATCAAAGAAAATGATATACTCTCTCTATATAAGGCCATGTAAAATGCAAAAGAAGGTGGAGGTGATTCACAATCGCCTTATGTTGAGAATCAAAGGCCCTTGCAACATTTGAATAAAGTTCTTATTTCATGTATCATTTTATTCTCAAATTTAATCTTTCAGAATTTTATCAACAAATTAGAATAGCAATTTAAAGTATGTGTAAGTAAATAGACTATGAATGACTATGAATGATATTGTTACTGGGGCATCTTGCCCTAACAACTATGAATGACACTAAAGGACCATATATAACTCTAAGTACTCATTTAATCATTAATATAAGATATATTTATCTAACTTAATTATATTAAGAAAGTTTGTTGAATTGGTTAATATGGTTTGTATTTTTTAAAATATTGTAACCAACTTCATTAATTCCCTCATTCTCTTTTATAATAATAACAGAAAGAGTACTTTCTACACTAGGACACTTCTTTTTATTTGGAAGAGTCGGCACTAATAGCTTAGAGTAATGAAGTTACAACATGAATCAAATCCTCGATGGATCATAAAATCAAAACTCATCTAAACTTTTGTTAACCAAAACTCGGTGCATTGCTTGATATTTGAATTGAAAGAAATTACATTGCTCTTCTTTAACAAATATAATCGCTCAATATTATGTTTACGCATGACACAAGTATTTATAAGTGATGATGATCTTAATTGTAGGGTCCTGATACTGATACCCTTTGCCCTTTGGAGGGTGTGGGGAAGAAGTGCTCATGGCCCATGTGGCTTGCAATGCTTCTATTGAAATTGCCATGGATGTATACAAGTGTATAATTATTGGAAACAACTCTTTGGGCTTTACTTCTCAGGAACAGTATAGCATGAAGACAAATGAACTACGGCGAGTGTTTCAAATGAGATGAGAAGCTACCAAGATTTTGGAGTCAATCTCAATAGAACTTACAAATACGATTCGTACAAGAACTAGCTCTATTTAATTGCAAAGGAACAAAAAAAGGGGAGCTTTAAGGAAAATCCAATCAACCAACGAAACAGGATCAATATGAGAATTGGCTAGAACAAAAGTAGCAGAGAAGAATCCTCCTCAAAGTTGGTTGACGTGGTTGAATATCTATGCCCACAAATCTCGCCCCTTTCAGAGTTCTGTGGAGGAGCCAGAAATAGCCAAAGGACAAATCTAGTATATTCTACCAAAAAATGGCAAAAATTTGAGCAGTCGCCGTTTCGTTTCACATCGGGAGAATTAAGCTGATCCTGCAGCAACCTTCTTCCGAACAATTCTTTTCCTCCGTGACTTGGGAGCTTTAGATTCTGAGTTAGCTGTGGAGTCTGGAGTGCCCTGTTTGATACCCAGCAACCCAAGCCCAGATACAACTGCATTCTTTGATATGAACCATTTTGAAGATGACTTTTCTTCATTCTCAGAAGACCTCCTGTAAACTTTCAACAGGTCGTCTGAATTAGCCAGGGGATCTACCTCAACTCCAAGCCAGGATCGCCGGGAGGTCTCTCCTAATTGAACATTCAATGCCCTGCACAAAATCCACAATAAATGCTCAAGCAATAGCACAGCCAAATAATATCCTACCACACCAGCAAGTACTGGAATCAAATGTAAACATTTGCTAATAATGGCAGATGTGTGCGGCTCCATATAAGGAAGTCAATTATTGAAAAAGCACTGGTGAAAAGCCAGAGACAAGAAAAGGAAGCAAAGAATGCAGCTCAATAACTATAAATTCTGCTGATTTAGCAGGAGAGACAAACCTCAAGGCTGTGCTGAAGAACAATGAAACTCCAATAACATCAAAATGGTTAATCAAAGCTCTGTCAAATCCACATAAAAGTTGGTATCTCAGGTTAGCATAAATTCCAAGGAAAGCACCATAACCAAGCGCATTACTGCTCACACTGGGAACAGTCACAGATAACCTGCAGAAAATTCCCAAGTCACAAAAAATACAATATAATTAGCATTTAACATCTGTAGATCCACTAATTTGGTGCAGAATTCTACATTTCAGCACTGTAATAAACCAAATTTGAATATAATGGAACACAAAGTTGGTTTCATCCCCACTTACCTTCCCTCCTTTTTACTAGCCAAAGTGTTTGACGATGCACCTTGCACAGCACCTGCAGTCAATCCAACCATGCACAACTCTGCAGCCTTGTATAAGAAGCAATGGACTCTCTTTTGCAAGTCAAATGCTCTAGCTGGATAGCTCTTTTCAAATATGTTGTTTGGAAGCTTCTGCAAGGTATTTTGTAAATCAAACCGAAACGTGTTGCCATATGATCGACAAGGAGCGAGTGACCAAACAACCACAGCATTGCATGCTGCCACAGTGAGCACATTGATAAGTGCAAGATCCCATTCCTGCTTTATCCTGAAGTCAGATTGAGGTTAGCAATTATTAATTACATAGTCAAATTCATTCAATGAGAACATCAAACAAACCTTTAAATAGTTTTAAAATAGAAAACACACCTATCCTTCCGGTTTTTAAACTCCCACCACACTGAGCAGCCTATTGTAGTGGCCTCTTCTAATAAAAGCCTATACAGAAATGCAGGATCTGCAAGCAACCTGTGCAATACAACATTAAAGCATGTGTATCAAACTATACACTTCCAACAAAAATTAAACTGATGAGTGAAAGAGATTCACTTCGATTAGTAAATTTTTCACACATTCAAATGATCATCTAAATTACCAAGTCTTATCAGACATGAGAGGACATCTATGCCATATTCTCTAAACTCGAAAGTTTAGGAAGACAGACTCAGATATTGATGTCCAACAACTACTACTCCACATTCATAAAGGAAAGATATATGTTGAAAAAGCATAGCCCACTGTTATACTCTCAGGAAAAAAATAAAACAAAACAATGATAGATTTATATCTCTCTGTCGATTAGTGTACCCATGCTGAACTAGGATACACCTTCTGTCATGTTTATTGGGGGAACAAGCACAAGTCCTTCCTTGTTCCATGTTATGGTTATATGAGTGACACATGAAACAGCAACCATTGATACAAGTTCAAAATATTCACTCCATAGTCAGAAAACCAGAACATTGACAAAATAAAGGAATCATTCCAGATCCTCTGTGTATTCAACTATTCATATTGTTACTCTTACTGAGATGCTTTCTACTGCCACCTCAATACCCTCTCATCTTCAAGGATTCTCCAGATTGAATATTGGTACAGAACATGACTCATTCATCACACCCCTAATGGCCAAATGTCTGCCCCATCGCTTAAAGGCCTCAAGCAAGAAAGAAATATAGTGATCTAATAGAATACTTGGCCTGAATGCTGATATTTTCTAACAGCTACAACAAACAATTAATCACAAATAACAAACTTAGTCGCCATTCTTCAACTGTGTAATTACATTATCCATAATTTAAACTGCCCATAAATCGTGTCCTACTCTATCCCATATATTTAACTAAGCACTGTCATCTCCATAAGTTTAATATGTTGGGCATCTAATCTCACCAAGCATTGCTAGCAAAGCCAAGAACAGAACTTAATGGATCTTAATCATTGCATCACTGAGCATTTCTGGCAAAGCCAGCAATGGAACTTAATAGATCTGAATCAAAGTTGACACATGCACGCACGCACGCACGCACGCACGCATATATAAGAGTACCTGGGATAATTATAGCGTTTTGGCCTGATGGAAAATTAGGAATTCATTAAATTCTCTAAATAAACCAAGCACCAAACGGCCAGCAACTTTGGACCCTTCAATTTAAAGTAAAAGGTTAAAAAAAAAAATGGTCATGGGCAATTGACCCCTTAAAGTATTTATATTGGCATGAATTATCGGATTAACAATTTTTTCTGAACTGAAACAAATCGTGTATCAGATATTCAAGAGAAAACACAAACATGTAGTGATTGGTGTAATAGAAGACTGATAGGAACCAACTACTATTTGTGTTTTATGTTTTATTACCTGTCTTGTGTTAAATGTTACAAGTGTCAAAGAGTGGTTATTGTCAGTTTTATATGGATAGGATAAGGTAGTTATTTTCAGTTTTATATGTATTAGTCAATAAATATCATACATGTGCTCTATGAAAGATATGGATGAATGAATGGATTTGTTATTGAGAGATTTTCTCCTTATTTTCCTATAACTAGATTCTGGTTCTAGCCTCTCTCTTCTTTCCCCTCTAGAATTGCAGATTCTGGTTCTAGAATTTCTCCTCCCTCTACTCTTGCTCTTGTTCCCCTTTCCCCTATTTTTACTTCCATATGATAGGTTCCAACAATATTTTAAAACTGCCAAGAAAGCTTAACGTGGTTTTTCTCAACACCCTATTTTTATGTCAGGCATTGTTGGTTTGATAGCTAAAAAGTACTCCCTCTGTCTCTATATATAAGATACTTTTAACTAAATTGTAGGATTTTAGGAAACATTTAAAGTTAGTTAAAAGTAATAAATATGTAAGAAATATGATTGCTTTTCCAAAAGTACCCATATTTATGAATGAGAGAGGGAGAAAGAGTAATAATGGAAAAAAAGGAAGAAAGAGAATATATGAGAAATAAATGATGTGAGAGAATGAGGGTAAAATAGGAAAAAGTGCATTTATTAGAGAGAAAGTCAAATGGTATCTTATAAATAGGGACAAGCCCATTCAAATAAAAGTATCTTATATATAGGAACGGAAGGAGTAGTTATTCTCCTCATTTGAAGAGTATACTCTTCAACATTTACTTCCTCGATTTGTCTTTTGCCCATCCGGATTGATTCCTAGTTATTGTTCTAATTTATTTCCTTTTTCTTCCTTCATGGAGGAATTTAAAAAGAAAAAAATTGAGGTGCTTAGGTTGGGTTGCTGGATAATGATGTCTTAGTGCCCAAGATTCAATGCTTCAAAGCCTGGCCCTTTTGTTTCAATGCCTCAGGCCTCAGGGTTTGTACTGGAACTGTCCGTTAAATGTGGGGTATTGTGTATATGCTGAACACACTGGTTTTGATGGCGAAGAAAAATATTCTCCATTTTCCATTTCTGTTTCTCTATCAAATAGTGTCTTTACTACTTTTATCTTACAGAGATGCATTCATTTTTCTTTTACCTTTTGTAGGAATAGAACCATGGACATTTGTTCAGAATCTGGGAGATGCAGTTTTGATTCCTGCCGGCTGTCCTCACCAAGTCAGAAATCTTAAGGTGCAATAGGAAAATACAGTAGAAAGTTTCCTTGACTTTTATGTTTGATTTTACTTTTAAGTTTAAATATTTAACTCCGTATTATGCATTCCTGACCTTTTATTCCTTGAATAGGAAAGTATATGCTAATGTATTAGATCATTTCATTTAATATTTTTGAAGTTTGTTGGTTTTTGGGAAGCATGGATACCAAAATGCACACTAGATGCAACACTAACGCTTCTAGGACATGACTATACATGAAATGTTTATGTGCATTAAGGTGTTGTAAAGTTTTGTCATGTCTAATACAAGTGGCCAATATGTGTTGGAGGTAGACACAGCTAGTGTCCATGCTCTATAGGGTTGAATTTTACTATTTCTATTGATGAGTAGTGTTGTAGAAATTGCTTGATTCATGATATGGATTTCTGTCTGATAGCATAACATATCGATGGCCCAAATGATATGTAGGCATAAGTCCTTTTGGAGTTGCAGAATCATAAATTCTGCAAATTTACCTGCATGAATGAAATTATGGGTTTTTAGGACATTGAATTGTCAGGTTTATTGTGATTTAATTCTACCATGTTCATTGTCAAGCTGATGATACCATTTGTGAAACATTCCTATAACAGAAAACTCGCTCTTTGTTATATGAATGGCATTGTGTTGACAAGTGATGATAGTGATGTGATTTGTGAATTGAAGAGAGTATTGGCCCTCAAATTTTAATTGTAAGACCTAAGGAACCTTAGATATTTCCTAAGAGTTGAAATAGTGAGAACTAAAGAAGAGATATGTGTATCATAGAGAACGTTTACCTTGCATTTGGTGATTTGCCCCCAGAAACAAGTACGATAGTGTGTACACCTGCTGAGACTCTAATAGAATCAATCATGGACTGAAATTGAAACAGGAAAGTCCTCTAGTTAACAAAGGCTTGTTTTAAAGCCTAATTGGGAAGCTAATATTCCTTACTTACACTAGATCTCATGTTGCTTTTCCAATTAGAGGTAGCCTGTAGAATACTTAGGTATTTGAAATTTACTCTTAGGGAGCGATTATGTTATTATAAAATGGGAAACTACCCCTCGTCCTTGTGCTTAGCTGGTGAAGGGGTCAGACACTCTCACCAATGGGGGAGGGTTCAATCTCAGGGAAGTCTACTTAGTTGTAGTCCAGTCGAGGTGTTGGGGGAGGCATCCTAATTTAGGGCCCTGCCTTTGGATCGTGATTGAGCCTAACCCCTTTCCTAAAATTTCTTTACCAAGAAAAAAAGAAGGGGAAGCCACAGGTGACTTGTGGTATGTTCAAATGTGGATTTGGCTGAGTCTACAACAGACAAAGATCAACTATAGGGTACTCTGTGTTTGTATTAGGCAATGTGGTGACATGGAGAAATATAATGCAACAGTGTAGAGGTAGAACTTTTCCCTTAGAGTGGGTGTGCTTTTTATAGACAAACATGAAGCAAGGATCAGACACTGATCCTTCTTGGTGGTACTCAGGGTGGAGGTAAGAGTGATATATTATTGTGTAATAATAACATTGTCAATGACACAGTGATGAGTTATTAAAGTTGAGTGAAGGGAATATTAGAAAATAGCTCTAAGGATTATTGCCTATAATTAGATGTACCTACCTACTTGTATTTTCGGATTTTGTTGTGAATAATAAGTTGCGTTATCCAGCTTCTATTCCTCTGTTTCTCTTGACCTTCTCTCTTTCTCTCTCCTGTCTGAGTTTCAAACCATCAGATACATAATGAAAATGCCTGTGACATTGCTTGGACAAATTTAATCCCACAAATAAAGGTTTATCAAGTTAAACTTTGAATAATTTTAATTATTGAATTTACCAAAATAATAGTTAAATTGAATAGATAAAATATAACTTAATAAAAACAGAATATATAATATTTAAGGCACCATGTCACATACTAATACTATGTGATACAGACAGCTTCACGTCAATCATCACTATTGTGTTTCTGAAGGATTTAGGGCAGTTACATGTAGTTCATCTGAAGGTTATGTTATCTTTCTGCATTAGTAATCTTATTAGTTTGAATGCGCATGCTTATTCTTTGGAGACATTTTTATATATAATAATTATCTGTTGGCAACATTTTTAGTTGCTGCAAATGTTGACGTGCCTTTGCTTTTGCAGTCATGTATCAAGGTTGCTCTCGATTTTGTGTCACCTGAAAGCATAGATGAGTGTTTTCATTTAACACAGGAATTTCGCACACTTCCCATAAATCACAGGGCTACTGAGGACAAATTGGAGGTATAAGAATGATATATATATTTTTTTGCCTCATATCTAGCTGTACGTAAGAATATGATGCGAGACTGAGTATTCTGATTGTGGATGAGTTGTAATTATAGTTGGTATGCCTTGTTATGATGGTTATTTATTCAGTTATAATTTGCAATCTGACATGAGAGGAGTTATAGGATTGAGGATGAAGTTCTGAATTCCAAGTCCCTATCTATTCTCTTATTCTTTCTATTTTTATTATCTTTTCTTTTATTAGAATATTCCCACCATGCTGTTGCATTTAAGCTTTGTTTAAAGACGTTTGTTTACTAGCTTTGTGATAATTACAGTGTTATTTGTAATGGATTAACCCAGTAATAGTTACTTGTAAAAAGTAATTATTTGAAGCATTCTTAAGATTTTTATTAAAATTGTGGGATAAAATTGCACACTGAGGGCTAAACAGTTTGGGGTGAAATATAATTAAGCTGTCAAATATTAGGGTTTGAGCTAATTATGGATCTGTTACATAACAGAATCCTTTCTTGTAAATTAATTATAGCCCCTTGGCTCATTGATATTATCATCGGATCATAAGAATCTAGTTATTCCACATGGCATCAGAGCCTACATCTCTCTGAAAGGATTCTTATTTCTCAAATCCGTACACGATCATGGAAAAATCCTATTTTTTTTTCCCATCGTTGTTCTACCTCTTCTGTCCGACTTCAATTGGCATTGAGGTTACTTTTCTTATAACCATCTTTCCGATCATCATCTTTCTCTAGTCATGGTTGTTTTTTTTATCGCTGCATGTGTAGTCACTATCGGGTTCTTATCATGTCGCTGTCTAATGATGAGAATTTTAGTTCTGATCTGACCAGTGGAGGAGGTGCACAGGGTTTGTCCTCTTCTGTTGAAGGATCGTCCAATCTGATTGTGTCTACAAAGCTCACATCCACCAATTATCAAGTTTGGACCCGAGCTGTTCGTCTGGCTGTTAGAGGGGTGGAAAACTTGCTATTCTCTCTGGAGAAGCAAAGGCCCCACCTGATACATCATCTGCCGCCTTCAAACAATGGGAGATTGATAACTTCCCTGTTTCTTCTTGGCTTATTAATGCTATGACTCCACATAGTTCATGTATCTGCCCACTGCTCATGCAATCTGGGAAGGTGTCCTTGATTCTTATTCAGATACAAAAGATCTTTCTCATGTCTATGATCTCCAGCGTCAAACTTGGCAGCTTAAACAAGGATCAATGACCGTGACTGATTATTGGCATAAGCTTGCTAGTATATGGCAGAAACTTGATCTGTTTGATGATACTAAGTGGTCCACTGCTGTTGACGCCATCACCAAAATGTTGCTTCAAGTCGCATCTTTGTTTTGTTTTCCTGGCTGGATTAAATCCCAAGTATGATGAGGTACGTAGTCATTTTGAGCCTTTCTTCTCTTCCTTCTCCTAAAGAAGTTTATTTGGAGGTCCAGAGGGAAATGGCTCGTCGGTGTGTGATGATGCCATCCTCTCCCACGCTTGATATGTCTGAATCCGCTGCTATGGTGAGTAGGAACCAAAATTCCAAAACTGGTTCTTAGGAGAGTCGGCCATATTGTGACCATTGTAAAAAAGATGGACATACTCGTGAGAAGTGTTGGATTTTACACGGGAAGCCAGCAGACTGGAAATCCAAAAAGAGCTAGCCGAAAGGTAACCAAATATCTTAGGAACAGGCCACACCTGATCCTCTACAAGGGTCTTTCAGCAATGAGCAGCTTACTCAATTAATCGGTGTGCTAAAAAGTCTTCTAACTCAGCAAATGTCAATGCTTCAACATCTTTAGCACATAAAGGTACGAGTTCTACTACCTTATTTACATCTGCCTCCTCCTCAATGGATTGTTGATATTGGAGCCTCATACCATATGGCTTCATATTCACAACTGTTTGTTTCTTATCATCCGTTGGCTGGCAATGAAAAGATAAAAACAGCAACGGGCTCTTCCTCACCATTGCTGGATTTGGTTCAATTAATATCTCAGACTCCTTACAAGTCAAATCTGTGTTGCATGTTCCAAATTTGACTTGTAATTTGTTGTCCATTAGCAATTCAACATAGCAAACAAATTGTCCTGCGTACTTTACTTCTCACTGTGCTTTTTAGGATCTTGATATGATATTGTAATCTGGATCTAGTTAGAGATTTAATTGTTTTAATTGCTGATGTGGCGATAGGAATTTATTTCCGGTTATTTCCTAGCTTGTTATGAAAGTTACA
>JBAGKO010000001.1:3842613-3862239 GCA_037177275.1 Acacia concinna | reverse complement strand
TTCGGATTTTTTGACAGAATTTTCACCCAACTTTGAAAATTCATATCTAATTGTACAAATATCTAATTGAGGTGATTCTAAAGCTCAAATGTCCCTTATTAAGTATAGTTTTAGGGAAAAAATACTTTATTGGTTCAGTTGGGATCATAAAATTCCCAGTAATTTCATTTTTAAACACTGCTCCAGAAATTGACAAATTTCACTGGACAAATTTTTAAAATTCATATCTCTTAATATATACATCTAAATCACGCAAATGACACATCAAATTAAAGCTTGACATGTTTAGTTTTAGACCAAAAAGTTTTATGATTTTTGGACATCATTTGTTTAGGATAAATGTATATACAATAAGACTGCCGCCGATCTCATTCTAGAAATTAGTCAAAATTTATTTTTCTACGATTGTTACACGAAAATTGACCATTTTATTCCCATTATCTTTTCATATACTTAGGGAATTTGATGAATAAAAATTTGAGATATTATATATCTCTTACTTATTTTTAAATAAAAAATTCTTTTAAAAATTTCATTATAAGCCACTTTTCTATTTATCATTCGAACATTTTTCATAAAAACAAGTCATTTCTACAAAATCACATACAAACACAACAACTTCTGATAAGTCACTTATTTTTTTGAAGCTACTTCTAATGAGTCTATAAAAAACATAAGTCATTTAAATTAAACCGTATCTAAACGAACTTTGAGTATGACAATATTTGAATTTGCCATAATCAGATAAACTTGTAAAAACACTAAATTAGTAATTAAAATACAAAACATAATCAACTCAAAGTAGATAATAAAAAATGTTAAAAATTAGCTAATTCTCGTAATAATTTTTTATAACGTCTAAGTCATAGTTAAAATACAATTCAATTTTTAAGAAGGAATCATACTCCATTGAAGCCATGATACCATCAAGAGCTCATAGACCCAATATAAAAAAAGGAAATAAAACAAATGTTTCCTTTGCTGCATTTCAATAAAATGAAATATTTGAATTTTTTAAAGCCATATTTTCTTTTTTTCTGACTCTATTTCTCCTTTTCATAAACTAAAACAGAAAACAAAAGCACACACTTTTGTGGACCTGGTCCAATGGGTGAACATGGATTTACCTCCACTTACCTTAAAACGTCAAAAAAGAACAATAATAATAAATAAAAAATAAAAACTCATCCCTTATATGATTAATTCCTCACCCACTTTTGCTTCCACTCACCCACTGAGAGTCTCAGATCTTCTTCTTCAATTCTCAAGCACGCAGAGAGAAAAAAAGGGAAAAAAGCATGGAAGCTCTTCTGTCCCAATTCACCTTTCTCTCAGACCAAGCTTTACAAGACAAGAACTTTGATCCATCCACCATAGAAGACCTAATGAAGCTGTTTGAGATAGAGTCATACAAGGCGTGGGCAGCCATGGAGCTTGAGGCAGAGAAAGAGGAAGAAGAAGCAGAGGATGCTCTGCAGAAAGCAGAGGACCATCTTGACTCTGTGATGGAATCTGCCATGGATGAGTTCAGAAGCTTTGAACTTGAGCTTGAGAAGATGGAAAAATCAGAACTTGATAGCCTTGTTCAGACTGCTGAGAGTGCCAGAAAAATGGGTAGGTTAATGGAAAAAGCTGCTTCTGTTGCTTCCAAAAGGTATATTGAAGCTGCTCTCAATTCTGCCACAGCTTCCATGAAATCTGCTTGGAAAGGTCTTTCTTCTGGCAAGGTTCATCCTTCTTAGGGTCAAAATTTCCAGATCAAATGTGAACCCAGAATAAATTATTGATTTATTTTCAGTTTTTTTTATATGCATAATCTGGAACTAAACTAAGCTATCACTTTGAACAAGTGTACAATCTGAAAGATTTAATGTTCATGAAGCAGGGAAATTCATTTGTTTTGGGTAGATCTGATTGAAGGCTCAGGATTGTATCCATATGTTAACTTTGAACAGAATGTGAACTGATCTAGATCTGATACACACTAATGCTTTTAGAATTTCAAGAACCTGAAAAAGTAGGTTTAATGTGCCTTTTCCTCTTTGGATTTTCATAATTGGTTTCTTTTTTCCAAGATGAAAGTAATATAATCTTCTTCCTTAATCCCTGGCTGAAGTCATAATTATGGTGAAATTTTGATCTCAACACTCCGGATTGAGTGAAAACATAGCATGATGTCATGAGTTGAAATTTCATGCAGCAAATTTTGAACAGTTTCGGCTCAAGAAAAAGGGTTATCACAATTTCACATTTTTTTAAAAAAAGTTTCAATTTCATATTCTATATTTCTATTTGTTATTGATTATACTAATATTGTTTAAGGAATTTGATTAGTTACAATCCTACAGTTTTCTGTACAGAAGTTACTTAAACAAAAGAATATAATTTAAATTCTTTTTCTTGCATTTAAGGAGCATCTTCATGTGAATAAATTGGACGACCTCTTTCGTAATAAAAATGTTGAAATCTACCAGACGCCCTAATTTTGACTCGGTTATGAAGTTGTTGAAGTTTAAATTTGATTTTAAGAACATTTTAATTTTTGACACCAAACTCTGCTTCTACCTTATATTTATAAAATACTTTATTAAATTGTGGATGTGAATATATAATTTTATATTTAATTTATTATTGAGTTAATTTTGTTTTTGTTTGGTATTATATATATATATATATTAAATAGGGGTAAAATTAAAAAATTGTTGAATTTTATAATAGAGTTAATAAAATTTAAGGTTTTCCACCCATCATTCGTGGGTTTAACTGGCGAGGGGGTTGGATACCCTCACAAATGATGTTCGATCTCTAAAAAGACTATTTAGTTGTGGTTCCATTCATAGCGCTTGGGGAGGCATTTTAGTTCCAGAGTGCCTAAATTAACGCCTGAGGGTAATTGACGGCTCGCCCTACCCAATAAAACATTGATATCACCTAGAAAGAATAGAGATTTCGTTCTACCCTTGGATCATGGGTGAGCCTGACCCCCTTCCAAAAATTACTTTACCGAAAAAAAAATTTAAGTTTTTCCTTAGCTTATGTGAAAAATATTGAGAGTACCTTATATATATAAAACCAAAAGAGTATCTTGCATGAATGAAAAAAATGAGGCTATAACATGCAAAACCTGTCTATATTCTAGGAGAATTGTATATACCTTTTGATATTTTAAAATTTAAATTATAAGATGACACATCATCCTTCTTAATATGATGTTGCAATTTATGTCAAGAACTTAAAGGAAAAATTAAGGGCATGGAGTTTAATGACAACAATTAACAAATTAAGAAAGTTAAATTTAAACTTTAAAATGATAGTATAATTGTGTGCAAACATAAAATTCAAAGAGATTTTGTAGATTTTAGCTTTGTAAAATTTTAAAGGCATTTTTGAATATTTTAAATTATATTTTCTTTTGATTTTCTATTTTAAAATTTGGGAAAAAGACAATTATTGTTCATGTGTTTTTTTTATTTCAACTTATCTGATCGTGTTTCCTTTTGGCACCAGAGAGATTGAGAACCGAAATGGCTTGTTTGGCAGCTTAAAGCTGGGCGCTTTTTTGGGCACATGGGAAGCCTTAAAAGGGCCTGTTTGGTGGCATAAGAGCAAACACATTTTTCTTGAAAAGCCAAAAAATTCCATTGGACACAAGAAAAGTCTTTCCACTGATCAGTCCACGTGGCAAACAAGCCTTTAAGATCATATTTGAATGCTGTTTTTGGATATTATTATTTGATATCTAATTCGGGTTCGTGGATATCATTTCTAACAAAAAAAAAAACCCCTCTTACTAGTTAATACACACATAATTAGATTTTATTTAGTAGCAAACTCCTTAACTACCTCCTAGATTGAAGGGAGTATATATCCATCTCTGACAATCTGCACAAAATCATATATTACACAAAACCCCACGAATTATTATATATACTAAATTACAAATAATACATTTGTGAACTCAATTTGCTCAAGTGCCCTCTCTGCCTTGCTGCGCCAGCTTCAAACGCTATTATGAGTCTTTCGTTTCTTATTTTCTGAATTCTCATTGTTGTTACACTCGACCTCTGTTTTTGTTGGAGATGAAATGCTAAGAGGCTTGATTCCCTCCAGCTCAGGATCAGGTGAGAAGTTAAATGGCAATTTACTATCATCCACCCTCCTAAATGTTATTGAAATCCTGTAAAAAGAAATTTTAAAAAACATATATCAAAATACAACACAACAACAACATATTATTGAGATTTTTCTAAAGAATAACCTACAGAAGATAGATACACCAGTTCAAATATAATGACATGGTAACATGTTATATGATTTGGCCAGCTCTACTCAACTTTTACAAGCCAATTTATTTAAGAACTTTGACACGAGTGTGAGAAATTCACATTACCTTTTGGTTGGCACAGATGGAATACAATGTTTAGCAATGTCAGCTCCATTGCCATTGATAATGAACACTGATCTGCATTTTAAAAAAAATGAGCATTAAAATCTCTAAATGTTAAACAAGAATTGACCATAAAGCGTGATTCACACATATCTGCTTATAACATGACACAAGAATATGAAGGTCTTAACTTGGTCAAGTCTAGTTAACATGTTCAAAACCTAAGAATGCCAAATATGCTTCCAATATTTGGACACAGAAAGAGCATTGGAAGAGAAAATTTTTTAAGGATGTCAAAAAAAAAGGGTCCAACTGAATTGAAATGCTCAAATAAGTCCATATATCCAGATTCTTCTCAAGTTTTGTCTAGAAGGAAATCAAGCTTACCCAACAGGCAAAGTGATGGAAACAGGCCCTTTGAACTCCCCAGGACGGACAACTTTCAAGTTTGAACCAAATAATATGTCACACTCTGATAACAATGAAACTGTCGAAAATGGTCGGACAAAATCACGGTGATCGATATGGGGAGGAATGCAATCGCCTTCTTCGTATATGTTGACAACGCAACTGTTAGGGATGCAAGTTGGAGGCAGTATGTGCCACCTAACCAGCCTCTTGATCATTTTCTTGAACAAATTTGGTAATGGATCAGCCTCTTGATCTCTTAGAATGCCAGGAGGATTGCCATGTTTGTCCTGCAAGATTCAACATGAAGCCAGTCAATTTAAAAACAAAAACTCATGTCAAAGATTAAAGGCGAGAGGGGGGAAAAAATTTAAACTTACTTTTGCATAATTGTAACAGCAACCAAATTGTATTGTTACTCGTCCTTTGCCACGCATCCACCTTTTAGGTTCTGAATACGTACGTTCTAAAAATAGAAAAAACCACAAATAATGGAAGTGTGGGAAAACAAAATCTTCTGAAACTCAATACAAAAGAAGATAAAGATGGTGACTCAACTTTTCTAGGTAAGTCAAAATACCAAGTCTCTTCTGTTTTGAAAAACCTATGCTGTTGATTTTATTGAACAGGAGATAACCCCTCCCTAATTGTTCTTATAAAGGCTTTGTGCCAATAATCAGTGTTGATTTTTACTGCATGAACTGAAGTGTGACTAGTCTATGGACAAAGACAAGAAACAAAGACTGGAAATACAGAAAAAAAGTGAAGTTCAGAGCAAATGAATCAGTTAAATGCTGAATCAAGAATTGAAAAGGAATGGTACCTTTAAATCGCCCATTTTGACCCATCTGTTGCAATTGATTGACATATTTGACAATATTCCTTTGCTCCTCAGGATTGAATACCTGATGATGAAGTTCAAGCCCTTCCAGGATATTTATGTCTCTCCCATCATTCTTTTCAGTGTGAACAAAGTCTATGTTGCTGCTAACCAGTGAACACCTTGTATGCTCCTTTTGCTCCTCGGGTAATCCATCCTCAAACAGCGAGGCTCCACCGATTCCATCACTTAGTAGCAAGTCAAAATCAGATGGCGACGCCATGGATTGCCGTTTGCGATTCAAATATTTTGGTGAGGAATCAGAAGCATGTCTGTTATTATGCTTTCTCAACCAAGGTGTATCACGCCTGTGTCTTGTGGTATCCTCTTCTTCTCTGCTGTGCCTTCTAGTGTGAAATACCCGAGCATTACGGGTTCTGGACTTACTGTATGCATCTCTGGAATATGCATAGTCATCGTTATCAGCATAAGATGTTTCATAGCGCTTTCCTGCATTCAAAAGATAAACATAGAATAAGGAAAAGCTATGTCCGGTCCTTAAATACTCCTCTCACCCTGAATGTAGGACCTAGTTTGCAGTATTTCACTGTTCATTCTAGTAACTGTCAATTTGTTTTTTCATAAATTCTAAACTTTTGTTTTTTTTATTTATAAAAGATTATAAATCTCCATGTAAAGATAAGAGTAATGCATTACCATTCCTAAACTTGTAGGAGGCATCTGTAGAGGATACATAATAATCATCTTCATCCTCAGCATAAGAGGTTTCATAGTACTTTCCTGCATTTAAAAGAAAAGCTAAATATATACTCCGTATATATATAAATATATTAATTACATAAACAGAGATTCAAGGATGCATGTCTAGGTGATACATAGTAATAATACGCATGTCTAGGTGATACATAGTAATTATGTGTATATATATATATATATTAATTACCATTCCTGGACTTGTAGGATGCACGTCTAGGTGATACATAGTAATTGTCATCATCACCAGCATCTGAGGCTTCATAGTGGTTTCCTGGTGTTTATGAACGAAGTATTAAATTTTATGAACAAAATCAAACAAAATAGATAATGCTTTTGCCTGAGATGATTTTAAATAAAATTAAATTTGAAATAGGAAAAAAGTTACAGAACTAACATAAATTCCAAGCTTAACCCAGCGAACCAGAAAGAAGACTGGAAGAATAACAGTAATAAGAAAACAAAAAATCAAAGGTAAGAGAGAAGTTAGATTACTTTTATCGAGATTCAAAATTCGTTCATGAAGACGATCCTCACAATGGTGACAGAAGCTGTCGGAGAGAACCTGCAGTATCTGCTCCTTATTCAGCGACTCCAGGAGCTCCATGTACCGCCGGCGCCGATTCTACAGGAAAAATCCGATCAGAAATCAAATTACCGGCTTGTTTAAAGCAAAGCGATGCGGGAGAGAAAAAGCGAGTAGTGATAGAGGACGAGTTGACTCACTTGACTAAAAGGAAACTTATAAACGAGACCCAAGCCAAGTATCTATTTGAAAAGTGAAAACCAAGCGATGTGAGAGAGATCAAAGCAGAAATTGCAGGCAGAGCAAGGAAGTGAGGGAGAAGAGAGTGAGAGAGAGGAAAGGAACGACTTAGGAGTTGACTGACTTTTGGAGCAACGACTTGAGAATTAGTTTACTTTCCTAATTTTATGTTCCTTTTTTTCCCCTCCCAACCAAACGAGCTCATTTATTAGTGTCTCTTAAATAGAAAAAAAAAAGTTATTCTTATGGAAAAAGATAGATTTTATGTTATTAAAAAAAAGGATAGATTTTATGTCATTTAATCATGAATGTTTTAATGTTTTTATTTAAAAAGAAAGCAAATCTGAAGTACAATAATTTCTAATCGAAGCATAAATTGAAACTCCCCAAATTAACTCATTTCATCCAAGTTTAATATTTAAAAATTTTGTAAGATATGCTAAACAAAATAATTTAGACTATTTTTCATGATAAGCATTTATTTAGACAAATGGGAATTTATCATTTTAACATGTTACTTAACCAAAAGTATGAAAATAAAAATATTTTCAGAAATTTAAAAGGTACTTATGTAACACAGGTATGAAAATAAAAATATTTTCATATTTTAAAAAATGATAAATTAGACCACCCTAGGCATAGAAGTGGTAAAATTCTAAATGAAGAAGGTCCTCAACAAAAATAAAAAAATAAAAAATTTTAAATACACAGCTTAACAAATTTATAGTTCATAAATATATGTTCTTTTTTTTTTTTTACAAAGAATGCATATATATTCTTTAATAATTTCATAAGTAATATTTAATAGTTAAATAAAATATATTATATTTTTTTAAATATTTTATACTTTTTTAATTTATTTTAATTTATTTTAATTTTTTCTCTCTAATTATCTTGTTTAAGGTTATTAAACTATAATAAATATTTTTTACATATAAATGTCAACTATAATATATGTAAAATTAGTTCTTAGGATTTAACGTCAAAATAAAAAAATGTAATAGTATCAGAGTCTCACCATTTTTTAAAGGGATATTTACAATGAGGTCCTAAATAAGAGATTTTACGTTAAATAGGTCTCGTGAAATCGCGTATTTACAATCAGGTCCCAGGATTATTAATTACAACCTCAGGGTTGTTAATTACAACCTCAAGAGGTTGTAATTAACAACCCCAACAGCACGATTAACAACTCCGGGGTTGTTAATTGGGACTTGATAATAATAAATTCCTGAAACCTAGGACCTGACTGTAAATACGTAATTTCACAGGATCTATTTGATATAAAGTCCCTTATTTGGGACCTCATTGTAACCAACATCAAACCATCTATTGGCTCGCGCAGCCCTAGCCTCCCTTTCCCTATTTATTTACTTCCTCCTTTAGTAAGGCTATATTCTATATATGAAGAATCCACTGAGACGAATACTAATGAAGATATATAACAGTAAATATAAGGAATATATATATATTATATGGCTGTCATGATTTGATGGCTCATGGATGCCAGATCAGGCTCTTAATAAGAGAAAACTGGAGCCCAAATTGATGCTGAACATACATTTATTTATCGTACATTTGAGGGGTAATGAGAGTCAAGGAATAATAGTAAGTTGGTTCTCTCATCTTTGGTAGTAAAACTAGTCATGACAGTTACCTAAAGGTGAAATAACCAGAGTGACAACAAGTCAACAAGCTAAAATTTACTTAAAATTAATTAAAGTGGCTAATTAAGTTCAATCTAACAAAAGAATAAGAAGGGGAAAAAGAAAAGAAAAGAACTAGCGAAGCCGTCCCCTACCTGTATGTTCACTGATATAGCCAAGCAAAGAAAAAAGGTCATGAGGTCATTATATATATATATATATATATTGATATTGAACTGAAGGGACAGAAGTGGAATCCAATGATTTTTAAGTTAATTAACTAATTTTGGATTATAATTTATTAACCTTAAAGTGGGACATCACTTAACATTAATTTGTACGGCATATACATACTAATACTGCTAATTAATAACTCAAAACTTCGTGGGGAAGTGTGTGTGTGTGTGTGATCGTATTTCGTGCTATGCTGGTATAATATGATGTATGTATATACGTATGTGTGTATAAACATACGTATAATTTTTCAACCAGCTCTTATATACATCACAAAGCTTTAGTCTCTATATTAAGAGAATGTGTGACTTCATGAATCCAGTCCCTAACCCCTTATTACTTCTTCTAGTCCTTTTTCTCAAACCATGGACCTCCAATTCATGAAATCTTAGTGGATGGAATAATAAACATTGAAGCAACATATATTATATACAAAGAAAAACAGTTAATTAATTAAAGGGACCCCTCTATACAATCTCATGAAACATTATATGATTTAGGTGCGTACATAACAAATATCAGCATGCAGAGTTATAACATATATAATCTGCCATAGGACATCAAATACATGCATCATACAAACTATACTATTTTGGCAGCTATATAAATGAGGCTGCGCATCTGAAAGTGAATGATCATGTATATAAAAGATGGATACAACAGTAGTAATTAATAGAAATTAAAGGACTTACCCCACATATATATATATATATAACAAGTCAAATTCTTTGTCGCTCACTTCTAAATTCCATTCAAAATAACAAATACATAGTGATCCTTGACAATTAAAAAAGTACCATTACGTAGCTAGGGAAGCGTTTTAATTCCCAAACGAAGAAGGCCGGTAGCAGCTTGCAGATTCTTCAGGACTCGTATTATAGGGTCGTCCCTGAAATTTAAACAATAATTATCATCAGCAAAATCATATCATATATGAGACGCACATAAGTTATTCTAGGGGATTATCCTACCAAATTTGATATTGAAGTGAAAGTGACTAAAAATATATATACTTCCTATTTCACATTTTTCATTCTTTTCATAATTTATCCCTCTGATCACCAGAACGAAGTAGAGGTTGTTGACTCATTAATTTGTTCTGAAAAAGAAACATTTGTTCATTTATGCCCATATTATGTGCATATATATAGAGAAACATTGCATTAGACTTTAAGTCTTATCTTAGTAAATTGTAACATGAGTAATACTTGGTGCTCTATATCACAGACCAAGAATTTCTTCTGGACGGTGCTCTATATTTAGCCTTGAGGGAAGTATATTGTTCAATTAATTCTAAAACCACAATATAAGTAGAGTCAACCAAAGTAAATTGTACTCCTCTGGTTCTTAATATGATATATATTTGGAGAATTGGTCATAATCTTAAATATAAAATATTTTCCTAATTTATCCCTCTTAATGCTCTCTTAACCATAATCAATGAAGAGAGGGAATGATGGAATTAAAGAAGATAATTAAATATAAAACATACAATCTTTTCCTAATTTATCCATCTTGATGCTCTCTTAACCATAATCAATGATATATATATTTAGAGAATTGATCTTAGTCTTAAATATAAAACATAGTTTTCACATTTTTCAATCTTTTCCTAATTTATCTCTCTTGATTCTCTTTTAACTATAATCAATGAAGAGAGGGAATGATGGAATTAAAGAAGATAATTAGGGTGTTTTAAAAAATACATATAATATAAATCAATTTAACCAACTTCATTAATCTAATAAAATTAAGTAAATATCTCTTATATTAAGGAACAGAGGAGTAGCATGGAAGATGCAGAGCTACTATATATGGATTTACTCTTCTTTAAGAAAAGAAATGTAAGATTGAAAAGAAGAATATATAGTAGTAATAAGAAAGATGATGATCATGATCGATGCTTTAGAACTACTGTGTTTGGAATAGTGGGAAGAGACAGTGTAATTCATGTACGGAAGTCAAATATACATATACCAGCACCAAGGGAAAAAGACATTATTCTTATAATGAGCATTGGACAATTGGGAAAGGAATTGAAAGAGACAGAAGGACACAAAAAAACGCAAAATTTATTGGAACAAGGAAAAAAAAAGTTCAAGTCAATTAACAACTCTAAAGATTTTGGATTAATTAATTGATTAATCGATTACATTGTGGCAGCAAGCTAGAATACTCCAAACAAATTATCTTATTTATGGTCTGATATATTCCCCTCATCATCTCTAGCTAAGATCCTCAATAATTTTTTCTTCTTTTAGTGTGGATGACTATTACATCTAATTTTGTGGAAGGCAATATGATATAATACATAAATTAAGAATGCCGACACAAGAAACAAATAAAGTCCAAAGAACATAAATAGTGTGTGTGTGTGTGTGTATATATATGGTTAGTTATTATTTTATATACGTTCACTGAAGATAATGATTACGAAAACTTTCAGAATCCAAATATGTTGCATGAAAAGGGACTTGATATAAAATGGATTATCTAAATTCCCTAGTCCCTACTGTTTATTCTCGTACACTAGACATGCTAAATATTGATTATTGTTGTTCTACACATACGATTTAGATTTTGAAGGCCATGGCTTAGGGTTTAATTTACTTATATAGAAAGAAGCAGCACTATAAATGGACCTAATTCAAAGCCAAACTTAATTTGCCATAGAGTTTGATGAAAATTTACCTTTGGTTTAGAAGAAACAATCACTGATCAAACATATATAAAAATGTAATAAAAATAAAATAACAGTAGTCCATATCAGTATAAGGAAAGAAAATTACCATACCTCCTCGATCCTCAGAGAAGCCAAAGGAAACAATGAAACTTAAAAATAGTTCACCATTGGATTGGTGAAAAATTCCTTTTCGACCAATCTAATCAGCCATTTAATTAAGCATTCAAATATATAAGCTTATAAATAGTTGAATCTGATGGTGATGAAAAGGATACAAAACAAAATAATGGTAACTAAGCTAGCTAACTACAGATATGTGTGTGACAAAATAACAACTACGAAAGAAAATTACCATATATATATATATATATATGCTTACTCAAATATTTCACTGCAAAGGCAAGTTATTATTTGAGGTCTCGCCATTAAACTGAGGCTTCATCAAGAGAGGCCTCTTCTTCTTCTTCTTCTTGTAAGGGATACCTCTGGCCTTAGCCTGAGAATCCCTCACCTCACGAAGGTAAACTCTTATGGCTGCACTAGCAAAGGGGTTGGTCTCAGGCAAGCCTCCGTTTTCCTCATAGGCGGCTCTGAGGCGGCCGATGAGAGCGTCAAGGCTGCCCCAGGCTTGCCGGAGAGGGCAAGTGCATGGACCAGGAGGTTCAGATTGTCCAAAGAAGAGACAACCTTGGATGTGAACCTTAGTCTTGCCGAACTGGTCGAGGTAGCGAAGGAAATCGAGGACATGGTTGAAATTGCACTGGGATAGAGCCACTGGAGGCCTCTGATTTCGAAGGTACTGTCCAAAAGTGTTCCAATCTCTTCGCTTTTGAGATTCGTAACGACTCAGAGGCTGATGAGGCGATGGCGGCAGCGGCGGCTGAGGATTAAGATTACGATGATGATCTGAGGGAGCATAAGCAGAAGAGGATCTTGATGATCCTGGGATTATGTCTTTTCCTTTGTTTGAGGAAGACATGGTTTCTTTGTTTTCTGCTGTTTAGGGATGAGAAATCATTTTCTACTGCTCTTTTCTCAAGTAACAACAAAAGGAAGGTCTAGTCTTCTATTTCTTTTTGGGTGGGAATGAGGGATGATAGAGAGGGGGACAATATATTACAAGTGGGGGAAAGATTTTTTTTTAAAAAAAAAAAATAGTATCAAATTTTAAGAAAACTTACTGTTGGTAAAAAAAAAAAAAGTTGTAATTCACGAACCCATCGTAGCCTCAAGATAGAGTTCGAAAACTCGTAAGGACTCGACTATCTTTAAAACCATTTGATTGTGATAAATTCCCTTCCTTAAAAATTTTGTAAGGTTATGCTTATATTTTGTGAGTAATATTGTCTATAAGGTAAATTAGTGTTTTTATTCTTAAAAATTTCATATTGTTCTATTATATTTTTAAGAACAATTATGCATAATTTTAATATAATAAAACTTTTGGATTGTAGGAGATTAACGTTTAATTAAATTGACATGTCTGTATAAGTATTGCTTGACTGAAAAGTTATGAAATTGAGTAGAAGAGTGAAAGAGCAACCATTAACAAGTTTCATTTTACTTCTCACACATTTTCTATTATTACATAAATTAAATGTGAATCCATAGTGTAATCCTACATATTTTATATAAAATCAATAAAAAAATCGTATTTCAACATATCATTCATTATAATTAACCGTAAACCGACCCCTAACGAGTTTTGTGAAGTTATTTTGCTCTGTTAATAAATTAAATCTGAGAGGTCTTTGTTTGGGAAATTTTAGATTTTTTGCCAACTGTTTAATTTTTTTATATCTGGATCAAAAGTACTACAAGATGTACAATTTTTTTAATATAAATATCTATTTAATATTATCATTACAAGATTTATGTAATAATTGGCTAAAAAGTTAACATATACATGTTTGAGTTTTGTCTTATTTTATTTCGAACATCTCAAATCAATGGTGCCAGTGAGATAAATAGGAAAAAGTGTAGGACCAATTAAAATGCTTTAGCCTCTCTTTTTCTTCCTTTTCCCCCATTATTTCTTGCTTTAATTGTACTACATTTTCATCAATCATATCACTTTATTTCTTTCTTTATATATTTCTAATTGTGTTTTCTATCACCAAAGGAATTATATATTATATTGGTAACTCAGCGTAATTGATACTAAAGTTATAAGTTACCGGTCAAGATGCTAAAATAACCTTTGACATTTGTAAAAAATGCAACAATTATCATAAACTATTTTTTGGACCATAAGTAATTCATAAACTTTTAAAATTGGGGCACAACTGTTAAATCCATTTAACTTCCATATATTACAATATGAAAAACTAATATTTTGTCCCTTTAAAGTTTTAACTCACATATAACTCAATCCTTGGACTTTTGACTCGCTTGCAACTTAATCCTTGATTTTTCTTATAAGTCGTCCTTTGTGGCAAAAAATTTTAAAGACCTAAGAGAATTAACATTTTGTGGTTTAAATTGTTTAGACCAAATATATGTTAAATAATTCTACTGTTAAAGAGGGGCATTTTGCTAGAACAAGAGTCTAAAAGTCAACTTTAACGGTCCATTGAAGGTTTGGGTGGATGGAAATAAAATATTAACATATAAGGGAGGTTTTTGTAACATATATATTTATTATAAAAGAGGTCTATATGGATTTTCAAAATAGAAAAGAGGTCTCTCTAATTAAGGCGAAGCAAAAGAATGGTTAGAGTATTTGACTCAAAAATTAAAAAATAACGTCTCCGTCCCTACCAACTTGCATTGCCTCCACCTATCTTTTCTATAAACCTTGCTAGGCATCTATGGTGTCCATGATAGATCCTTCAAGAGCTCCTCTCAAGCATAAGGGGAGATCAATTTTCTTATATTAAATGGCCTTCAAAGTTGTGAGCATCACATAAAGATTCTATAGTTCCATTTGTTTTTTTTTTGTTTCATTTATATAAAATTCACCTAAGCAATTTTTTACAAGTGTTTTAACATTTTCTTGCTACATAGGATGACTTGAAAATACTAGGGACTGAGTTATAAGTGAGCCACAACTTTAATGGTCAAAAGATTAATTTTCCACATTATAATAGATGATAGTTAGTTGGATTTAATGATTTTGTCCCAATTTTGAAAGTTTATGGTTACTTTTTCTCCAAAAAATATTTTAAGGTTGTTGCACTTTTGCCAAAACTTCGAAGTTATTTAAGTACCTTAACTCTAAGTTATATTACCTGATGGCCATTTTTTAAACAGTCTAAGGCATTTTTGGGAGGAAATGGTAAATCAATATTGAAAAAGCCAAAACTTGGAAATTTACACTTAGGGTTTGTTTGGTAGTAGCGTCTAATAGTTTTTATGAGCGGTGTGTCACGGGGCCATTACTCTCTCCCCAAAAGGAATTCCTGGTGGGGCGTGCAGTGCGCCCGCTTATATAGCACTTCATTCTCCCAAGCCTCTCCGATGTAGGACTTCGTTACATTCTCCCACAGCCAATCCGCGAGCGCCCTCGCTGCGGGGCCCACTGGTCTCACCGACGTCTGGAGGTCCCCCTTAGACTAAGGTTCGACTGGCTTTGATACCACTTGTCACAGGGTCATTACTCTCTCCCCAAAAGGAATTCCTGGTGGGGTGTGCAGCGCGCCCTCTTATATAGCACTTCACCCTCCCAAACCTCTCCAATGTGGGACTTCGTTATAGGTGGCTGCAAAACTTATGCCCATTTGGGGCAAGGGGTGTTTGGGATGAGCGGACAACTTTAAGTCACTTATTCAAATAAGTGACTAAAAAAAACTCCCTCAGGTGGCTTATTTGACCGTTAGATCGTTGGGGAATAATTATTACCCTCTCTCTCTTTTCTCGACCCTCAGCTCTCTTCTCTCGACCCCCTTAGCTTGCCCTTCTCTTACAAGACATGGCACTCATCTTTCTCCTAGAGTAAGTTCGATGACAACTTACTCTCGCTCTCTCACATTCATCTTTATGCTGCTCGTCCCCACCACGATTGTCAAAAGTGCATGTTAGTGAGGCTTGTCGGACGACAGTGTCGTGGTGATCTCACTTTCAATTAAGTTTCGGCCTTTCTCTAACGTGACAGTAAGGCTAGTTGTGTGGATCTGTCACCTAGTTGGTTGAGTGAGGCATGTAAGTAGGTGGGTCAATTCGTCGTTGTTAGTAGAAGCGGTGGCCAAGAAAGTTGTTAGCTTGTCTCCT
The DNA here is from genome assembly GCA_037177275.1 of Acacia concinna. Classification (NCBI taxonomy): domain Eukaryota; kingdom Viridiplantae; phylum Streptophyta; class Magnoliopsida; order Fabales; family Fabaceae; genus Acacia; species Acacia concinna. Next base: position 3,846,312 of record JBAGKO010000001.1, on the reverse strand, counting down.
TTATCTGTAATCAACGTCGGATGTTCATCTTGAGAAGGGAGTGGTCATTGAAGGTTAGCTTGTCTGATCTGTGCATGGGTAGTGTGATCTAGTTACCAGATCCTCTTTGGTCATCGGAATAGTATGCACCAGAGGTGCTTCTTCTATGGTTTGTTGGGTTGCCATCTGTGTTGTCCATCCTCGTCTGTTGTGGTCATGGTAAGGTGGTTATTTGGTTGTGCCATTGTATATTAGCCACTTATGATTTTTATGTCTCTTCTTTTATTAAACATATGGCCAAGATTTACTTGTGAACTTATTTGAATTGGTCCTACAGCTATTAGGGAAAAATTATCTAGTTTAGGAATGGTTAAAGGCATGCTTTATCAATTGTTGTCATTTGCAGCATTGTCTCTAGCTTGAGTTTGATATTTCTTGATTCTGTGGCATCTATTTAAAGTTTTAGAGTAGTAATGTGCCATCTTGAGATTTCAATAGATAGTGCAAAATTGTATTTTAATCCCCTTCATCGAGTTGATACATGTGCTTAGGCAATCTTTCATTTTCTAAATATAGTTCTTCGTCACATCCTTTGTTGGAGACATAGAGAGAGAAAGAAACCTTAACGTGTATGTTGTTGTATTTACACACCTAAGGGATCGAACACATGTCAATTGCCAACATTAAGACAAATTTGATTCTACATTTATGTTGTGGATTAATTTTTGAGGGAACACTTTGCATTTATTTTGTTTGTTTGATGTGTTACTATATGTTACTGACAGTTACTGTTGTCATAGCAATATGATGAAGGATAAAGAGAAATAGACAGCATTATGGGATACAAGAACCACCTAGGTTTTTATCACAAAAAGGATTGAGCAAATATATAAGAAGGAGCGTAATGGTTTAGCATTTGCAAAGATTGGGTGGGACAGAATCATAGTTGGATTTAATTCAAACACAAGTAGATCATATACAAAGAAGCAATTTAAGAATAAGTTAGATGCCTTAAGGAAGGAATGGAAAGCATGGGATGATATATTCTCAAAGGAGACTGGCATTTCATTCGATTGGTTGAGGAACGTGGTCATTGCTGATGACAAATGGTGGGATAGGAATATATGGGTAAGAAATTAATATTATTGATGTTGAATTGTTATTATGAGTATTTTTATTACAGTTTTGATGGAAGTATCAATGTATACAAGAGAATCCCGCATACAACAAGTATTGTCGCTCAAGCTTGATGTACAATAAGGAGCTGCAAATAATATTCACAGATGTGTTGGCCTCGGGGACTTGATATATTGGCACCATCAACTTCACAACAGAGACCACAAGACTTGAATGCATATGATGTATACTGACCAATGATGGATCTTAAATAAGGCTCTGGTGACAGTGAGGAAGACCTTAAAGGGGTTATTCCAAGATTCAGTGTAGGGTCAGTGATGATTTCCAAGGGTTTACCTTAGGAAAGGGCACTCCTAGTACAATGGTTGGTTCCCAAAGCATAGGGTAAAGAAAAAGGGTTGAAGGTTCTCCAAAATTCATAAAGAAGAAAGGGCCGACATCTCAACAAATTGCAAATACTGTTAGTAGTATGGCATCAAAATCTCAAGATAGATTGGATGCCCTAAATAAGATATACAATGACAATTCATAGATTTAGGATGTAGTCAATGAGTTAATTCAAATGCCGGAACTTGAGGAAGACCCTAACTTTAGCTTTCGCTATTGTAACATGATGATGACCCACTTCCTTAGTCGATGTACTTATGATTAAGGAAAAATCAAGCTTCCTTGCTGCACTGGTTGCGACATCATGCTTATAATTTTCCACACTATTAGGATTCCCCGCCCCTTAGTTAACTGATTTTATTTATGTTGAGACATTATGTTTTTATTTTTCATATGTTTTATTGCCAAACAATTGTTGTTTTACTTGCACATGTTATTGTCAAACTTTATTTTATGATACTTATGCATGTTTTAATATCATGTTATTGCATACTTGCATTTTTCGTAATTTAATATAATTTTGTTTGAACTTGTCTATCACATAGGTTGCATTCCCAATGGCTACTTCAAGTAAAGATAGAAAGGCTCTAGCAATTGCCCTTTTACTTGAAGGGATGGAAGATTGTGAAAAAGTTGTACAATTGGTGGGTGAATATGTCACTCCTCATATAAACAAACAGCCATATAGGACTAATAAGCAAAGAGGTGTAAAGGGGATAGCGGAGGTTTTGCAAGGACATGATGCACTATATCATGAAAATTTTCACTTGGAAAATGTGTCTTCTATCACTTATGCACTAAATTGGTTGAACATGGGTTATGATGGACCACAAACATTGAAATTGAAGAAATGGTTGCCATGTTCATGCATACAGTCAAACATGCACTGAGTAATAGGCTCATATAAGAAATATTCACTACTACAAAATACCCTTTTTACATCCCTATTTTAGGCCTTTTAATGTTCCTTTTGGAGGGGACGCATATCTGAGGGACGCAGAAAGAGGAGAAACAACGTCCCTAAAGTTAGGGACGCAAAAGGTAGGGCGACATCCCCAAAAATATGGATGTAGGCGAGGTAAAATTTTTGACGCAGAAATGGGGGTTTCTGCGTCCCTAGATATACATCTGGGGAAGCAGAAAGTCCCTTTCTGGGGAAGTAGAAATTCCCATTTAGTTTACATGCTTTCTCTCCACTCTTTGTTCTATCTATTTGCATGAGCAGTGATGAATGTGATTTAATTGTGCTAGCTAGAGATAAGGTTTTAAAAGGGTACGCAATATGCATTTCTGAACAAAAGAGGGATATGAAATATATAAATTAATGAACAATATATATTAATCCCAACATTTGTTTTGTCTTCAAAGATTTTAAATCCAACTTTGGCTTTAGTGAAAAAAACATACTAGAGATCAATGTGATATTGGAAGAGAAGTTTACCCAAAACAAGCAGTAGAGACCATCTTCACCAAATCTTCATCTTTAACACCATGGAAGGTATAGAAGGCGACAAGAAAATCCCACGGCACCACCGCGATGATAACTATAGCGTTAAAGGAAAAATGGGAAGGCTGAAGACCCACGAACACCCACGGAGTGAGAAGGTGGAGACCCACGGAGTTGCTGCCGTGAAGCTCAGACTTGCATCTGTGAAGCTCAGAGTTGCAGCAACAAAGCTCGAGTTGCAGTCGTGAAGCTCAGAGTTGCTACCACGAAGCTCAGAGTTGCTGAAGCTTGGAGTTGCAGCCGTGAAGATCAAAGTTGCAGCAGCGAAGAGTGGAATTTGGGAAAGAAACACGAGGGCACTGCTCAGAGTTTCAGCTATGAAGAGAAGAATGGAATTTGAGAAAGGAGAACATGCGAAGAGTGGAAGAAAGAAACACGAGGGTGCTCTATTATGTGAGGAATATCTACTTCCCCAATCAGATATGCAAATAACAATATCTGTGTCCCCAATATGTGATTGGGGAAGTAGATATTGCATGCATGACCAAATCTACTTCCCCAATCACATATTGGGGACACGGATTTAATGGAAATCCGCGTCCCTAATATGTGATTGGGGAAGTAGATTTGGTCATGCAATATCTACTTCCCCAATCACATATTGGGGACACAGATTTAATGGAAATCTGCATCCCCAATATGTTATTGGGGAAGTAGATATTGCATGCATACCAAATCTACTTCCCCAA
>JBAGKO010000001.1:3823333-3835250 GCA_037177275.1 Acacia concinna | reverse complement strand
AAATTTCACCATCTCATGATCAAGCATATATTTGCATGTAAATGACAATTTTAACCTTTAATTAAGCTAAAATAACGACAATACCCCTATGCACTTATTTATTCAATTTAATCCATAATAATGCTTTCCTACTTCCATTTTTTCATATTTAAAACACTACTTAAGTCTAAATTCATACAAAATAGTGATTTATCAGCCTGTCGTTTGGGTATTTAGTAATAACATTTAAATTATAATATTTTAATATGGCTGGTTCAACTTCCGGTCCAACCCGGTAGAACCCTAAACCTATACCGTGACCGGTTCTTTGGCTGGTTCGGTTTTTTTTACTTTGCTTAAAACGGACAATCTTAATAGTGAAGCACTGATCTATTACAGGTGATGATATGCTAAAATTTTGGAAAGTGAAGTGTTGAGATGTTGTAAATGATGTTTCGATACCTTTGCAAGCATAAATATTTTATATCTTCTCATGTATGTGGGAAAGAATGGCATTTAAGAACCAAATAGGAAAATTATGGTTAAGAAAAAGGCTTCTTAAGCTTTTTTTCACTAATTTTTTGTATAAATTTTTGGGCGTGCCTAGAATCTAGTTGACTTGCTAAAGCATCCACATGAAACTGAAGCACCAATGCGAACTCCGATTATGTTACACAATAAATACAGTAAAGAGAAGAAGAGAAGATATAACTCTGATGAGAGATCCTTTTAGATGGAGATAATATTATTTTTGTATGTTATATTATTTTGTCTAACCTTTTTCCCTCAATTTCACATCATATATGGTGTATTTATGGTAACATAGAAATAGATGTGATCCTCAAACATTCAGTAATAGGTCAATAGATACAACCTTCAAACCACAAAAAATATTTCTCTTTACAACCCGTGTTTCTCTATGATAGTCTCTTTTGAATCGGGCCTGGGCCCTAACCCATTAAGGATAGACTAGTATATTCCAACATATTTATATTTGGAAATTCTTAAAAAGGATATTGACAATTTAAGTTATAATAAGATAAAAACAATTAATGTTATAAAAGATTTTAGAAATTTGTGTGATATATTGTGGGGTTCACATTCATTGCTCATCACAGTGATGAGCAACTATTTCTCATCATTATGATGAGATCTTAACCGTTCATTTTTTAATCTGAATGGTCTAGATTTAAAATTTTGAATTTGTTATTTTTTAAATGATAAATTCATTTTTACGAGAAGTGATAGTTATGAAATTATTTTTATTTTTAATTCTGCATATAATAAAATAAAAATTTATTTTAAATAAAATTATTAAATTAAAATTTAATCATTCAAATTCAATCTAACAGTGAAAATGGGTGATAAGCACAATTTTACTTAAGATAATGATGAGCATTGGATATTGTGTAGTTCTAGTTAGGAGGAGCACGAAAAATGCTTTGTCACAGTTTGAGTTCACATTCAATGTTAAGCACTTATGTGCTAATTATACATGCTTCTCTTCAAAACATATAGTGTGGAGATTGTTAGTTAGGACTACTATAACAAATTGCTAAAGGGATCATCTAATAGTTTGGAAGATAACCAAAAAGAAAATGAAACAACACACACATAGAGAAAATGCTTCATCAGCTTTTAATTCCAATACACAGATTATAAATGACAAATTATAATGGATGGAAAAGGTAGTTACACAGTTTCATATTGAAAAAATAGAAGAAGACAAAACCCTAATTTGCATGGTTATGATTGTTTTATGATTAATGACCCGTATGCTTTCACTAAACCCTATGTTGTGTTTTAAAGAGAAGCATGTAATTAGCACATAGATGCTTAGGATGTAATGTGAACTCATAAGTGTTTAAATGAGACTCTTGACATGTTTTGAAATTGTGAGGGTAATGAGGTCACAAAGCGGACAATTTTAAAAATAAAACACTAATATATTACAAGCTATATATGCCAACAGTTTCGAGAGCAAAGCGCCTCGAGATGTTAGTAGTGATGTGCTGATACTTTGCAAGCATAATTATTTTATTTCTTCGCATGCATGTGACGGAGAATCACATTTTAGAACATAATAGGAAAGTTAATGTTATGATAACGACTATTTAATATTTTTTATTAATATTTACATATCAAAATTCTCATATTGACAATTGAAGTCAAAATAAGATAAAAACAATTAATGTTATACAAGAATTTAAAATTTTGATTGACATATTGTGAAGTCCTAGTTAAGGAGGAGAACTAAAAATGCTTTATAATGGTTTAGATACATCTCCTCTTGACGTGTTTTAAAACTATGAGGGCAATGAGGCCTTAAACCAAACACTTTTAAAAACAAAACACTAAGATATTGCAAGCTATATGCCAATAATTTAAGAGCAAAGTGCTGATATGTTATAAGTGATGTGCCTATACTTTAGAAGCATAAATATTTTATATCTTCTCATGTGTAGGGAAGAATGACATTTTAAAACCAAATGGGAAAATTTAGGTTAAGATAACAACTACTTTAGGTTCTTTTACTAATATTTACATCTCAAAATTCTTTATGGATATTGACAATTTACGTTATAATAAGAAAAAAAATGTTATACAAGAATTTAGAAATTTGAGTGATATATTGTGAAGTCCTAGTTGGGGAGGTGAACCAAAAAGGCCTTATAAAGATATAGATATCTTCCCGTTTGACATTTATTAAAACGATGAGGGTAATGAGGACCCAAAGTGGACAATTTCAAATGTAAAGCACCAAGATATTACAAAGCTATATGCAACAATTTTGAGAGCAAAGCGTTGAGATGTTATAATACTTTGCAACCATACATGTGGGGGAGAATGACATTTTAGAACCCAACAGGAAAATTAAAGTCAGGATAACAACTATTTAAGAATTTTTAATAATATTTACATCTCAAAATTATTAAAATGGTATTGAAAATTTAAGTCGTGATATAATAAAAAAATTAATGTTATACAAGAACTTAGACATTTGAGTGATATAGTATGAAGTATTTCTAGATGGGGAGAAGCAAAAACAAAAAACAAAAAAGGCCTTATAAGGGTTTAAATACCCTCCCTCTTCATATGTTTTAAAATTGATAGGGGTAATAAGGTCCAAAGCGGACAATTTCAAAAGTAAAGGGTTGAGCTTTACAAATGATATATATACCTAGAATTTTGAGAACAAAACACTGAGCGGTTACAAATGATGTGTCAATACCCTTGTAGCTTACTAGCATGTGACCTCAAATTGTTACTGCTTACCCATTAATTTTTTTTTTAAAAAAAAAGAACTTTCACTACTATAGAATATGAAATTTGCATCCCCTATCCATTTTTTAAAAGAGGGAAGTAAAAAATAAAAGTGATGATATTTTAGTAATTATTAGAGTTGTGATTTGATATTTTACGTCCTAAAAATTAATTTGAAACTTCAAAGAGAGGCCTTTTAGCATACCTAATAAATATATATATATATATATTAGGGAAGCCAAAAGGAGAACCAAAAGGCATCCCTTTTTGCCTCCCTAATATATATTAGGAACACCAAAGACCCTTTTTTGTGTCCCTAATTTCATTTAGGGACGTAGAAAGTTTTTAAAAAACCCTCTCCTTATTATGCCTTATATCATCAAATCTATCTCACCAACAAACTTTCCTCCTTCTTCGACTTTTTTCTCACTCTTGCCTCCAGTTTGAAAGTTTCTTAAATCTTTCCTCTCTCTCGAGTTGGTAAAGGGCATTCAAGAAGTCCTCTACACACACTTTGATTTAACTCCATCCATATATACCCATCAAGTTTCTTGCTTTAGATCTATGTGATTATATTTTTGTATTCTAAAATGGCTTACTATTATTTGTTTTTCTTTTGAGTGTGTATTTGTGTTTAGCTATTGAAGCCTGTACGGTATAGTTTCGTTGAAGGATCACATCATCGGAGCATTATTTGAATGGCAGACAATCGGATTATTTAGATTAGCTTAGATCCGTCCACTTCTGGAATATAATAATCCACAACCCCCAGTTAATAAGGTACTTCAAGACAAAGTTTGAATCATTCCCTAAATCTTCCCAAATACTCATCTATGTTTATATATATATATATATATAAACCATAACTTGATTATTGAAATCTCAGGATGATGCTTATCAGAAAACATTGATGTTGGAAGTATCAGAAAGAGATGGAGATGCTTTTCAACCATTCCACATAGAAGGAACAAGTGTTGGAAAGATTATTACAACATTAAAGGCCAATAAAGCATCCTCTTCGCCGATGTCAATGACTCCATTGATGGATGGAAACAATAAGAAAGAAGAGAGAGAATGTCATAATAATAATAATAATAATAATAAGGGACATATGACATCCCAACTTTTTAAATTTAGGACGATGTAAATGGCTTATTACATCCATTTTTTTATGGATGCCGTTTCTCTTCTTTTTAGGTCCCTCAATATGAGTCCCCCTAAAAAAAACGTTAAAAGGACGTAACAACGGATTTTTAAATTATATTTTATAGTAGTATTCCAATAATGCATTTAGAAATTGAAGTGTTTTGTAGATGTTGAGTTACCACTAATCTTTCTCTCTCATGGGGCATAAAATTGATGAGAAACATCAAACAAGTTGAAGTTCCACTTGGAATGAAAAAAGGGAAAAAAAAAAAACCAAAAATCACAAGTCAAATTTTATTATGTTTGGTATCTACCACCACGAACAAACATACATATAGCACAGAGAAATTAAAACATGTCAATAGTTCACATCTGGTTGTTTTTAACAGCCAAATTCAGGTATCTCAAGTGGATACAAATGGATCATATCAGACCAAGCATTTTTAACAGATGGGTCAATATCAGATATGCATTTCCACACTGCACTGTTACACTTAAAACCACTTCCAAAACCAATTTGCCAAACCCTATCTCCTTTCTTTACTTTCCCTTTTGCCTCCAAATAACACAGTTCGTACCAAAGTGAAGAAGATGAAGTGTTCCCAAATCTGTACAATGCCATCCTTGAAGCCTCACTATCTTCCTTCTCCAGCTTTAGGCTATCCTCTATTGCATCTATCACCCCTTTGCCCCCTGCATGTATGCAAAAATGCTCAAATGATTTCTTGAAATTGGGAACATATGACGCCTTCTGGTTGTTGTCATTGTCACTACCCGGTTGGATTCTCCGGCTAATCTCGGACCACGCGAAGCGAATCTGCTCGGAGTAAGGCAGCACGAGAGGGCCTAAAGTTGTGATGTTTGCCCTCAAAGACCGAGCAGCCACTTTTAGGAGTTCCCTTGATAAGGACACTCCCACATGTCCAGCTTCATCTGGCTCTTGGTAAACACACTTGTAGGCATTTTCATTTGACCCTAAATGAGTCCTCACAAGGTGCTTGAGCTCATACTTTGCAATTTTCTTGTCCTGTTAAACCATAGAAATGTAAGATATTATGTAGTCAGAAAGATAGGACACTTAGGAAAATACCCTTTGACACACAAACCTTCTAAATATACAGATATATCATCACCTGTTTCTTGTTGGACAGTAAAATAGCTGCTCCTCCCATTCTAAACAACACATTGGCAATGAGCTTGGATTTGGTAATTCCAGTATAACCATTTGGAGATACAACCTCCATACTTAGAACTAAAGCTAAAGAGTTCTTGTGAACTCTGAGAAGATCTTTAGCTAAGCTTATTGATAACACGCCAGCACTACATCCCATACCACTGAGACTCACACTCTTTATATTGCTTCTGAAACCAAACTTGTTGATGATCATGGAAGTTATGGAAGGTGTAGGACAGAACAGGCTACAATTTGATACTAGGATGTCTATGTTCTTAGGATGGACACTGTGTTTGTTAAGAAGGTCTTGGACTGTGGTGAACAGGACAAGTTCAATCTCTTCTTGAGCACTTTGGAGTGAATCATTTGGTGGGATCTCATGAATTGGATCGGGCACACAGGCTTCGGGTCCGATCCCAGATCTTTCAAACACTTTGGATTGAAAATCAATGATTTCTCTGGAGATACCACAGATCTCAAAGTGTTCTATGAAGTTTGAGTGAGGAACTCGCAGGGTGTTTGGGGGCAGAAAACAGGAAAAGTCAACAAGGTAGACATTTCTTGACCTTAACTTAAGAAAAGACAGAACTGTGATGAGAATAAACATGGCTGCTAAGGTTTGTGTCAGAGTTACTGAACCTTGAAGCAGTGCAGAGAAGTTTGAAGAAAGAGATGAAAATTCAGAAAGAAGAATATCCATTGTTAGATAAGGTACAGGTAAATTGTTAGAACTTTGGTGAGGTGGTGATGATATAATGAAAGTACGAAACAGAGGAGTGTGTGTGTGTGTGTGTGTGTGAGAGAGAGAGAGAGAGAGGTTTCAAGATGCAACTTATGTGGTATATTTTGTGTGATAAAATCTGCAATTACAAGTTGTGCATCTTTCTTCCATCTAAATAGCAGTGTTGTGTCGGGAAATGGCTTTGGTCAACAAAATTCTCATGATATAACCGTCTCAACAGCCTTCCCAAGCCAAATAAGAAAATAAAAATCAACAATGTGTGTTAGGAGCTCATTAAGAGATTTAGTTTGGTAGTCAATGTTTAAAAAACAAAAAATTCTCTATCTACTTTATCTCATAAATTTATATTTTTTTTTAGCAAACTATCCATATTAACTATACATATTAAAGAACGATTTCCATAAAGAGGTAGTTGACACTTGATTTTGGTTTGGATAAATGATAAGGGAAGTGACTTATTATAAGTCACTTTTAAAAAAATTGATTTGTGTTTGGATTTGAGGTAATTGAAGTGATTTTTTGCAAACTAAAGTTTATTTAAATGATAAGCAGAAAAGTAATTTAAGATCGGTTTTTTAAAGAGTTTATTTTAAAAGACTTCGTCATCTATTTGAATTTTAATAATAATTTAATATTTAGAATGAGATTTTTCTTTCCACTTTGTCCTTATTAATTTTTTTAAAAAAGTAAAAACAGTATAATAAAAGCTCATCCAAGCTTTAAATTACTTTTGTTTCATAAGCTCAATTAGATAAAAAGAGTTCCCAAACACCTAAAGGGAGTTCCCAAACAGCCCTTTAGTAAGTTCTTTAAGCATTTAGTCAGGGGTTTGATCATTAGCAGTATAGAGAGGATGTCGTGATTAGCACTAAAGCCCTTTCAGAAAGTCTGCAGTGTAAAGAAATTAGTTATCGACTCACTGCTATGCTATGTGAGATGGATATTATGGGCCTATAAAAAAGAAAATTTTAAATTATTAAAAAGTTCAGTAAATAAAAAAATTATTTAGAATTGTTTGAAATTAGTCAATTTAAATTTTGCTGTTATTCACATTTCACGTGGGATATAGTCAGTCCTTTAATATTTTATTTTAAGGTAAATGTTAAGCTCAATCCTATATACTATGAACCTAAAAAAGATGTCAGGTAAAAAACCCTTAAAAAGGTACATTAAAATAACTAGAATTATTAAAAAAATATTAAATTCCAATCATGGCTTCAATTCTTTTTTAAAAAAATTATCAACTGTTAACGCTGATTTTCTTTTAAAATACTAAAAAAAAATTTCCAGGCTTTTAAAGTAATAAATTACAGTATAAAATTTAATATTCATAATTAAATCAACTATGGGTTCATTAAGGCTGGAATTTATTCAGCTAGAGGTAAAAAAAAAGAAAAAAAGCCAACTTCCTATGCCATTATTTAATTGTAAATTGAAAAATGTGTTAACAGTATGAGCTCTGTAAATTCAATATATAATATTGGCATGTATTATTTACCAAGAGATTGACCGATTGGAAGCTATAGATTAGCCTTAAAACTAATTATCAATCTATATATCCTACTGTCAATAGGTCGAAAAAAATTATATTACTTTTAGAGTATTATCATCGTATGGTTTAATAAGAAATTTGGAAAGGATGTCCAATATTCATTTATAGAATTTTTCATCAAATCCTGTATTTTTTAGGTGAAGCTAAAACTTTTGTGAAAAAATGAAGGAGGAACCATAGGACAGGGTCACAGGGATGCTGGCAAAAAACACAAAAAATGAAAAAGGTCTTCACCATATTTGTTTATTTTATTTTATTTTGGTCATACAAGAGGGTCAGGCCCCAACCATCTTCGTTTACTCTTTTTTTTTGGTAATACAAGAGGGCTAGGCCCAAACCATCTTTGTTTACCTTGTTTTTGGTAATACAAGAGGGCTAGGCCCAAACCATCTTCATTTACTTTCGGTCATTGTATATTCTGCTCAATCCAAGTCGTCACTGTACTCTTCAGTCTTCACCATCGATCCATCGTCACCGTCTCTTCCCCTCTCTATGGGAACTCCGTACCCGAACCGCATAAATCCGACCCAAACCCGAATCGGATGGATAGGCATCGGCGTCATGGGCGCTGCTATGGCCTCTCGCCTTCTCTCCGCCGGCTACTCCATCACTATCTACGCTCGCAATCCATCCAAGGCTCTTCCTCTGCAATCCCTAGGTGCCTACGTTGCCGATTCTCCGGCTGAAGTCGCTCGATCTTGCGATGTCACATTCACCATGGTCGGTCACCCATCGGACGTTCGATCAGTCGTCTTACAAGACCCTAACTGTGTTCTCTCCGGCCTAACCCCCAACTCTGTCACCGTTGACATGACTAGCAGCCACCCTGATCTCGCCAGAGAGATTTTCTCCTTAGCGCGAGAGAGAAATTGTTGGTCTGTGGATGCACCAGTTTCTGGAGGCGACATTGGTGCGAGAGATGGAAAATTAGCTATATTTGCTGCTGGTGAACAAGCTGTGGTGAAGTGGTTAGAACCCTTGTTTCAGATTCTAGGGAAGGCTACGTTCGTGGGTCAAGCAGGATGTGGACAGAGCTGCAAAATAGCGAATCAGATAACTATTGGGGCTAATCTGATTGGTTTGAGTGAAGGTTTGGTTTTTGCAGAACAAGCAGGTTTGAATTTGAAGCAGTTTGTGGAAGCAATCAAAAGAGGATCTGCTTATACCAAGGCGTTGGAGTTATTTGGAGACAGAATGGTTGATAAGGATTTTAGGCCTGGAGGGTTTGCTGAGTATATGGTGAAGGATTTGGGAATGGGGCTGGATATGGTGGAGCAGAGTGAGGATGATAAGGTTGTAGTGTTGCCTGAAGCTTCTTTGTGCAAGCAGCTGTACTCCAGTATGGTAGCTAATGGAGATGGGAAGCTTGGGGGTCAAGGTATTATCTCTGTCATTCAGAGAATCAATGGGCTATGAGTTTTTCATTCCTCAGTACTTTAAATGGTGGATATCAGCAGCTTGCAGGTTAAGTTATTCTTGTAGCATTGTATTTTGACAATGGGAACTTTAACATTGTGTGGTCTGTTAAGAATTTCATATCAGGTCATGTGTGTGGGTATGCCTTGCAAATTTGCTTGGCCTTAAAGCAGCTGTAGAATGAGAAAAGCGTGGATATTGTCTCTATAGTTTCCCATTCTCGTTTGAAAATTACACGAGTCTCGATGGGCATTGAAGAACTTAGATGCCTATTGTTCATCTGGTAAACATAGCAAATCAATGTTGCAGCTACAACTTTTAGAGGTTTCATTTAGCTTGTGCTGAGTCAATGAAGAGATCTGAACATGCATAAAGTGTGTTATTACTTGAACATTTTTTATATATTTGGAGACAGCTAGAGAGATCAAAATAGCTGCACATTACTAATTATACACTTCCTAAACTACCCCTATCAATACTCTTTTAATTATAATTATACACCACAATAATTTAAATATTTACACAAGGAGGAAGTTTTACTTCTTCCCCTACTTCCTATAAATATATACACAAAAAGAAATGGTGAATTTGAAATCACAAATTAAGGTATTTTTAGAACATAATATGATATTATAGCAATTAATTAATTAACTAATTTAACCAATATCTTTAGTCCATTCAAAAAAGCCAATTGATCTTATATTTAGGACCGGAGGATAATGTTAAGAATATGATTATGTGATACGGTGTCTTATGGAATAGAAGTGTGCTTGCATAATTTATATCCTGGAGTTATGACAAGAGATTTAAGTGTACGCTTTTCTATTGTATACGAGAACTAGAGTTACCTGTAGATGGTAATATCCAGCTGAGACTGATACATTCCTGAACAGGGTTTAACCTATTGCTGGAAGTGAATAGATTTAGCTTAAAATGTTGTGAAAAAGAGTTGTCATACTAACAAGTATTATCTTAACAGAGGGTATCAATTTATTCTAAAATAAACGGTTTATAATTATCAAAATCTTCGTTTTCATTTGGAGATTATATTCTCTATATGTTGCAATAGCCTATATGCTATATCTATTTTCCCCTGCGACGGTTCGGGACTTGTGTGAACCTTGGGCTTTTCAATCTTACTACTCACTAGTTAACTTTAGTGGGCAGGGTTCTCCTTTAGATTGATAGTAATGCTATCAAAGGACCTCGCTACACAATTTAAAGGTGTCTGATTTATCCTAAAATTGTAAGTATTGGATTCTATTCTAACATGTTTCCATCAGTTTTTTGATTTGGTATTCAACAGTGTTTGAATAGGATTGCTTCGGATAAGAGGATATTTGTGCCTAGTAAAAAATCTCTCTTGCGCATCTGTTTGGAGTTGGAAAAGAACTATCAATGCTTTGTAATGGATGAAGTTTGGCATTTTACTCTAAGTAGATAACATGGTTGGTTTATCTTGTAGCACAGTACTCCCTCGAGTCCCTGTTATACAGCACCTTCTAAAGGATTAGATGATGCTTATCAGAAGCCACCATGTGAGACATTAATTACAATACCTGAAGCATAGTACTCCCTTGAGTCCTTGTTATACTAATTTATCTGACTCATGAACATATATATAATTAAATAATATATGAATATGTTATGATTAATTAATTTATTTAGTTTCTTTAATATTCTTTTTAAAAAAATTAACTATATATTATATGAAGGTCTGATGAGTATCATCATGCAAATAAGTTTTTATCCAACAGATTTTTTTGTTTGATAAAAACCTATATGAATATGAATCACATTTTACTAATACACTTTTACACCAAAAAGTCCCCAAAATTCAGTTGTCATATATTTAAATTAAAATACGTATGGTCCACCAACTTAATTTTTGTCGCCGCTAGCTATACAGGCTCACAAGCATTCTACGAGCAGGCTCACCAACTAAAATAACTCATTCTATTTATTTGTAATTAATAATTCTCACCAGACCAAGCACGTCCCACTAGCGTACAGCGGTTTTTTAATAAAATCTAATAAAAAATTTATTTAACAAAATACAACACTTTAAAAATATTTAACGAAATATAACATCACAAATCGTATTAAGTTGATACGATTTATACAAATCGTGCTAACTAAACACGATTTACATTGGAGAAAGGGCATTGGATGAGAATTTTTAAAAGAAATCGTGCTACAATAGCATGATTTGTCAATTGGTGCTACAGTAGCACATATTTTTTTTTTGTACACCCTTCTCCAATTGCACATAAACCAACTCCCTTACCAAAAACCACATGCATGCTGTAGTTAGGGGTGTGCTTGGGACGGGACGGGATCGGGAAGTCCCGATCCCGAAAATGGTTTAGGATTGATTTTCAATCTCGATCCCGATCCTGAAAATTTCCCCGTCCCGTCGGGACAGGAAATTCTTGGGATGGGATTGGGAATTTCCCAAAGTTATTTAGGCTTCTTCTTTTTTTCTTAAAGCATTGTAGCCCATTTTTAACAACAAATGGGCCCGTTTGGATACTGCTTAATTTAAGTGACTTATTTTTTTTATGGGTTTACAAGAGATGTGTAACATCCCAAATTTTTATTCATCATATTCCCTAAGTATATGAAAATATAAGAGGAATAAAAT
>JBAGKO010000001.1:3812790-3823233 GCA_037177275.1 Acacia concinna | reverse complement strand
TATTATAAATTATAAATACATACGAGGAAAGTAAAGTTCTAAATTCTAAATTGCCTTATGGGAATTGATTGTCCTTTTTCAATATTTCTAGTGCTATCATATGGTATTCTTTTTTTTTTTAATAAATGCATTAGTTTCGAAAAGCAAGGGGGGAAAACAAGACAGGCAGCCTGGCACCAGACATCAAACAGTTTCCATTTTAAAGCCTTAAAAGAATTTTTTTTATTTTTTTTAAAATAGAATGAGAGTTCAATTGGGCAAAAGACCTGAGAGAAAATAATGCTTATACAATATGAGTAAGAATCCCTACCCCCAACAAACTATTGATTAAGACATGCCAACCTCTTTTAAATTATATAAAATTCTCCCAAATTTTATGTCACACGTGCATCAATGTTGGAGAGAGTTATATACATATAAAAAATAAAATTTAAGAGTATAAAATTAATAGTTTAGAATTATTTACATAAACTTGAAAATTTGAGAATCATTATTATGAAAGTTTTAAATGTATCTATTTTCCCCTGCGACGGTTCGGGACTTGTGTGAACCTTGGGCTTTTCAAACTTACTCCTCACTAGTTAACTTCAGTGGCAGGGTTCTCCCTTAGATTGATAGTAATGCTATCAAAGGACCTTGCTACATAATTTAAAAGGTGTCTGATTTATCATAAAATTGTAAGTATTGGATTCTATTCGAACACGTTTCCATCAGTTTTTTGATTTGGTATTCAACAGTGTTTGAATAGGATTGCTTTTAATAAGAGGATATTTTGTGTCGCATTTGTTTGGAGTTGGAAAATAACTATTAATGCTTTGTAATCGATTAAGTTGTGGCATTTTAATTTAAGTAGATAATATGGTTGGTTTATCTTGTAGCATAGTACTCCCTCAAGCCCTTATTATTCAACACGTTCTAATGGATTTGATGATGCTTATTAATTAGAAGCCACCATGGGCAATTTGATAGAAATACGGTAAACAGGAAAAAAATTATTTAAATACTACAAAATAAAAATTATTTATTTATATACAATATTTAAAATCGTTCACTAAGATAATAATTTTAAAAATATGAAGAAATTATTCACCTAGTGAATAATTTTCCTCTCTTTCTCTCTGAAAAAACTGATAGGAGAGAGAGAAATCAAAATCGTAAACGATTTTGGTTTCTTTCTCTTCTATCAGCTTTTTTTGTTCAACCATTTTGGTTTCACGTTTTTACTTCAGCTTTTTTTTTTTGGTTATTAATAAAAACTGCAACTAAATACTTTATTTCGTTTACTCTACTTTTCATTTTCTTTTTAGATTTAGAGAGAGTTACAACTAATTTCACTCAACTTCACTATTTGTTTCTTTCATCCACTATTTATTTTATAAATCTAAATGAATAGGAACATATTTAATCTCCCTAATTAAAAAGAATTTGGGAGAACTTTATAAAAAGAATATATTTTATCCTGACAACTGAATCTACAAAGATATATAGATATAACTTTTTTACAAATATAACGTCACATATCTAAAATATAAACTTCTATTTATATATGATCTTTTGCTTTTTTTTTTAATTTTAATTTTCAAGTTATTTCATCAAATTAATTTAAATATGATATATTCAAAATTTACGCTTCTTTTCTGCCAACTCTCAAATTCTCTTCCATCAACACATTTGCAAAAAGAGGCTTAGATTATGAATACATCATATTTAAATTAATTTGATGAAATAACTTGAAAATTAAAAATATAAAAAAAGAAGCACAAGATCATATATAAATAAAAGTGTAGATTTTGGATATATGATGTTATATTTGTAAAAAAATTATATTTATATATCTCTATAGATTCAGTTGCCAAAATAAAATATATTCTTTTTATAAAGTTCTCCCAAATTCTTTTTATTTAGAGAAATTAAATATATTCTTATTCACTCGGATTTATAAAATAAAATGTGGATGAAAGAAACAAATAGTGAAGTGGAAAATAATTAGTTGTAACTCTCTTTGGATCCAAAAATAGAATGAAAACTGAAAAGTAGAATAAAAGAAATAGGGTATTTAGTTATAATTTTTATCAATAACAAAAACAAAAAGCTGAAGTGAAAACGTGGGGGTGGGAATTTTTTTTTTTTTAAAAAAAACGACTTTAGTTTCTCTCTTATGTCAGATTTTTCAGAAAGAGAGAAAGAGAAATGAACGATTTCTTCACATTTTCAAAATCATTATCTTAGTGAACGGTTTTAAATATAGTATATAAATAAATAATTTTTATCTTATACTGTTTAAGCACTTTTTTTTTCTTTTTACTGTTTACCGTATTTCTATCAAATTGCCGCCACCATGTGAGGCATTGATAATAATCATAATATGGTTGGTTTATCTTGTAGCACAGTACTCCCTCGAGTCCCTGTTATATATACAACACCTTCTAAAGGACTAGATGTTCCTTATTAGAAAGCCGTGAGGCATTAATTACAATACTTGAAGCATAATACTCCCTCGAGTCCTTGTTATACTAATTTATCTGTTTTATGAACAGATATATAATCAAATAATATATGATATACGTTATGATTAATAAATTTATTTAGTTTTTTTAATTTTTTTAAAAAAGTTAATTATATATTGTATGAAGGACCGATGAGTATCATGCAATTAATTTTTTATCCAACAGAATTTTTTGTTTGGTAAAAACCTATATAAATATGAATCACATTTTACTAATCCACTTTTACACCAAAAAGTCCCCAAAATTCTGTTGTCATATATTTAAATTAAAATACGTATGTTCCACCAACTTAATTTTTGTCGCCGCTAGTCTAAACAGGCTCACAAGCATTCTATGAGCAGGCTCACCAACTAAAATAACTCGTTCTTTTTTTATTTGTAATTAATAATTCTCACTAAACCAAGCACGTCCCACTAGGATACAGCTTAACTATTTATTATTGTACAAAAAATTGAATTGGACCGACCGGTTCGACCGAAAACTGGCCCTTGGTCTGGTCCGGTTGGTTATATAACTGTTGGCCGGTTCGACCTGGTCAATGACCGGTTGCACCGGCCGGTTCAACCGAGAAAACCAGCCGGTCCGGTTTTAAAAAAAATGAAAAAAATGAAAAAAAGAATAGTGATTTATCAACTAGCGGGACCGCCATAGCTAACTCTGTGTAGCGTGTTAAGCCTAATAATTGATACAAAATAGTGATTTATCAACCTGTCTCTTAGGTATTTAGTAATAACATCTAAATTATAATATTTTAATATGCTCGATTCAATGGCCAGTTCAATCCCCGGTTGAACCCTGAACCCATACCATGACCGATTCTTTAGCCGGTCCAATTTTTTGTACCTTGCTATTTATAAAGACAAGCAGAAGGTTGGTATGAGTAAAAATCACTACTCCCAACAAACTATTGATTAAGACATGCCAACCTCTTTTACATTATATAAAATTCTCCCAAATTTTATCTCATAGATGCATCAATGTTGGAGAGAGTTATATGCATATAAAACTAAAATTTAAGAGTATAAAATTAATAGTTTAGAATTATTTACATAAACTTGAAAATTTGATAAATATTATTATGAAAGTTTTAAATGTAAAGGATGTTATTTTGTATCCAGTTCTAGGTTGTAGCAAGTTTTACCTATTCCTTTTACGTGAGTTTTTCCTAATTTAGCATAATTAAAATTAGTGTACAATTTTTGTTATAAAAAATTAGCATACTCTGTATATTTATGTGATATATAGAATATAAAAACAAACCAGTTCAAGGACAAGAAATTTCATTTGAATTTCCTTTCCTCAAACACAAAAAAAACAAAAACAAAAAAAAAGCAAAAAAAATAATTAAAAAAAAAAAGGCGCGCACGGCCCACGTGACCCAAATTTAAACCTGAAATTCTGGTAAACGTGAATATTTTATCCCTCTTATATATATATATATATATATATATATATATAATGATTTCATGATAAAATCTAAATATCTTAAATTTAATAAATAATAATGATTTTAAATATGTTTTTCTTATCTAAAAATATTGAATAAAATATTATTTAAAATAAAGACAATATAAATAAAAATAAAAATTTTTATTTTTATTTAGGGAAATTTGAGTTCAGGTCCCAGCCAATGGAATTTACAATCAAATGGTCCCATGAATCACGTAATTGTAATAAAGTCTTATGAGACTTTTTTTATAATTAATTTCTTAATAAAAAAATAATTTCTCTCTCTCTGTCACTCTGTTTGATATCTCTGTCTCTATCTGACGTGTTTGTCCCTGTCACTCTCTCTCTCTCTATTTGAAGTTATAGTTGTCAATGTAGGACATTGAATTTCCAATAGAAAGTGCATCTCATTCTCTCTCTCTCTGTAAAGGCCATTAGAAATAGATGTATTTCTATTGATAACTCAATATATGTCATTGACAATTTAGTGTACTTCTATTGACAACTCAGTGTCTTACCATTGACAACTATAATCCACTGTCTCTGTAATTGCAAAAAAGTCTTACGAGACTGTATTGTAATTACAATATTTCACAGGACCATTTAATTATAAATTCCATTAACCGGGACCTAAACACAAATTTCCTTAAAATGGATAATAGACTTGTACATTAGACACAATGTCCGAAGAAAAAAGAAGCGGTATGCCTACTCAAACCCAAATAATCAGAGGTACACAAATCGTACAATATTATGTAAGAATGCTTCTATGCAATGTATGTGTGAAATTAATTTTTCTCTTTTCGTTTGACCAGTTATGCTTGAAATGACTTTTTTTGACCACAATATACCAAACATTGCATTGGATGAGCTTGGCATACCCAGAAACATTGCATGCTAATGGATCTCTCTTGGCGGTTTTTTAAACTGTCACTTCTAACCATGTGTAATGAAAACTATCTTTATTGATATAACCTTCTTTAAAAGTTCAGGGGAAAAAAAAACTCATCATCTAGTTTAAGATCAGAACGAGTATTAGTTAAAATAAGGTTGGATAATTTCTCTATAAATAGAGCATCCTTCTCCTCTTAAATAGACCACGCATCCAAGTGAATGCATCTCTCTTCTTCAATTACTTGTCTCTCTCCCTTCCTTTCCTTGCTATATTCTAAAACTCACCAAATTTAAACGCAGCATCTTTTTGTTACCCTTTTTCCATTTCTTCATAATAACAGGTACCTACTCTCTCAAGTCCTTCACTGCAAAAATATTTGCAAATGGGCATTATTTAAAGAGTAGAAATGTGTGTGTGTGTACAAATGTTAGTTTCTTTTATGCTATTTTTTTCTCACTTTATATTATATCTATAAATCAGTTGAATTATTCATAAATCTTAAACAATACAGATCATTTATTAGATTCCGTGTAATGCATGAAACCCACAACCATCTATATCTAATTAGAAATATGCATGTTTATACATGCTATGTTACTAAAATATATGAAGAAGTAATTAAGAGAAACTATATATGTTGAATGAAATGTGTTTGTATATATGAGTTTTTGATTGAAGTGTGTTTGGTAGTTAGAGCTAGAGCAGAAGCAATTAAGCAAATGGAGATGGACTTGACACCAAAGAAGGCACAAGTGATGTTTGAAGGAGAAGGTGGAGCTTACTCCTTTTGGTCAACTTCTCAAGTTCCTCTTCTGTCTAAGACCAATGTTGCTGCTGGTTGTCTTAAGCTTCAACCTCATGGCTTTGCTCTTCCCCACTATGCTGATTCTCCTAAAATTGGCTATGTTCTTCAAGGTAACTCATAGACATTGTATGCAGATTTTTTTCAAGGCATGAATAGGAACTAGTTAGGTAACTGATGAACATGAACAAAAGTAAGTTAATTTAGTTATCTGACCTACTCAGCTTCAGTCTGAACGAGTAACTAGGGCGATGCCTATTCTTCCTTCCTATTAATTTAATCGACTTTATTCTGATTGGCGAAATAAGAAAGTGTGTTAATTCCCCTGAAATAGCCTTTTACATTATTTTAATATGAATTATGCTTAAATGGAAACCCCTTTAAACCCCCAATCTAATTTCTATACCACCTCTAGTACTCAATATAAAAGCTAGTTTGGGGCTTAGATTTGATCTTAAATATAATAACTTAATCCACTTTATCTCCCAAATTTATAGTTCTTTCCCCAAAGTATCCTTATTAATTATATATGTTAAGGGTTTTCCAAATTCCAACTAAGGTAGTCTTGATATAAATGATACTTTATGGAAATCAATTCATATTTGTTACAAATAATTAACCATTTAACCCAATTAATTTCCTCAATTTACTTAAATTAATTTGTTAAGAAGCTATTATATTATGCACCAGAGGTAGTATTTGTGATCTACATGATTGTTTCAAATGGGGACTTTTCCTTAATTAACTGTTTAGTCTCAATGACTTGGCCAACGCAGGGACAGATGGCATAGTTGGGATGGTGGTCCCAAGCGCAGATACAGAGGTCGTTTTGAAGCTGAAGAAAGGAGATGTGATCCCAGTACCTATAGGAGCAGTCTCATGGTGGTTCAACAATGGAGATTCTGAACTGATCATAGTGTTTTTGGGTGAAACATCTCAAGGTCATGTTCCTGGCCAATTCAGTTACTTCTTTCTCGCAGGAACTCAAGGAATCATGGGAGGCTTTTCCTCTGAGGTCATAACCAAAGCTTATAACTTGACCAACAAAGAAGCAAACAAACTCACAAAGAGCCAACAAGGAGCTTTGATCATTAAGCTTCAAAAAGGTCAACACGAAATGCCAGAACCTGAGATGGACAAGACAAAAAACATGGTGTACAACATTGATGCTTCAAGACCAGACCATGGTGGGGTAGAAAATGGAGGTTTGGTCACAACTTTAACTGAGTCAGAGTTCCCTTTAGTTGGAGAAGTTGGGCTGAGTGTGATGAGAGTCAAGCTTAAACCTAATGCTATTAGGGCACCACTGTACCTAAAGCACCCAGCGGTTCAAGTGATTTATGTTGGTAAAGGAAGTGGCAAGATTGAGATTGTAGGGTTCAATGGGAAATCTGTGTTGGATTCTCAAGTTGAAGCTGGTCAATTGCTTGTTGTGCCTAAGTTTTTTGTGGCTGCACAGATTGCTGGTGAAGATGGAATGGAGTTCTACTCTATCCTCACAACAAAAAGGTAATTTTTAACTTCTATATATTTGAAAATTCTGAATCAAATTAAGGGTTTATGAATAGTACAGTTCATTGTTCATGTTTATGTAAGTGGGATTACTTGCAGGCTAATGTTTGAAAAGTTAGCTGGGAAATCATCAATATGGGAGGCCATATCTTCTCAAGTGCAACAAGTTGCTCTTAATGTGGATTATCCAGATTTAGAGAAGCTTTTCTTGTCCAGCCCCAAACACACCACAAATCTCGTTCCTCCATAATGTTGTCGTCTCTTTCTTTAAGTTAATTACTCTTCAATGGGAGTATTAAGGTCTCTTGTTAATATTTATCTTAATGCAT
The DNA here is from genome assembly GCA_037177275.1 of Acacia concinna. NCBI lineage: Eukaryota > Viridiplantae > Streptophyta > Magnoliopsida > Fabales > Fabaceae > Acacia > Acacia concinna. The sequence continues at coordinate 3,815,739 of JBAGKO010000001.1, read as the reverse complement.
GCCTTCTGTATTGAAAGTAAACCAAGACGGTTTATATTAAAGTAGTCAATAAAACTTACTGAACCGTTATTTCTTTTAAAAACTTCAATTGATACTGCAACTAAAAAGATGAACATTAACAAGTCTTATCTCATTAAGTAATATATATTGGTTACATTGATCCAATGATGCCATTCAATTCCACCACCAACAATCAAAATTTTTGTATAAATTGTTAACTAAAAGGTCCGGCTTATAGCATTATTAAGTGATACTCTTCAATATTCCTTTATCCATTTTCAAAAGAGTTCATACAGCGTGATGTATCCTCTTTATCCATACCATGACTATTGTATGTGTGTCCAAACCACCATAAACAATTTTCTACCATTTATTTTTTAATAGAAACCATCCCTACTCTTGTATGACTATACATTCTTCTAGTATCCTTAATTATCTTAGCTCAACTATCCCATTTAGCGTTTTTGTTATCCTTTTAAAACCCAACGTAAATCATTGTTATTGAGCATAATAAAACTTTTCATTTATTTTATTAATCATGTTTCAACCACAAATGACTCTAATAAAATTTTCTCCATTTAAACCACTCAACTCAAATTTATTGATTAATATCTCGATTAATTTTACCCTCCTTTTGTATAATTGATTTCAAATAGTTTAACTTTTTTTTCATTTGTTGAATGATTTTGTCTTCCATCGTCTCAACCTTCAAATAGCTTATCATTTGTTTCATCTAAAAATGCAACGCATATACTCCCTCTTGTCGTAGTCCTAATTACAAAGGCCTGTTAATTTTTTTAGAGAATCATAAAAAAATTCTAAAAAAGTCAACGGGTCCTTATAATCAGGATCAGAGAGAATATTTTGTGTTACTTCTATTTAAGAGAAAATCTTAGACTCGAAGGTACCTTTTCATAATTCAAGTCTAGAGTTATGAATGTCTTCTATTGATTCAGCAAAAAAGCATTTACTCAAGAACTTCTTTGTGTATATATAAGTTAAGTTAGAGTTTCTAAAATAAAGTTAAAAAAATAAGGTTTTAATTATGACCTCGATGCAAAACACTTTTTTATATGTAAAACACTTTTTTCGTTTCCAAGACCTTTTAGTACTCATTTGGGAGGTAAGAAAAACGAGTATTTTAAACATTTTTCTACGAATATAAACAAAATTCCTTTTATATACTTATCTTCAACGCTTAAAATCACTTCTAAAAAAATAAAATAAATGGGCACTTAATGTCTCAAGTATGCAATCAATTAAGTTTGAAATTGATTAAATTCAAATAAACAACTTTCATATTCCAGAATTTCATCCAACCGACAACTCTGAATAAAATCAATAAATTGATATAATATGCATAAAAACATTAAAAGTGAAAAGAAATTTTAGCTACAAACTTCCGTTTTTTTATGTAATTAATTCTCACCGGATTACGTGCGTACTTGCGGACCGCTCACCTGTGCCTATTTACTAAGACAAACAAAGGGTTGGACTTGGTATAAAAGTTTCTAGTCCCCTTATGATCTTGTGGTATAAATTTTTTTTCCCCAATTGAAGATTTTGAGTTCAATCTTGTTTGATAACTTCGTAGTGTCATAGTCTATTCCTCTAAATTAGAAAAGAATAAACGCCCCACACTTGTAATATTTTATTTTTTGCTTTTTTCTTACATTGATAAAAATCATTCGAATAGTTTATGGGATAAATTTTTTCTTTTATATTTAATTTCGGTTTAATTGAATTTTAGTCTCGCCCTGTATAGTTTCAAATAGTTATTTTTAGTATGTAGTACTCCCTCCGTCTCTATATATAAGGTTCTTTCAACTAAATCGTGAGATTTTATAAAACAGTTAAAAGTAATAAATAGGTAGGAAATATTGTATGACATCTTTTTTAAAGATGCCCCTATTTTATTAATAAGTAAGAGAGAAAGAGTAATAGTAATGATAAGAAAATTGAGAAAGACAATGCATGAAAAATAAATGATGTGTGAGAATGAATTCAAATGAATAAAAGTGCATTTGTTATTCACATAAAGTCAAAGTCAAATGAGATCTTATAAAAAAATAAAAAGTAGAATAAAAAAAGGGACCTTGGATATATAGTGACAAAGGAAGTATCATAAGAACTAGTGAGGTAAGTTTAGGTATAGGGACAAAATTACCAACACTATATATGAGACTACAGTAACAAGCGCCAAAATGATCAATCAAATTATTCATACTAAAAGTCAGTTTGGATAAAGCTTTTGAGAATGACTTTTGTAAAAAAGTTTGTTTTAAAAAATTAAGAGTGTTTAGATAAATATTATTAAAATAACTTTTTCTATGGTGAAATGACAAAAAAGGGTATTAGCTTTTATAATAATTACATGTAAGAGTTATGATGTGATATAAATTATTTTTACCATAAAATTACATAATAAATACCAAAATGTGTATAAATTAGATTAAAAAATTAAAATTACAATATTAGTCCATATTAGAAGATGATAAAAATTAGGTCAACGTATATTTATTAAAAAATTGTAGTGTAATATATTATGTGGGGAAAAATATAAAAGCCATTTTAAAGAAAAAACATCCAAACACACTTATTTTTTGTAAAAGCCATTTTAACCCAAAACTAACTTTTAAAGAAAAAACACCCAAACACACTCATTTTTGCAAAAAAGGCATTTTAACCCTAAACCAACTTTTGAAGAAAAACACTCAAACACATCCATTTTTTGCAAAAGCCATTTTAAGCCCAAACCAATATTTTTTTCCCTCCAAAACCAACTTTTTTCAAAAGCTACTTTTTATAACTTTTCCAAACCAACTTTTTTCATTTTTCCACTTTTTTTTTTCTCTTTCCATTTTACCATCTCATAGTATGGACTAATGTTGTAATTTTAATTTTATTATCCAATTTATTTAAATTACATGTAAGGGTTGTGATGTGATA
>JBAGKO010000001.1:3788656-3806567 GCA_037177275.1 Acacia concinna | reverse complement strand
TTGAAACCAATCTTGTATACGCACTCCTTAGTTGCTACAAAATCCATTTACACAATCAAATATGCACATGTTAGTAAAAACAAACTTGTAACATATCACACTCATCCCATTTACCGGGTCAGTCAACTGTGCAGGTAGAACAAAGTCCCTATGAGAATGCAGGCCAACATGTTTCTTACCACGAAGCAAGCCCTTCTTGCTGTCCTTCTCCAATGCTTCTCTTTTCTTCACCCTATCATCATGCCAAAATGTCATGGGGTCTTCATCCTTAGAAGCTTTCATTTGCCCCAAGGGAAAATTTTGTAGACAGAAAATCTGAACAATGAAAAAACTGGCGTTATAACAAGAAGAAAAAACCACACATGAAAAAACACATTAATAGTTCAAACTTACCATCAAAAAGTAAACACACCCTCCAACTGTCTTTGTCCCTTGCCCCTTCTCTACATGCAAATCCCTTTGAAATTCGCATACTGTATGACATAGCTCATCAAGGATGAAGGAGCACCAATCAAACTGTCTAAGTGCGTCCTTTGTAACCGCCATGACCTTCAACAATCGGTCACTTATATAAATGCTTGCGGTTGGACACAATAGGGTCCCCAATGCGAAAAGAACAAAATGGAACTCAAATTTGTCATTAGCCTTCCCATCCAACCAATTTCCTATTGTCTGGTACCATACCTTCCTATACTCACGCCTCAAATCAGTAAAAGTGCTGTATGAATCAGCAACTTTTGTATACTGAATTGCGTCACCCCCAAGGGGTAGACCCATCAGGTGTGCCACATCTCCAAGCCCTATAGTCCGAGTCAGTCCTCTTATCATCACTTGCTTGGTAGGATTATCAAAATATCGTATGAACTCAACGCACAAGTGACGATAAATTCGTGACGTGCAAATATTCAAAACTTTATCAAAACCTATTACCTTCAGCCTGCTCATTATCTCTGGTATACTTTTCAGCCTCTCACAAACATCCATAAACTGTCGGCGCACATCTCGTTAGGAAAGGAAGGACATACTTCTTCCTTCGTCCGGGAGCTCTTATTTCCCTCGCCCATTTGGTATATTCCTTCTTATCATCATCACTCAACTTATTCCACGCATCCCTCATGTGTACACTACCATCTACAATCGATTTTATCCCCTCTCCATTGTCATCCTTACCTTTCCTTTTCCTCTTAGACTTCCCCTTCTCCTTCCCTGTCTTCTCCTCATCCATCTTCTTAAAAAATTCTTCCGTGAACAGATTATACCTGGAGAAGCCTAGGGGCCTTGGTCCACTTTTATTTTGTTCCCCTCCTTCGTTTTGCACAACTTTTCGTCCTTTCGCCATAATATTCACCTGCAAAAAATTTTCAACAATTGTGTAAATTTGGTCCTCACAAGTCATTAGGTTCACGGGTATAAAATGTCATGCAAATGAGTGAAGAAATGTGCAAGAGATCACCAATGTAGCAACTGTCAAGTCAGAATTTAGCATGCTCTCAATTTGAACTCAATTACAATATTTAAAACCGAATAATACACTAGGCAGAGGCAAACTCATAATGGCTACTGCACAGAAGAAACACCTCCTATAACACTTTCAGGCCACACATGACCAAATTCTAAGTAGAGGCAAACTTATAGTGAAAACAAAGTTTTAGCAAGTATCAAGAATGATGCACAAGTGTCTAATGTGGGTTCCAGCTAGCACCTTCCAATACAAATTGGCCTTGAAGCAACGGAAATACCAAGTTATGCAAAGTAACACAATTTGGTGTCAGGTAATCCAATATAAGTTCAATTCGGCAAAATACTATCGTAGCAATGGTTAATGCCCAAAAAACTCCAATCACTTACAAAATGGATCAATGCAGCATAAAGAAATAAGCAAATACTTAATCAAGATAAATTACCCCTTACTTGTGCATAAGTATAATTCTCTGTCAGATGAATCACACAAGGGAGTTAAACTAAAAAAATACTAAACTAATTAACGGCACGCAACACCAACGACGACTTTGATCAGCCAAAAAATCAGACAATAGGCAACCGGTGGCAGTGGGAAATTCTTACAGAGAGTAAGAGTTTAAATCTCTTACCAAAGAAATTTCTTATTGCATTGATCCTACCTTTCAACACGAGCGCAATTTCACCGGAGGCAAGAACAATGTCCGTCGAATAATCCAAACTGATGGGGAATAATGCAAACTGAAATATCTTCTTCTTCGCCGCACGCCTCTTACCGGCCACTCACCAAACACCTCCGAAACTGACGGAGCTTACGCTCTGCAACTGCACCGCAACAACATTGCACTCCAACTCTTAAGCCCTCGCGACCCACAACGAGAAACACTTTCAGATTCAAACTCTCAGGTAGAACGCAATATTACGATGGCGGAGAGAGACTCCCTAGCCATTAACCCACCACGGCTACCACATTCTCCCCTCTTATGCTAGATCAATCTGCAAGAAGACGGTGGACACAGCTGCGAGAAAACGGCGACAAAGAGGCCTTAGGGATTTCGGTCAAGAGAGAGAGAGAGAGAGAGGATCTAAGCAATTTTTGAAACACACTCATTAAAGGGAAAGTAAGGGCAAGAGAGACATTTGACAGTGCGAATTAATTGCAAAAAAGTCCCACGGGACTTTTTTGCAATTACGCGATTTCACGGGACCATTTTGTCATATATTCTCTTGGTTGGGACCAATACGCAATTTTCCCTTTTATATTCCCTTCATTTATTGATACAAGATTCAATTAATTTTTTTTATTTGAAATATTAAGAAAGTAGAATAAACAACTTCATCATATTATATACTATTAATTATATATTAATTTATAAGTCAAACAAATTAATTTGAGATAGTAATAATAAATATATATATACTTTAAGGTAATCTATTCACCTTCCTCAATCTCTCTAAAAAAATCAACTAAATTTTATATTCAGAAGCAAATGTATATTATATTATAATTAAAACACTTCTTTTGTAGTGGTTGTCTTGAGGAACCTCTTATAGAGGCTACTAGAAAATAATTTAAAGTAATGCTCATATGATTTTTAATATAAAACATATTTACCTAATTTATTTAGATTAAGGAAATTTGTTGAGTTAATCGATATGATATATATTTACTAAAACACCCTAATAATCCTCCTTAATTCCTCCATTCTCCTTCCTGCTTAATTATCGTTGAAGAAGTATAACAAAGGTAGATTAAAAAATGGGAAAATTGTGATTAGGTTCCAACTAAATGAAAAAACAATGAAGTGGTCCCGTGAAATCTCACAATTACACTTAAGTCCCAGTTGACAGCTCCATGAGCGTCCGTTGACAACTCTATGGAATTAAATGCAATTAACAAGATTTAACAAGATTGTTTGATTGTATTTTATCTTAGTTGGGATCTAATGTAATTTTTCCTTAAAAAAAGTTTGACAAATATAAAAACTACTCGCTCCCTTCAGTTTTAAATATAAGATCCAGTTGATTTTTTTTGAAAGATTAAGGAAGATAGATAAAATACTTAATCGTGTCATGTGTAAGTTATTATTATATTATAGGGTTAAGGTGCTTAAATAGCCATAAACTTTTCTCAAAAGTGTAAAAATAACCATGAACTATTTTTTAGAGCAAGAGTAACCATGAACTTCCGAAAAGGGTGCAAAACTGTTAAGTCACTGTAGCGCTGTTACTTTTTTATGAGGGTTTTCTATAATAACTTAACGGCTTTCTACAGTAACTTAACGGTTTTGCACCCTTTTCGGAAGTTCATGGTTACTTTTGTTCCAAAAAATAGTTCATCGTTATTTTTGAACTTTTGAGAAAAGTTTATGGCTATTTAAGCACCTTAACCTTATATTACATATTAGTTTATAAGTTAGACAGAATAATTTAAAAAATGACAAATTTAAATACTTTAAAGTAATGTAATCAGCTTGTTTATAATTTTATAAAAAAGTCAAATGGGTCTTATATATATCTTATATTCCCTCCATCCCAAATTATAAGAGAAATTGCCACCATTCCCCCGTCTCAAGATATAAGAAACATTTTAAGAATGTTTTGTATTTTGATTATTTTTTATAATTTTGCCCTTATTTAATATCAATGTATTAATGCTTGTATTTATCATAAAAATATAATTCCCTATGAGAGAAGGGGGTCGAGGAGAGAGAGTGATAAATTTTAATAAATGTATTCTTTCTCTTATTCAACTTCTCCTTATTAATAAAGGCAGTTTCATAAAAATGGGCTAAAATTTTGATATATTTATTATTTTTAACTGTTATTTTAAACCAAGAGATGCAGTTAAACATCTTTTATGATATATGACGAACAGAGTACCCATAAATGAAGGAAAGGAGGAGGGAGTAACATGTATAAACAATAGTGCAAAAAGACATTATGTGAGTGGAGGAATTGAAAATTATCAAAAAGGGACACAAAATGGAGATTAAAAAAGAAATATTGAAATCCAAAAGGGGCATGAAAGCTCTGAGAACGAATGAACCCATTCCCAACATGGAGAGCTGATATGTGTTGGTGTCGGCCTCTTGCACCATACAAATTCTTGGCAATAGCACCTCATACCGTATAAATTGTTGGCATCATGACCATACACTATATAAATTGTTGGTGGCAATACCTGTAGAAGCACAATAAATAAATAGTTCAAGTCGCGCCTAATGGCACTATCCTTATAAGATATTTCGCAATCCCCTGGTAAATTAGGAAACGACAATCCTTATGATAAAATGAACCCTTCCTACATAAAGTATGATAACATAATTGCAGGAAGATAACTGTGGAACTCAGAAGAAAGTGAGAGGAGAGGAGCTCGGATAAGACTGAAATTTATTTAAGTCTTATACGAGGAAGGGTTCACTTTCTTCTGAGTTAATATATGCTCAATTTCCATATAACATATACAAGCTATATCTCAAAAAGATTAACATATTTTAATGCAACAAATTCTCAACAATTTGTGCATACCCAAACTGAGCTATAATTGGTTTAAAAATTGTGTTACAATCATACGGAATATTTACAATGGTTCTCAAAAAAACCAAATTGCATAAACTTTTCTTAATATTACATAATAATAACTATTCCTTTATGATTTTAACACCCAAAATCACATTTGATTTCAAACTTGCTTTCATATTAAATTTTGAAGCCACAATATAAAAAACGATATTTGCCAAAAATTTGTATGGTGCAAGAGGCCGATGCCAACAATCTTAGGAGATATTCTACAATCCCCTAGTAAATTAGGAAGCGACACTTCTCAGGATAAAACGAACCCTTCCTAAATAAAGTAGGGTAATAAAACTGCAGGAAGATAACTGTGGAACTTAAAAGAAATGGAGAGGAGAGGAGCTTGGGGCAAAGCTAACCTCAGAGCTCTATAACTTGAATCTGTACACTGCCTTTTATAGGCAGAAATCCATATAGCTGTTGAGCGACAATAATAACTATCAAAGATAATTTAATGACAATTAAAATTACATTTACAAAACAATAGTTAATTGTGATTAATTGTAATAAAACCTTTTAATTGTCATTAAAATTGTTAATTAAAATTATAACAATCAATTCGAGGACTCCTCTTATCAGCTTTTTTATTAACTCAAGTTTATATTTAATTGTATATTATGTTTACCCAATCTTAAGTTATATGAGACTTATTTCTTTAACATATTTGCTCACAATATTTCCAACAATATGTCCTTATCTTCATCTTTGAGGAGAGTCCTCTTGAAAGCCAAGTTACTTTTGAAGTAGAGAAGTATTCACTTCACTCAAAGGCCGAACATAACTCATGACTCTGGCCCTAGAACCCTAGTAATACAATAATAAAATGTTATGGCACATCAAATCACAATATTAAAATTATAGCAACGATAATAAAAAATAATAGCAAAACATAAAAAATAATGAACAAGCAAACAAATCCTAACTCTAACAAATAAATAGATATTTTTATTAAATAATACACACGCCTTGCCTCATCATAGATGGTCAGTTGTCAGCTTATGCATTCATAAAATGTGTGAATACATGTTAAGTGTTGATAGAATCGACTAACCCATCAAGTACAACTTTACGACTTTGTTTCTCTATCCCTCTCTCTCTCTCTTAAGTGTGTGTTTGGTAGGAAGAGAGAAGGGGAAATGAGTTACTCCTTTCATTTAATTTAAAATTTTATAGAGGATAGAAGTCAACATCTGCCCTTCTCTACCTTTTATTTTACTCTCCTGGATTTTTTTTTGGGCAAAGGGGCATCCAGCACCATGAATTTTCTTTTAAGGGGCGTCTGGCACCATAAGCTTTTTTTAGGGGCAAAATTATACACAAACTCTTAAAAAGGGGGCAATTTTAACAAAAACGTTAAATATGGCTAACAGCCGTTTGTGGGTCCCACTGGTGCCATATTCTTCCCTTATTAACAATCCTGTGGAAGATGAAAGGGTCCAGCTCAGGTGGGTACAGAGGAGGTCAAAGGGGAGGAAGGTCAAGTACGAGACAAGAAAAGGAAAGAAAGAGACAGCTCAGTTGGGGCCTATTTTTACTCTACCCGTCTCTTTTGTTTGGCAAGAATAGGGAGATCGATTGATTCAAACCTTGGAAACGAAGGATGAGGTTGAGGGAATGACCACAGCGGCGACGAGTCTGTGGGTGTAGTTCTGTTCCAACTCTGACGGTGGATGAGGTTGAGGGCATGAGCACGGCAACGGAAAATCTGTGGCTCTAGTTCTGCTTTGACTTCAACGGGCGATGAAGTTGAGGGAGTGAACACCGCGATGGCGCTTCTGTGACTGTGGCGGTGTTGCTTTGATCGATCATGCGGTTGAGGGCTGAGGCCCACCAATTGCAGCAAATTAAAATGCCAGTGATTCAGAACCTCTCTTTGATTTCTCATATGTGGAGATTTCTCTGCTTCCGAAGGCTTTCAGGAAATCTTTGGTTGGGTGTAGTATTAGCAGAGGAGAGCTCAGGTTAGCTGATATGAAATAGCTGAATGTGTTGCTAAATGTATTCTGAGTAATAGGATTTGAAGAAACTTTCTCTTTCATGCTTAGTAGTAATTAATTTTGTGTGTGTTATTTGATAATATCTAGCTGTTTCCCTTTGTTTTACGGATAGCGAATGTTTGGGAGAAAAAGAGTCTTCTAACGTATATAGAGATCTAGTGAATGGAACTTGCTCGATTGTTGTCGCTGTCGTTCGGAGTTCCGATGGAGTGAGAGGAGAAAGAGAGAGAAGGATGATTATTGTTGGGGTGATTTTCCAGTTCCAAAGCTTTTGGTGGAAGTTGGAAAGAGGACGTAGATGCTGAGTTGTCCAGTCAAATGAGGAAGAATATGGCACAGTGGGACCCACAAACTGCTGTTAGCCATATTTAACGTTTTTGTTAAAATTGCCCCTTTTTTAAAAGTTTGTGTATAATTTTTCCCCTAAAAAAAGCTTATGGTGCCAGACGCCACTTAGAAGAAAATTCATGGTGCTGGATGCCCCTTTGCCCTTTTTTTTTGAGGAGGCAAGTTTTTTCACCAACTTACCTATATATTTCTATTGTATTGAATCCCGTGTTCCTGTCTTGACCTTTTTTCTTGTCTTTGGGTTTCTACCGTGTTCCTATTGTAGGTGAGAACAATGAGAGGCAGCGACTCTTTTCATTGAACTGCCGGAAGTCGCTGGTGGTCAGGTGACAGACAAAGATGGAGGTGGAGGAGGAGACGAGAGAGAAGGAAGTATCACATTTTCATGACATTGGGTGTAGAGTCGGAAAAAAGGGGCCCAACTCGTGAATTCAACCCGCGAACCTGCAGGTTGGGATAGGGTTGGGGTTGGGGTTTTCTCAACCTGCGAAGGTGCGGGTTAGCCTGCGGGTTGCCCACACACATATATATGTGTCTGCTTTTTTTTTTTAAAAAAATATTTATACTATAAACCTTATAAATTTTACGCTTCCACCTTAATATCTTATAATTTTAAAGAGAAAAAACTCTCAATCTCCCTATTCTTTAATACTATATTATTATATATTGACTACTTGGAGATGATTTAATGTTTTGTTTGTAAATTTTGATAAATTTAATAACTTTATCTCTTGAACTATGAATTATTTTTAAAAATATTTATAAGTAAAATGGTTGATACTAGGAAAACAAACTTGATAACATATATATATATATAAGTTTTAGACTTTTAATCATATTGAAAAAAAGTTTCTTTTTTAATTTTTTTGAAAAAAAAGTGGGCTAACCCGCGGGCTAGTCCACAAACCCACAGTGCGGGTTAGGGTTGGTTAAATTCCAACTCGTGGAAGTGCGGGCCGTATAAGCCTGCGGGTTGGTGCGGGCCAACCTGCAACCCGTGGGTTAGCCTGTTTTCCCAGCTCTAATTGGGTGCCACTGAAAAAATACTTTAGAATGTTAAGTGTGTGTGTGTGTGTTTTTTTTTTAAATTTTAATGATATTAATATATGTATTTTAGGACCTTTTCCCTTAAAGCGTGGGGCTCGCCGAATGTAAAAGTAACACTACTTAACATTCTAAAGTATTTTTTTAATGGCACCCAATGTTATAAAAATGTGATATTGGGTGTAAAATGCGAGGGTGGTTTAATTTTGTTTGTTGGAAAAATAACATTCGGTGTCTATGTACACCCAATATCATAAAATATTTTTTTTGTGCAATTCATGACATAAAATATTTTTTTTCAGTAATACCGAGTATTTGGCAAGTTCCATAAAATAGTTTTTTTAATAGCATTCGATATTTGGCAAGCTGCACCATAAAGTATTTTTTTCACAACATGCAATATGTTTTAAAAAAAAATTAATAAGAAACCTAGTGTTATTGAAAGAAATATTTTAGGGTGGAAAAATATTATTAGTTTACCTAAGCATTTATGCACCCAAAATTTTATTATGGTGTCATGCACACATTTAAGATAATGGCCATTTGCGTAATCTAAGGGAATGGTATTTTTCACCTTTTTACAATGTCTATAGGCATTTATGCACAAAAAAATTTATTATGGTGCCAAACATACCTTTAAAATATTAAAATAGATATTTTTACACCTTTCCCATAAAAAAACAACTTTTCATGCAAAAAGAAGTGATTTGATCAATGTAATGGAACATTATTTTTGTACTATTTTACAATGTTTATAGGCATTCATGCACCAAAAATTCTATTATGGTGCTAGAGGCACCTTTGAAACACTAACATGGGTATTTTTGTATTTTCCCCTTTTTTAAGAATATTCTACATAGGGCATTAGTATTGATTAAATTAAAATAAATATTTGAAAGGGTCAATACCACTTTTGGTCCTTAAAATTTGAATCAACTTTAGTTTTGATTTATCAAATTTATTCTATTTATAATGGTCGGTCTATAAAGTTTGCAAAGGAATTAATATAGCCTACAAAGATGTTAATTCATCCTATAAATCAGTTTTTGTATTGTGCCTATTTAAAAAGATTATATGATAAATGATGTTATTTTGATTAATTATAAACTAAATATTTAATTTTTTTAAAAATATGATAGAGCATAAAAGAAGCACGCGAAGTCTTATTAGTGCCATATAGAATAAATTAACACCCTCAAAAGTTGCACGGAATCTTTTTCAAACTTAAAAGATATATAGTTATAAACCTGTCAATTTAAGGTACCAAGTTAAAATTGGGTAAACCTTCAATTAAACCTATTTTCAAATTAATAAAGATAAGCAATGAAATTAAAAAGAGACGACAAAAAGAGATATTTTCAATTTCAAAGGAAGACAAATTGATAAAATGTTAATAAAATCCAGAAAGGGCAAGGGACAAGGGTACGAAGCCGTTCTTGCCAAGTGAAAGTGAAAGAACCCCAAAGCTGATGCTGCATTCACAAATCAAACCGGGGTAGGAGGACCGGAGACCAGAAATGTTCGGGGGCACAACGTCGTGCTAATTTCGAAATCTAGATGCTCCAATTTTCAAAGTTCGTTCATCTCTTGTCTCATACGAATCGTGATACACAATCAACTCATACGGCGTGATTTAGGAGCAACTCACCTCTTTTGGTGTTTCGCTGAGATATGGCTTGGAGGCATTTGATTTCGCAGGTCAGTCTATTCTTGTCATGTCCGCACCCCGTTAATCTTGATACCATCAATGTTTCACATAGATTTCGAGGTCTCCGTACTATTTGAAAACCCTAGTTTTGTTGTCCCAGCTTGTTTTTTGGCTATATTTTATCTCATTTGTTCTGTGTTTATTTTGAACTTAAATGGATAATGGGTGAAAAACGGAATTCGACGCCAGAGGAGGAAAGTGGTGGAAGAGAAGGATAAGGAAAGAAAATAGATACATCAAGGGGCAATCTTTAGGTGTTTGGATTCTTTTCCCTCGTTCAGTCCGTCGAGCGATCAAACTAAAAGACTAGCGCTTTCTGTATTATTTGACTCAAATTAGAAATAGAGCTTCTTTGAAGGTCAAAAAGTTTTTGACTGTTGCTGTTTGCTTCCTAGATTTTTCCCTCTTGATGTGCTCTATGGGGACAGAGTGTTAAGGCAGTTATTAAAGGGAGAATCTCTCAGGAAGCGATGGACGTAAATTGAAATATGATGTGTCTGAGTTAGGAAGTATTGTCTTTGAATTGACACACCAATGATATCTAAAAGCCCAAGGTTCTTGTATTAAAGTGTAGAGGATGTCAATTAGCTGTTCCGTCTATGAGTTTATGTACTGTTGAATATATTTGCATATAAGCATGGATTTTCTTCTTTTTTCTTTTTTTTTTTGGGTCAGTGCCTGTGTCAGATTGATGATTTATGTTTTAATAAGCCAACTTCCCGTGTTCATTTTTTAAGTTGGCTTCATAATTTGTCTTTACAGGTTTCACGATATCAATCAGAATATGGACAGATTAAAAGTTTGTTCGTTAGAACCTATTTATCTGTTAGTAAGTTTGAAGGTCGAGCAGGTATGTAATGTTATGTCCCTGTTGTGAATGCAAGTCCTATTATTAAGTAATTAATAGATTTAATTCACCAAAAAATACTTTATGTTATTTGTCAGCATGTGAATTAATCCTTCTTCATAATGTGGATTTTTTGGCTAATTATACTGATTTGGAGAGTATTCTTGGAAGTTCTTTCTGTAGCAAATTGTATGAATATGTAAAATTAATTGCACCAGTTTTGTCTGAATATCTGGGTGTGTGCGTGTGCGCGCGTGTATCATGCCTCGCTGACTTCAAATTTTTTTCAGGGAATAAGTTTTTGTGCACTCAGGAGAGATTCCGATCCAGTTATGTTGGTAATCTGGCTCGTCGGGTACGTGATGCAGATGAAGCCAGTGATGTTGCTCGTCTTAAAGAACTTTACCATCGAAATGACCCGGAAGCTGTGATTAGATTGTTTGAGAGTCAGCCATCACTGCATTCCAATCAGTCAGCACTTTCTGAATATATTAAAGCATTGGTGAAAGTTGATCGGCTAGACGAAAGTGAATTATTGAAGACATTGCGGAGAGGTAGCTTTTTGGCTGGAATCACTTTTGTTCTGTTTGAGCGCTTTATCTACATATTTTTATGCTTGTTCTTGTTGACTTATATTACCTGTAAACTGACTTGCTAGCCTTGCTCAAGGAGAATGGATTTTCTTAAGCTAGCAACCAAAGATATGTTTCTCTTGCCTATGCCTTTCTTGAGCATGGTCAAATTGCCTGCTCCTGCTCAATGAAGCCTTGTAATTCAAAATTCAGTCATGTGCATGGAGAATGTTGGAATTTCAACTATAAAGTTGGTACTGCTGAAGGAAGGAATTGCTTTTTATTGTCCTTCTCAAAAGGAAAAAGCCCCTAGACATGAATTTATTTTCTGTTAATTGTGTAACTTAGGAGTCTTTTGATAGACCCTCCTATTGTATTTGATGTCTTGGATGTCAGGTGGCATCCAAGTGTTTTTTTACATCGCTTTATTCAAGATATCAGGAGGCATAGAACCTCATCATTCTTGGTGGTGTTTTATCCCTCCACTTAATAGGGGGATCTCACACCTTGCAGTTTAGTGTTGCTCACATTTATAAAATACGAATATTACTAATGATGTTTTTTCTATGACAAATGTTAGTTATCATATCAAACACATGAATTTAAAATCCCTTGCTATTTCAGAGTACTGATGACTGAGCAATTAATGTGTATTAAATGGCCCCATACATGGATGAGAGCTGTGAACTATTCTCAGATTTTTTAATTGTCCTATTTCTTTTATTCCCTTTTTGGGTCTATATACTTTCTTGTCATCTATCATTCATCTCACTAGTCCATGCCTCATACGATGCAAATTGTTAGTGAAATTATCATGCATCATTATATTGTTGAAATAATGGAACTGAGTTTTTTGGCCAAAAAAGAGAAAAGCACTGTCGAATGTTCTGTATTTTTGGCATTATAATCTTATTTTCTATCTAACTAATGTCTCATGATGAAGTTTTGGTTCAGAGAGTAGATTATATTTGCTTTGTGATACTATCCATCTTTACAGTGGCTCTGATCATTAATAAATATTGTTTGGGTTCATAGTTGAATAATGTCATATACTCTTGATGAGATAAAGCACATGAAAACTTACTATAATGTGTTGTTCTTCCACAAGGCTGTACCAGCGTTATTCTGTCCTTTCTTTCACCTTTGTGGTTCTTGGACAGCTATAATTTCCTAAGAGTGAATGGTATAGACACATTTATAGAATGATGCAAGATTGTAAATCTTTTCCACTAGGATCTTAAATTCAGCTGTTTTGGAGCTTGCAAGGATCAAATTTGGCAATTCAATTGCATACATAGAGAATGTTATTTCTTGTCTTTGTGTAATATAGTTGGAATCCTATATCCTCATCACAATTTATGCGAACTAGAAGTTATAGCCACATGTCTATGGATTTGTAGGTATTTCTAATTCAGTAAGGGAGGAAGAAAGCATCGGTGGCCTTGCTGCTTTAAAAAATGTGGGAAAGCCTACTAAAGATGGAATTCTTGGAACTGCAAGTGCTCCAATCCATATGGTGGCTGCAGAAGGTGGAAATTTAAAAGAGCAGCTGTGGCGCACATTTCGGTCGATTGCTGTAGTGTTTCTCCTGATTTCTGGTGTGGGAGCACTTATTGAAGATAAAGGAATTAGTAAAGGTGGTACCTTGTCTTGGTGACTTTTTAGATCCTGAGGTCATTCTGTATCTAATCTGGGTTTGATGATAACATTGTTCATTGGTTTGATCGCTGGTTTTCTTAGGACTTGGAATGAATGAAGAAGTGCAACCAAGCACCGATTCAAGCACAAAATTCAGTGATGTAAAAGGTGTTGATGAGGCAAAAGCTGAGCTGGAAGAAATTGTTCATTACCTCCGGGATCCTAAGGTAGACAACTTTAGTACAAGTCTTTTCTCTCACAAACGCCTCGCACTCAAGCTTTTGAAACGTGTATCTATAGGATGCTTCTTTAACTGAAAATTCTTAAATGTGTCTGTTGTCACATCTTCTACTGAGATTGTGTTGGTTAACTTACATTTAGCCTACTGCACATGAGTATCCCGATAAACTCTGAAAAATTATTTGCAACATGTCAGTGATAAAATAATGTTGTGCTGAGATAAAATGAGTGTTGTTTAGTCAATAGTCAAAGTTGTCGTCAATTCTGTGACTTTAGGTGTCTCTTATATTTTGACCCAAAAAAATGTCTTTTACTGTTATGGCTCAGTTTCTTGAACTATTACTGTCTGATTCTTCGTAATTCATGTGGCCATGTGGATTTATTGTTTTTTAATTTTATTTTTGGTATTTTCCTGAGCATTTGTTTACATACCCTTGCATTTCATCACTGATTTTGAATGACTCTGTCTCATTGTGACAGCGCTTTACCCGTCTTGGAGGTAAGCTGCCAAAAGGTGTTTTGCTTGTTGGCCCTCCAGGGACTGGTAAAACAATGTTGGCAAGAGCTATAGCTGGAGAGGCTGGAGTCCCTTTCTTCTCTTGCAGTGGAAGTGAATTTGAAGAGATGTTTGTTGGTGTTGGGGCACGAAGGGTCAGAGATCTTTTTGCCGCTGCAAAGAAGCGATCACCCTGTATAATTTTCATTGATGAAATAGATGCTATTGGAGGAAGTAGAAACCCGAAGGACCAGATGTACATGAAGATGACATTAAATCAGTTGCTTGTTGAATTAGATGGATTCAAGCAAAATGAAGGCATTATTGTGATTGCAGCTACCAATTTTCCACAATCATTGGATAAGGCTTTGGTGAGACCTGGGAGGTTTGATCGCCGTGTTGTTGTTCCCAATCCAGATGTGGAAGGAAGGCGGCAGATTCTTGAATTCTATATGTCCAAGGTATGATTTTTCTTCCTATGAAGCATCCTTATGGCTTAGGTTCATGAGTTGGATGGTTTATTATGATGCACTATGGCAGTGCAAACCTCTGAAATGCATTTTCTTCCTGGAGTTATGATAGAGTGCACCCATTTTATTTTTTTTGTTTGAGCTTGCGCTAAAAGACTTGCGCCATCTTTCTAATATTTTTATACTTGTGATACGTTGATTGCAATCATACGTTGATTTTCATCATAAGTAACAATTATAATCCTGGGCTTAGTCAAAGTCAGGGTTGTTGGTATAGGTGTCTCCAACTGCTTGCTTCACTTTTATAGTGTGTGCGAGGTGACTTGTTTTAATGTTAAATGTATACTCTTGCTTATTTTTTATTTGCAATTGTGATGCCTTAACAGGTTCTGAAGGCTGATGATGTTGATTTAAGGATCATTGCTAGAGGAACACCTGGGTTTTCTGGTGCTGACCTTGCAAACTTGATAAATGTTGCTGCTCTTAAGGCTGCGATAGATGGTGCTAAAGCTGTGAGCATGACAGATTTAGAGTATGCAAAGGACAAAATTTTGATGGGAAGTGAGCGCAAGTCTGCTGTCATCACTGCAGAATCAAGAAAGATGACTGCTTTCCATGAGGGTGGTCACGCTCTTGTGGCTATTCATACTGATGGGGCACTTCCAGTTCACAAGGCAACTATCGTCCCAAGGGGAATGTCTCTTGGCATGGTCACTCAATTACCTGACAAAGACCAGACCAGTATCTCCCGCAAACAAATGCTTGCCCGCCTTGATGTTTGCATGGGTGGTCGGGTTGCAGAAGAGCTAATATTTGGAGAAAATGAAGTTACTTCTGGTGCTTCGAATGATCTCAAGCAAGCAACTAATCTGGCCAGGGCTATGGTTACTAAATATGGTATGAGCGATGAAGTGGGACTTGTGACTCACAATTATAATGACGATGGGAGAAGCATGAGCTCAGAAACTAGGCTTCTTATTGAGAAGGAGGTCAAGCTCTTTTTGGAGAGAGCTTACAACAATGCAAAAACTATTCTAACCACTCACAATAGGGAGCTTCATGCCCTTGCAAATGCTCTTATGGAACAAGAGACTCTTACCGGAAGTCAAATAAAGGCCGTGCTGGCTAAAGCAAAGTCTCAGCAGCAAGAACAGCCGCAACCAATGGAAGCACAGAATAGTTCTCAATCAAACCCGGTACCACCATCACCTAACCCAGCAGCATCTGCCGCTGCAGCGGCAGCTGCAGCTGCTGCTGCGGCTACTGCAGCGGCCAAGGCTCAAGGTGTTGCACCTGTTGGGTCTTAGCAAGGCAGCTGTAAGAGGTTTTTTTGGTTTTTTATAATGGATAGTGAAATGTGCAGATAGTTGATGTGATTCTGCCTCAGTGAGTGAATATTAATTTCGTTATGGCAGAGTCAAGTTGGCTCTAAATTGTATTTCTTAGCCATCGTTATTTAAGCGAAGTAGACGTGGAAATGTTCGTTGAATTGAATAACTCAGCCAAAATAGTGGGAGATATATGACGTGTGAAGAACTCGATGGTAAATTTTGGTTATGACAAGCACGGTGCTCAGATCTTCTCCTTGTTCTCTTCAAATATCTGCCCTTGTACAAAAGAAACATAATCGACACAAGTATTTTTTTAATGCTTTTTTCTTTTCTGGAAAGGAGTCATTTTTTTACAATGCTTTCAAATATTCATGTCTGATTGCTTTTTTTTGTAATGTTTGGTTTTTTAGCATCTAACGTGGGGTTTAAAACGTCAGTTTTAATCTTGAATTCGCAATGTCTTGTTGAAGTTCAAGGGTGAAATTGAAGTCTTGAATATTGAAAGACGTGACATTGTTTATAATTCATGAACGCAATCATTAATAATATTTTAATTATTATATTAGTATATTATCACCCTTTCATGGCACGATTTTTAGTACAAATGATGCGTTTTGTGAAAAATGTGGAGTGTTGCAGCTTCTGTTTTCGTAGTGCATCACTTGAGAGCTAGAGAGCGGTTAAATTAACTTTTGCAGAATAGCTTTTAAAACAAAATAATTTTTTTAGAATTGGTTTTTTATAATAGCTTTTGTGAAAACTTAGGCTTATATAAAATGAGAGTATTTGAGTAAATATTATCAGAATAGCTTTTTTCAGTGTCAAATGATCAGAAAGGACATTAACTTTTGTAATAATTACATGTAAGGGTTATGATGTAATATTAATGCCTCATTAATGTTAAAGTACCCTTTCCTCTCATGCTCTAGTTAAAATTTTGGAACAATGAAATGTGATAAGTATATATTTTATAATTAAATTGATACAACTTTTGAGACATAATTAATTAAATTTATAAATAGTTTGTACCTATTTAATTATCTTTTGTATATTTTCTTTATTTTGCTTAGTTATGGGGTAAAAAGAAAATTTGACATAAACTCTACTCATATCCCATCATATCTTGTAGAAAATCTTAACATAGCAATGAGCACGGGAGGGAACAATATAACCTATCAATATATAAAGTGATTAAAAAAGAAGAATAAAAAAGAGCTGCCTGGATCTATATATATGCATGTGTATATAAATTCACGAAATGATATATTTGAAAATGAGAGAATCATAATAAAAAGTAATTAAAAGATAGATTTTTGGGAGTAGAAAGACGGATACGTGGGCCCAAGAAATTAAACTCAAGGACTCAATATAAATAAAAGGAGCAGCACGAGGATGCAGGGGCACTGATAATTAAAAGAGACTTGTTCACGGGGGAGAGAGGGGAAAAGAAAGAGAATATATGCCATTAGAAAGAAAACTGTTTGAAAAAGCAATAAATTTTTGCTTCTGAAAACCAATGTTTTAAAATAAGGTTTTTCTCAAAACCAAAGTTTTAAAAGTGGTAGGTGTTTAGCTATTTTAGGCAAAACCTTAGTTTGTGACCAAACTAAAATTTTAAACCTCATTTCTAAATAGGCCTTTAGTGTTTGTTTGGGTAACCACAAAACCGTGGTTTCAGAAGCCATTTTCTATGAGTCGTGATAAAATTCTTCTATCATATTTACTTTGTAAATTATAAAAGTTGTTCTCCAATATTAATCCATACAAAGCCAATAATATACTTATATATTTTTGGGGAACTTAATTAAATGGTCAGGCATTTTCCCCCAACAAGCATTTTCCTTTTTTTTTTTTTTGAGTAAGAAGGGATATATATAAATGAAAAAGTATGTACAGACAATATGCAATCAAAAGTTGATCATAGGTCAGTCATGAGTTTGAATTGACGTTATAACAAAAGACACTTAAAGTCCTTAGTGCGTTTAATGTGCGTAGCAAGGCCGGAGCCTCGTTGATGACATGTGCTGCATGGGTAGCTTCCTTGGCAAGGAGCCATTGGTTTTGAGCTTTCCAGAGCTTCCAGCAGATTATCCTGAATAAGATGCACCAGTCAAAAGAGTCTAAACGTCACTTAAGGTTCTGCTTCAGCCAGGTTATCGCTGTTCCTTTGAAAAAATCCGTTCTCT
>JBAGKO010000001.1:3765130-3783787 GCA_037177275.1 Acacia concinna | reverse complement strand
CCATTCCGGTTCACCATTCTAAAATTCATTGAATTGGGCCGGACATGTGGCCGGTTATTCACTAGTTTTCGGTCTCAACTGTCCGGTTCGGTTTAGTTTTTAATTAACTGATACAATTTATATTATATTATTTAACGATGATGATGATGGCCCCAAGCCTACTTGTTTATCGTGCAAAAAGATTTGAGATACATATTTTTATATTTTTGCTTCTTTGATAATGCATGTACATCCAAGCAGACGACTCGAAGAATTAAAAAATCCAAAGAATACCAATACTGAAAACTACTGGGCATGGACAAGTTAATTGAAAATTGTCAGCAGATCAAAAATATAATAAAATTAAATATTAATTATTTACAACTAGTTTAATTTGCGTGCATGGCGATTGGGGATACCAATACCAAAAGGGACCCAGTTTCCTGTCTAACAAAAGATAGGTAGGGAGAGATTGTCTCATTTGAACTATCCAAATGGAATATGAACAATTTAAATTTAATTTCTTTACATGTTGATTTTTCAAAAAAATAGTTATTGTAATGAGTAGAAAATCTAAAATAAAAATAATCTATTAACTAACATTCATTTAAAACATAATTTTTATTTAAAAATAAGGATTTTTAAAAAGTTAAATATGAACCATCCATCTAAACAATCAAGATGGAAAGAGCTCTCTTTACCTATCTTTTGATGGGTAGAAAAGCTCGTTCCATAAAAAAAATACATGTGGATTATTTTTTCCATGCTCACCTTGCTAATAGATCCCAACTATCTAAACATGTACAATTTACAAATGTACCAAGTTATATGAACAAAATATTTTTAAATAAAAATAAAAGTAAAGAAGATAAATATATATTATTTAGATAGTGGCCCAAATTTCAGACGAATTTCTCACTTTAAGGTAAAAAAGGGCAATGAAGGAAATACAACTTAAAACTATTTAAAACTAAATAACTAAATTGAAAGAAATTCATTTATGGTCTTGAAGTGTAGCACTTAGGCTCTAGTCTTCCTACTACTTCCAAAATGCCCTCTCAAAAACTTAAGCTGTCATGGAAATATGTCCTCCTTCAAGCACTAAAGAAGCCACAGCCATTTAGTGGAATATATGGGATATTGATGGATGAATTGAGTGGCTGTGCGTGGCTTTAATGGGGAAGAGTATGTGAAGTAATTGAAGGGAGGGATGATGGCTGAGCGTGAGAGAAGGAATGGGTTTTGTGGTGAATAGTGCGACGGTGCTGACGATGATTACGTGATCTGCAGCGAAAGCCTAAAGCTTTCATCCTTGTATTCTTGGTCAATTTGACAGGTGAAAGAGGGTTTTGGGTAAAAAACTTGAACCCAATAATATTTCAGTATATATTCTAATAAAATTTATCCATATGTTCTTCAAAATTTTTTTAAAAAAAAAATTCAATCTGTAGCTCTCCCAGCACGAGCAGGAAACCGGTTCTATAAAAACCCATTGCTTGTCTCTCTCCTTGGCAAGTCTCGCTTTCTCTCTACCCCTCTTGGTATCTACCTGATGAAAAGGATCTGCAAAGAATCAAAAGAAACTGTTTGCAAGAAAATTGTCTCAGTAGATTTTCATTCAAGTGTTTGATTTTTTTTTTTTTTTTAAAGAAAGGAAATGCAGATGGACTTGACACCCAAGAAGGCTGACGACATATTTGAAGGAGATGGTGGATCTTACTATTTATGGCCAAGTTCTCAAGTTCCTGCTTTGGCCAACAACAACGTTGTTGCTGGTAGGCTTCTTCTTCAACCTCAAGGCTTTGCTCTACCTCACTATGCTGATTCTGCTAAAACTGGCTTTGTTCTTCAAGGTAGCTTTTAAAACCTTTTTTATGAACCTTTCTTCATCTCAATATCTTAACTTACGTTTCTTCAACGCAGGAACTGATGGCGTAGTTGGGATGGTGCTTCCAAACGCAGAAAAAGAGGCCGTTTTGAAGCTGAAGAAAGGAGATGTAATCCCAATACCTATAGGAGCAGTCTCAGGGTGGTTCAATACTGGAGATTCTGAACTGATCATAGTGTTTTTGGGAGAAACATCTCAAGCTCACGTTCCTGGCCAATTCACTTACTTCTTTCTCACTGGATCTTTAGGAATCATGGGAGGTTTTTCCTCTGAGGTCATAACCAAAGCTTATAACTTGACCAACAAAGAAGCAGACAAACTCACAAAAAGCCAACAAGGAGCTTTGATCATTAAGCTTCAAAAAGGCCAACATATATTGCCTACCCCTCAGATGGATAAGACCATAGAGATGGTGTACAACGTTGATGCTGCAAAACCAGACCATGGTGGGGTAAAAAATGGAGGTTTGATCACAACTGTGACTGAGTCAGAGTTTCCTTTTGTTGGAGAAGTTGGACTAATAAGTGTGATGAGAGTGAAGCTTGAACCTAATGCTATTAAGGCACCATTCTATCTAACCAACCCAGCAGTTCAAGTGATATATGTTGGTAGAGGAAGAGGCAAGATTGAGATTGTGGGGCTGAATGGGAAATCTGTGTTGAATTCTCAAGTTGAAGCTGGTGATTTAGTTGTTGTGCCTAAGTTTTTTGTGACTTCGGTGATTGGTGGTCAACATGGAATGGATTTCTACTCTATCCTCACAACAAAAAGGTGACTTCATTCCCCCCCCCCCCATTATATATATTATCCTCTGATTTTAAATGTAAGACTTAGTTTGTAACATAAATTTTAGGGATAACTAATATGTAGGTCCTTATAATTTCAACCAATTTTTAAGTAGGTCCCTACAGTTTTTTTTCCTTCTTATCATGTCCTTATTCTTTCACATTTTATTAATCAAATCCTTATAATTATTTTTTTTATTAGGTCCTTATTATTTCACCATATTTTTAATCAAATCCTTGTAGGTTTTATAAATCTTAATTAACTGTTATAATTATATTTTAATTTTATAAAAATTATTATTATAGTTCAAATTTTATATTTATATAAATAAAAAAGAATTAAAACTTGAATAATATAAATGTATGCTTAATTAAATTATGAAGAATATAAAATAATTCATAAAAATAATTAATGTTAAAAGTACAATATCATGATAATTTCTTATTTATAGAATATTAATATTTATGTTATAATATTTAATAAGATAATAATATTATTATATTTTATATTTATAGAAGAATAATATTACTATTTATTGACTCAATAAAAAAGCAAAGGGATCTAATTAAAAATAGTGTGAAACCATATGGACCTGATAAAAAACAAATGGAAGTATAAGAATATGATTAAAAAGAAAAAAGAATATAGGGACCTAATTAAAAATTTGTTGAGGACCTGCTTATTAATTTTCCATAAATTTTATTATAAACTAGATTTTACATTTTGAACAATAAGTAGTATAATATTACAATGCTTGTGTTTTCTTCTTTTATATAATTAAAGATGTCTTTGCTTTTGAAAATTCAAAATTTATAAAATAAAACTTATTCTGGTCAATGACCAACCGCCCTAGTGACAAGGACATGGGTTGTGCATGTGTGTGTATAAGTATTTTTCTTAATATAATAACTTTTAAGTATTTTTCTTAATCTCTCCATGATGACACACAACACATACACACAATCTCCCCCCTCCTCTCCCTTGTCCTAAATACAAGAGTTAGATAACTAATGTATATGTATTAATTAAGTAAATTAGTCAAATTACTTATTGGTAATAAATGTGTTGGTCCTAAAATACCCCCTTTAATTGTCATCGACATTAGTAAAAATCCCCCTTTAATATATGCAAACAATAGGGTCAACTTAATAGAAAAATATAAATTCAAAAGGCAAAATAGATTAAGATTTTTCATTTATATTCAAAGTAATAATTTCCTCAACTAGCTCCTCCGTTTCAAGTTGTATTATTTATAAATTATGAACGATGATAAATTTGGTTACTTAGCTTGGTTCCTCAAATGCTTTGAGAAATTTATGTGTTAATTTGTATTTAGTAATATTTGTTGTTATGTTTATTTTATGAATTGAATTATTTGCAGGCCTGTGTTTGAAGAGTTGGCAGGGAAGCCATCAATATGGGAAGCCATGTCTCCTCAAGTGCTAGAAGTGGCTCTTAATGTGGATTCCAATTTTGTGAAATTCTTCTTATCCCGTCTGGACCACACCGCAGTCCACAAATCTCACTCCTCGTTTTAATTAGTTTGTGTCCTTCTTTGATCTCTTCAGAGAAAAGACGATGTGATTTTTGTGATTTCAATAAAAGTAATAATACAGTTAATTTACTCACTAATATTAGTATACTTATGTAACTTTTTAAAATAATGAGAGTTGTGCATATTATAATTCAGCAAAACTCAATGAATGTTTGTGTAGTTATCAAAATAAAGTTTTGGTTTTTTATAAGCAACTTTCTTTTTTTATTTTAAGATCTAAATTACCTTTTTTCTTTTTTCCTTATTAAATATTAAATAGATATCTCTATAATAATTATTCCCCACTCATCACTAATTCTCTTATTCTCTCCCATATATCTATTCATTATCTCTTATATACATATATATATATATAGAGAGAGAGAGAGAGAGAGAAAGGAAATGACATTTTTGATACTATTATTATTTTTAACTTTGCGCAATGAAGAAGACAGGGAGTAACATTTAACTCTCTTTTAATATTTTAATTAACTAATTCAAGGGGAATTAATTAATCAAATTATGATAAGTTTAATTGTTTGAGGTAAGATTTGTTAATTTTTGACAGGAGCTCATCATATTCTTATTTCACACTTGATCTGCCAAACTCATTCCAACCAAATTTAAGTATAGCACATTAGTAAATATTTCAACACGCATATACTTGGAGTAGTGAATAATGGGTTCGTGATCAGGTTTCCAATTATTAGGAGTTGGAGGGATATGGTTAGCAAGAGTGGGAGGAGGAGGTCTCTGGAGATTAGAGCTGGGAATAAGAGCCGGCCAGGGCCTTAACAGGGCTGGCCCGTTGAAGTCCGACTTAAGAAAAATACCTGTTTTTCAAAGCCCACCCTGTCAACGACAGGGCCAGAGGCGACCCTACTGGGTCAGAAATATTTTAAACAACTTTTTTTCAACATTTTTAAAGAAACAAAATTGGTAAATTACAATAATTAAAATTCTAATTTAATACAAATTATGTCAATATAAAGTTTGACTTTTACGTAGTATGTAAGTACACAACAAACAAACAACATAATTTTAGGTACATCATTGTCACGTGTCAATAATGTTTGAAGTTTACGTAGTATGCAAGTATGCAACGTGAATGTGTGATGTGTTTTTGGTGTCTCATGTCTCGTGTGTGAGTGTGTGTGCTTGTATGGTCAGTGGGGTGTGTGTCTTCATTAGGTAATGGAATAATAGGTTGGAGTTTTGATCCAAAATAAATTATGTAGTATGATATGCACAGTATGAAAAATTAAAAGGGCCTAAAAGAGCCAGCCTGTGGCCCTGTAGGGCTAGCCCTTTTAAGCTCGAGGCCCTACAGGGCTAACCCTTGTAAGCCCGATTCCATTTTCAGCCTCCAAAATACAAGCCCGACCCTTGACTTAAAACGGCTTAAAAGGGTCAGTCCGACGGGATCGGCCCGGATGCATGTAGTTCTGGAACCAGTAAAAGACGTTCTTGCCTTCAATCTCAGAGATCCCCTTAATCTACTCTGCATTTCGGGAACTAACTCCATGATATTGTTGTAACGAAGGTCCTTTAGTATCCTAATCTGGTCACTTGTGAAAGTTCACCTTCTACTTGTACTGCTTTGCCTGAACAAACACCCTCTTTTTAACTCCCTCCACTATCCTCCTTTGCCGCCGCCGCCTATTGCTGTTGCTGAGCCTCTATAGTGGTCTATCTCGATTTACTTGCAACAACAATACAAAGCCAGACAAGAAAGCAAAATAGAACAAGTGAGGGGAGAGAGATAGAGAGATAGAGAGAGGGGGTTTGGTAAGCTATGAACTCTGCTCATTTAATACTCCATCTCTTGACTCAATATCTCCTTTACTCAACTCTATTTTTATTTATAGGGGCAAAAAAAGATAAATGTAAGCAAATTGACCTAAATGTTAGAGAGAGGGGGTTTGGACGTTTGGTAAGCTGTGAACTCTGCTCATTTAACCCTTATAATTACCTTGTAAGATAAATGTATGTATGCAAGCCAATTGACCTAAGTTTTGTCTAATACAAAACAAGACAAAAATTCAACATATAAATGGAATCTACAAAGATTAGGTTTTTTGTTTTTATCCTGATCAAATGATTTAATTTGAGTTTACCCAAAAAAAAATAAATGAATTCATTTGGATTCGTTCTTCCTTCTTCAATTAACCCTGCTTTACTTGTAAAGAACTTTGAAAAGTGGAGAAATGAATGAAGTAAAAGGTTTCTCTTCTTCAGGTGACCTTGGATTCTCAATTAAATCATAGATATCAACATTATCCTATATCACACCAGTCAAAGGTTATGGGTTTAAGGCTGGCAAAGTTGAAGGTGGATCTTCACCCTGTCATGTCATACATTCCTTTTATATCCTTTACTTCACCATATTAGAGCTATTGGAATCATTAGTTATGACTATTTTTTAACCTCGGGTTACTATTCACCCAACCTTTAATTTTGGTCAACTTTGAAAAATCAATAACTAATTCTAGAAAAATTGAAACGGAGTGATTCTAAGTTCGTTGGAAAGCTCTTTCAATGCTTTTTAAGGGAAAAATAATCTCATACACTGAATGCATGGTATTACATGTGCACAAACCCTCACAGAAGCATTGTCCATATGGTCATTTTGGCACTATTCATTTGGTCGTTTTTCTATTTTTCATGATTTTTGGCCCAACTTTGGGAGGGCATGACTTTCTCTATAAAACTCTAAATGACAAGATCTACCACTCCATTTGCAGCTAAAAATATCCTCTATTAGCATGCAAAGGCCCGTGGTCAAACTCAGCCATTCGCTAAAAATATAGTCAACCCAAGTTTAAGCTAAAAATAGCCAAAAACTAAGTGTTAGAAATACCATATTCACATTGCCATGCCAATTTCCCTTTTCTCACACTGTTCATGTCACTCGGGCAGTATAACGGGTATGTAAAAGCACATCCTCATCATTATAACATGAACAGTAGCATACAGTACCAGTCTAGGAATCTAGTATCACAACATATACATAAATACAATCATCCAGAAGCAGCTCAGGGAAACAAATTATACAAGCTCTATCCTTTTCTTTTCCTTGCTTCCCGATGTTCCTTCACCTGCATTGTGGAGAGGGTAACGTTTTTGGGGAAACCTCAGTAGCAGAAAAGTAACCAGTAACAATATAATGCAATGCAAGTCATACAATATGCAATGCTTGTATCTACTCATCTAGTACCCTCTCCCTCAGCACTCACCGTGTATTGGGAGCATGCACAAGACTCTACCTCTATCACATTGTCAAGGCACATAAACAGAGAGCCATACATCTCATACTCATACATGTTTGCTCATCCACAACACAGTAACACAAGCTAAAGCGCATAGCAAACAGGCAAATCAATTATAAGTTAAGGTTAGAGGTTCTAGCTACCGGTTACTTCTGAACAATGCAGTACTTTCCTTCCGCTTCTGGAGATACTAGAGGACTCATTTGTTATGCCTAAACATAACACAATGTTAAGGCATCAATGTATGCTACTAATACTTAACCAAAGACCCTTTCCCCTTACATAAAGGGTCTGGACTGCACTTAGCCTTTAACCGGTTTCAGAGGCCAACTCTACACAAGTTGTGCCTTTGATTCCATTTATGCCATTCAATTTATCAAAATCACACTCCTCCCCCTCAAACATCTCTTTGTTGAACACCCCCTATGATGGGGTTCTTGGTGATTTAATCGGTTTGGTGTTCCGCGCGTGTTTTTTCAAACTTTTCTTAAGTAAAACAATGTTCTAAACACATTGAAACCATCAAACCAATAAAAATCATACCATATACTACCCTAGGAGGCTTGGCCGAAACTCACATCATGCACAAGGTAAGCACTCTACCCAAATCAAGCTTACACACCAATTTCTAGCTTTTTCCAATCCCTTATAACATCAACCAATATTAATTCCTTCCTCTTTCATGCTAGCCGAAACCCATGGACAGCATTTGCCCCTTGGAAATGCCTCTAAAACTATGGAGAAGAGGAGGAAATTGAAGAAGGATATAGGCTAGAACATACCTTAATCAAAGGATCGATTGGCATAGCTTGATTCACCTCTGAATTCTAAGCTAGAGGGTCGAGTTTCCAGATGGCCGGAGATTCCCCAGGGTTGTCTAAACTTGCACCAAAATGAAGGGGTGAGGGGCCTTATTTATAGGCATAAGGGAATGGCATACTTATAATTATTTAGAAGTTTAAAAAAATGTCAACATTTGCAACTCCCATTTTCACACTATACACATGTCCCTTCTGTCATCTTCTTGGCCTTTCTTGACTTGTCTCTTAGGCCAAAAGTTGCATAGGTTTCAGCTGAGGTGGGAGATCACTCCCAATCCAATATTCTACAATAGTTTTTCATATACTGCCTTAATTAATCCAAAAACTTTAGAAAATTCAATTCTCATAAAAAAAATTCCCAAATTTTACCAAAAAATCTCTAAATAGCCCAGGAGGCTACCATAAAAATTTCAGAATTTTTTGATATCTGGAACTCCCAAAATTAATTTTTCTCTGAAAAAGTCCCTTATACCAGCAATAAACCGATTTAAGCAATTTTTAATAATTCCTTTGGATTTCTTCTTGACCTCCAATAAATCTCATAAATCCTCTATTAATTTTTCCCAATCCCAGTCCAAAACAATGAGGCCTCTAAATATTTTATATAATTATTTTTTTGCCAAAACCCGGTTCGGCCAAAAATTAAAAAAATAATAATAAATTCACTAAAAATTCATATGGCCTCTAAAAATCATTATGACTACCCCATGATGTTCTAGGTGCTCTAAAACATTTTCTAAGATTTTATAGGAATTTTTAGGGCTTTCAGACCTGTCCAAACTCCAACCTTTAATTTTGCCGAATTTTTACTTTTTGCACATATGTTCTTCCACGGATCTCAGTTCAGAAGATTTCTCTCCCTTGCAGACTAAGGCCCTCTGTCCATCCCAAATACCTCATATAGGTCTCAAAAAAATCAAGGTATAACCCTCAATCTACCCAAAATACCATATATAGGCCTAAAATTTTTTGGAACATTACAAGTTGATTGTGAATTTGTGCTCTAGGAATTATTCCTTAGATGCTTTCTACTCCCTATGGTCCTAATTATAACGGCCTGTTGACTTTTTTGGAGAATCCTATAAAAATCCTAAAAAATTAATTACAATACTTAATCATATCATATATTGTGTTTTCTTACATTATATATTAGTTCATAAGTCAAATAACATAATTTGAAAAAAAAAACGATAAATTTTAATATCTCCAAATAATATAATTAACTTTCTTAGAATTCCCTAAAAATATCAACGAACCTTTATAATTAGGATCGGATAGAGTATTTGTTTAGATAACATACACTACAAAGTACAAACTATTGCTTGCCTGGTTTATTTAGGAAAAAACAGTTGAAGGCCTAGGGAAGGGGAGGTGTCGTGCAAGAGAGAGAAAGTGTCAAAGTGACCATAAAATCAATATTTGGATGGTTCAAATTTAATTTTATACAATTTTTTTATTTTCTTTATAGTAGTATTAAATAATTCATATCAAAATTTGGCAAGTTGTATTTTATTAATTATTTTTTATAATTTAATGTTTTAATATAATTTTATCAAATACTATCAAGTTTGAACTAAGATTTTGAAATCCAGACTAATGACTAAACCGACCAGAATACTAAGTCAAGAGTTAGTAAGTTAACCTGAGGCCAAACCGATAAATTTTTTTTAAAGGTTATTAATATGAAATTTTAAAGAAAAAGTTAAAGAAATCAATTTTTTTTAAAATTAAAATATTGAATCGGTTCAACCATCAAACTAGACTAGTTTTTCAGTTGGTTTAACTGTTCGTGGACCAAACCATTCACGAATATTGATCTAATAGTTAAGAAAATGAAGAGGAGGGCGGAAAGAGGAGAGGTTCCAAGCTTAAATAGCATATTTAATGGATAGAATAGTATTGCTCTCTTTTTAAAATTTTTGAAACAAAATTGCAAAATACGCTTTCAGGTACCCATTGTTTCTAAACAAAAACTGTAGTACAAAATTGTACTTTAACCAGTTCAAACAACACAACTAAATTTTTGTTTTTTTTAAAAAATCTGCATTAAAAGATTAATTTATCTCATCTCAGCAGTTGTTTTATTATTTCATCAACAAGGAATAGTTTTTTTTTTTTAAATGATCATAGGGATTTGGATTCTTTCCTCTATCTTCAATTGAGCCCTACTTGACCGAATCAGGCTTGCTTTACTTTTTTTTTTAAAAAAAAAACTCTGAAACTGGGAAAACGAATACAGTAAAAGGGCGGGAAAAGTTTCTCTTCTTCGGGCGCTCATCTGCTTTGTTTCTTCTCACAAGTTCACACGGAGTTGAATTTCCTTTCCCTTCTTCTCTGAATCATCCCTATTGTTTCTTTCTCCTCCATAGCCCACACACTGTCGCCGAACAAACAACCAAAGGGATGTCTAAGTTTGAGTATCCCACGCTTTCGCGCCCCGAGATCACTGCCATTTTAGCGCAATTTCAAATTGCAAATGTGTCCGAACAACAACTCAGGAACCCAAACATTGAAATTGTTTCGGAACTCTACTTCCAGATCCTTCGTCATCTCGACTGTCTTCCCGAGTAAAATCTCGACGCCCCTCTTTAACCCTATCGTCATTTTTGCCAATTTTTGAGATTCCCAGTATCTTCCTCGCTACTTTTTTTTTTGGTGCTATTACTTGGATTCAGTAGTATCAACTAATTTATATTCGAATGTTTTTTTTTTTGGGGGGGGGGTGTTGCAAATTGTCAGCCGTGACTGTGTTGGTTTTTCTGCCGTGTTTTTCCGTCTAGTTGGCATTAAGGGTTTTTTTTTTTTGGCTTGCAATTTCAAAGAGGGCTTTTGTTATAATTCTCCGGTAAATGCTTAGGGAAAGGAAACGCGAGTTTGAACTGAATTTTTTCATGTAAAAGTATGTCATACAGAGGTCAAGGAGGGCTTTTTTGAACGCAGAGTGGGTATTTTTCGCAGTCTGAGTTTTTCATTTAAGAGAAATTATTAAATGATTTGAATCCGAGACAAATATGCGCAAGTGACGTTTTGAATAATGTCATCTTCCCCCAAAATTCAGAATACTTTGATAAATAGTTCATTTCTGTTTTTTTTTTCCTGAATTATTCTGTGGCAGGGAAAAATTTGAGCTCTGAGGATTACTTCTAGAATTTACTTGTAAGACTCTGAAAAAGTGGATCTTCCCCACTTGGTTCTTCCGTTTCATATAATGAATAAAACTTATATACTAGTACAATATTAAACACTCTTGCCATTAGGCTCTCCAATTAAAACACAACAAGCTTATGAGATCTCCAATAACAATAAGTGTATAATTTTTTGGGACAAATGTATGGTTCTCCGATTAAACCATGCACTTTTCGGATTGATAGTGAAAAAAGAAATTGTTATGCTTCATTTGATGACAGGGGTGTATGAAACTATATATAAATTTGTTCCATATGTATTTAGGTCTCATCCATTTGGAAACCAGAAAATTTCAATTTTAATATTATTGTTGCTCTCATGCTGTTCCCTTTGTTCAAGTCTTTATAGTGTTAGAAATTCCATGTTACTTCTTTAGTGCGTGCTGCCTTTTGTTTACAAAGTCTTTAATTTGAACAGGGAAGACCATGTTGAGTTTGATGCTCTAGAGCATCTTGAGAACCCAGACTTACATGTTGACTCTGTCCGGGTAACGAAGCTGTACAACAGAATAAAGGAGGTGGTTTCCTCGTTGAATTTTCCTGGGAAATTTACCCTCAAAGATCTTTTAACTCCTGAGGCCAATAGAACAGAGTTCTTCCTGGGTGCTCTTCTAAATTTCTGTCTGCATAGGTGAATCTTTTTACCTTTGCTTTTATGTACTTTTGAAAAATTAGGAAAACAGAGAAAATAGGAGCCTTAAAATGTAGAGGGGAAGAAAATACATTACTTAATGAGCTAATGAAGTGGGGTTCTTGGTTTAAAATGAAGATTTCGTATGTGTGTTACTACTTGGTGAAAAACCTTTGGTTAATGAATTGAAACTCTAGAGAGGTCAGTTGCATCATGGAGTCACTGTAGAGGACGTCAAAGGAGCTGTGTTGCTGGCATATAGCCTTTTTTTGTTATTGCTTTTCAGTCAACTTATGGCCCCTTTTTTCTTATTTGTTATCCTAGAGAAACGAGATTTAATTCAATAACAGACATAGTGGATGAAGTCAACCTTCTTGAGGAACAGCAGGGAGATCTAGAAACAAGGATCTCGCAGGTTTATAATTAATACCAAAATTGTTTATATTTACTTGATTTCCAGTGCATCATATTTCATTTTATGTTTTCAATTTTTTGTTTCAGTTGAAGTCAGAAATTGCTGGCTACAATGAAGCCAGGGAAAGGGAGGCAACACTTGTTCAAGAGGTGGATGCAAAAGTTAAGGAACTGCGTCAAACCATCTCTGCCCTTAACAACAACCAGATGTCACTGAGAGCTACTTTTCGGAAGTTGAAGGAGAAGACAGGGGAAATGGATGGGAAGGTGAATGTTGGCTAGAACTTAGTAGATGAATGATAAAGTCCGAGCATTTTTTTTTGCCACATCTGTCTGAAACCTTTTAATTACCACCTTTGAGCTGAATCTCTAGGGAAAACTTTGTTACATTCATTTTTATAATGAAATCCTCTCATCAAAAATATTTCACCAGAACTCTTTGCTTGACTCACGTCATAAATCGCCCAAAATAGTCATCTATGCTTTCAGTTAACTACATTTCAATACTTATTTTCCAAAATACCTTTTCAATCATTGAGATACCCTTTAACCCTTCTGTACTATACATGTGTTACACTCGTAAAATATAGACCACCAAATTTCTGCAAGTATGTATTTTTAGATGACCTTTAGTTTTCCACCATAGATATAAAAAATGAGCTTTTTGTCTGATCGCAAATGCAGATCTCTTACTGTTTTGACTGATAATGGAATTTTATCATAGTGAGTTATTAAATATGTGGCAAGAACTGATTATATTTTCATCTCTTAATTTGGTGGTTTTCTAGAATAGTTGGAAAAATCAAAGGTAGGAGAGCCAAGTTTATTTCAGATCACACTGTAGTTCATTTTATGCTTTTAAGAATTAGCAATTCCATTATATTTCTTTGGACAAGTTATCATTCATTTGTGAAATGACTATTTCTCGCTAGTTCCAGCAGAAGATAGGTTTGCATTGCATGCCTCATTGTATTTTGCTACACCACTTGCTTCTAGATTTGTTTCTATTATTGAGATTTACTTGTTCTTTGTTGTTGGTTCCCATTCTCTCATCTCTCGGGCCAGAACACTGCGTGAGGGGGACTTTTTTTTCCTCGAATTTTATTAGTTCTCAATTATCTTAACATCCTTTTCTCTTTTATGACCCCAGATCTCTTCTGCTGAGTTTGCCCTTGTACAAAGCGCTCAAGAAAATGCAAATCTACGATCAAAAATTGTTCAGTCCCCTGACAAATTGCAGGTACTATTTTTATGTGGTTCATAGTTTTAAATGAGCATCATTTAAAACAATTACTTCTGTTGGCAATAATTCTGTGGTACTTCTGCTGGCATGATTCAAACAATTACTTGTGTCTCTTTTGGTAATTAGTAGGTTGCGCAGTTTTACCTTTCCTGTCACGATTTGCTTCTCTGAATTTTTCTTTGTTGCAATTATTAAACTATTTTCATTTTTGTTGGTACCATTCACCACTGTAAGATCTAAGTCTAATTTTGAGCAAGTTGTTAGGATTAGTACTGTTGCCCTTTTACTTTAATGCTTACCTGAAATTGACATAATGCAAGATTTTTAGGTGTTGTTTTGAAGCTATAATTATTATAAGCACTTAATTAGTTGCTGTCAATTGTTTAAAGTATAAAAAGAAGGAATATGCGCAGAATTTGCTGTCAATTGTTTTGAGTAATTTCTGGGCAGATTCTCCGTTTAGGCAGTCTTCCTTCTCTTTCTTGCAGATGAACATGATAATGATTTATTCTGTTGAAAGTAGCTTTTTTCACCAGTGATATTCGATGGTATGATTTTGGAAATCCCTTGATTGTCTGGTGGCCATATTTTGGCATAAAAGTGGATCAGGCTTATGAGGCTGTGATATCATGAGAGGGCTCAGATATTAATGTTCTTATTCTCTCACGATTCAAGTCTGAACAAGGGTATTATTAAGAGAGGGGTTAATAGATTCAGGCCCTCCATGATAAGGGAAAAAATTGAGAAATTAAGCATAAGGAAAAACTTAATCAAGTTTTGCTTAAAATAACATAAAGAAGGAAATAAAAAGTTGACGAAACCAGAAAAATAAGGAAACAAATAATGGCATTAAACTATTAAATACTGATCATTCTCAGTCTTATATGTGATTTTGATGGGTACTGTACTCAAGTTGGATGGTGAACCCTCCTTAAAGGCTAGCATTTCAAGTGGACCAACAACCCACTTAAATACCCCATTGAGCATTCCGTACTATTCCATGTGGTGCTTAGGCATCCCATACAATCCAAGTTCCCATCAAATTTCCATCATTCCCACCATATCTTTCTGTTTATCAACTATTGTAACAACACCATTTCTTTCATATTTCCTTTAAATAGTTCAATGGTGTTAGGAAAAATGCAGTTTAATTTTGTGTGGATGTATAGCTGCCAATTTTTTTTTTAAAAAAAGGCAAAACCTAGAATAGACATGCATCAAGATGCTTTGCTTCAATGATTGCCTATGGTCTTTCAACTGCTGTGAGGTAGAACTGAAGATAGAGGCTTGTGAACTCGGTTGGGTTGTTTTGGTACCTAATAATTGTTTCCCATCTTTGACACGTAAATTCTTTTGCACAATTTCGCAGAGAGCATTGGAAGAACAAAAACTAGCTCGAGAAGAAGCTAAGAATGCTGAAAGATCAGCCATGCAAACTTTCCATGAGAAGAATGCACTTGTTGACCTTTTTTCAAAGGTATTTTAAAACAGACTAAGCCTGCTATATTTTCCCTCATTTCCATTTCAGGCCATGGTAAATCAATCAACTTATATGCATGCTTTTTTTTAAAAAAAAAAAAAAGTGCCTGTATTATGTGGTCTATAGTTTGTCAAATTGCCTGTATTGACTGTTAATCTTGAATAAAAAGTTCAGAGTTAAGTTGAGCTTATGTTGATGTTGTTGTTCATTTCTTTATTTGATTTTAATTGGTTTAATAATTTCAGCACACATTCCTATAAGAAGTTTAGGCTGTAATTTTATTGTTTTCCTCAGGTGGAGAAGAAAATGTCAAAGCACTTTGCTCAGATGCAAGCCATACAAGATCAGGTGTTGCCTCTAACATTTGGACCTATACAGTCACTATGAATTCTGCATGAAAATCAGGGAGACTGGGACCTTTGATTTTTGTTAGTTTGATTTGAATTAAGTTCATAAAAGAGCAGCTTTCCTCAAGATACGAGATATATTGTGGATGTAATTTTTCTCTCGTTTGAACTTGACACTAAACACCTTGTTTGATGACTCGAGCAACTCTTACAGGTAAATTCTGCAAAAGAAATTGAGAAAAATCTTAAAGCTTTGAGAGCTAAACTCAGTGATGAAGAAGTGCTGGAAAAGTCACTTGATGTCAAACTGGTTGAAAGAAAAGGAAAGCGTAGGTTTTTGTTCAAGCTGTACTGTATCTAAGTTTTCAATTATATTTGAGAGAGACGTTTGTTGAGTTATGCGTTTAATTTTTCCCTTTTTCTGTCCCCTTTGCTATCTTTTCGTAGTTGAACAGCTGGGAGAATTGATGAAGCAGTTAGAGAAAGAAAGGGATATTAAGTCTGAGGAAGCAACTACTTACCTAAATGGTGTGAAATTGGAGGCTGAATCAAAGAGACATGATCTGGAAGAAAGACAGAAAAATGTTGAAGCAGTGTTAGCGGAGGTACCGTGACTTCCGTCTCTTGAACTTGTTTATAGATCAGGTCAACTTGATGAAACCATGAGTTAATATGTTGTTTATCTGCTATCAATAGGTGGATGCCACAAATATTACAATCAAATCAGTCAAAGAATCTGGAGCAGCTAAAGTGGAAATGTTGGCTGGCAAACATGATGAATTAATCAAACAGGTATATAGCCATTTACCTTAAAAAACATGCGAGGACCAATCCCCTCCTTGACATACGCAGCTTATAAAGGAATATTATATGATTGCCTTCACAAATGAAATTGAAAATAGAATTGATAGTCCCATGTGTCCTATAAACATTCCACAAAACCCAAAATCATTAATACGTATAATGGAAGGAGAGGGCTGAAAGGAAAAGTGGGGAGTTGTCCGAAGCAGTTGGTGAGAAAGTGGGAGAATGGGGAAGTTATCTATGCATCATTATCGATACCATTATTATATCACCATGTTCATTGTGCTTTATTTATTGACATTTTAGAAATTGTTAATTATACTAGTAAGTGGTAATTGAGCAAATTGTTTTTGCAGTTTCAACAGTACAAGGACTTGTTTGCCCATGTGATCGAATCGGGTTCAAGAGTTGATTGAAGCAGCAGGTAGGATACATTTTCACATCTCCCCCTCTTTCTATAGGTGAGAGTTGCCCTACTGCATACAGTGTCCAAACTTCCCAACTGTGATATTATCTGGGTTTTGTTTTGGGTTGACACATCGATGTGTTCATTGTTTTGGTAGTACCTGCTTGTTCTACCTATAATCTCTATTGTGGCACAATGGTTCCATCTAATCATTGGTCATGGCATCGTTGGCAATAAATAATTGCCACCTTCATATCATGACATGAACACATGTTTGTGGGCAAACTCTGCCGGTAAAGGTTTGAAGTCTGAACATGTTTGCTGAACTTGGGCCAAATTAGATGAAGCTTATTGAACAGTATTCTCAAAGGAAATTGTTGAATATTGATGCTTATTTTACTAGTTTTATATAATCTGAAATAGTTGATCCTTAAAGTAAATGATGATCTGCATAGAATATATGGATTGGCTGTTATATTGTCAGAATGCAGCTGCTGTTGTGGTTCTTTGTTGCTGTGCTTTTTAATTACTTTACTGTTGGTGGTGTTTCCCTCATTCGGCTAAAATACACACATCATCTCGACAACAAGCAAAATTATACTGCTTTTCTACAAGATTGCTCTTCCATGTGCTTGTCAAATTTTTTTACCTTCAACCTCGATGCCAAACTGACCCCTTTTCATGACAGGCTAGGCTTTGGTGAGTGGTCCCACAAGACGAGAGTTTTTTTTTTTTTTTGGTTAAAAAAAGCTCCCAGGACCTTTATTCCTTTTAGGTGCCGCAAGTCTTCAATTCCATTGGCTAAAGCCTACGACTTTGATGCATTTTCTGCAGTATTATTATTGTAATTGATCACCTTGCATTTGAATCTGAAGCCAAGCTTGCTTGTAAATTTTAACATATTTGAAATTGAGTTGTGTATATATAGATATATGACAATGTTCCCTTATACCATACGTATTGCTTGTTTTAAAGCAAGTGCATTTGGTTTGGTGATATGCACTGAAAGCCTTCAAATTATAGGCCACAGAATTGGAAAGACATATACAGACTATGTAGTTGGCAGTCCTTCACGATTGCAGAAACAGGGGACACATTTGCAAAGCTGGTTACTTGTTGAGAACAACTCAAAAAAATGCAAAAAGAAAATAAGAACCTGCATCAACCATAAGCATGATCCATGGAATAATCTTACATGGAATTAAAAGAAATAATATATACGCATGTGAGAGAGAGAGAGAGAGAGAGATCAAAGTCCCTCCCGTCCCATGTCCTCCATTTTTCCATGTGGTTAAATAACTGGTTTTTACACCACCCACTTGATAAAATAATAGTCTAATCCGTCGAGTTGTTTCACAACCTGCTTTCTAAATCGTGGAAAGAAAGGAATATTTTCACAACTTTGATTTACAGAGAAAGGTATTTATTTCTTTAGATTTGCCACCGAAATTCTACAAATTAAAATTAAGTGACTTCACCTATTCCAATTCCATGAGAGACCAGAGAATTCAGCACCTCTGTTTCAAACGAAGCTAACATGGATAGAAGAGCCCTTGACTTCGGGACAAAGTCCTCAATTAAGAACCAGCCTTTCACCAACGACGAGAACATGAGCATCGAAGGACCAGAAGCAATCAAAAGATTTCAGAGATGAATCAAATAAGAATCCAGGTTAAATCCACACTAAACAGATCAAACTTTAATTTCAGTACTAACAGATAAGAAGACATAATTAAACGAAATGCTTAACTAATATTTGGATAGGGGCCGCGCGAACGCAGGACCCCCACAGCAACAAATTACGACGTAGGCTCTTCCACTTGGGAAGACCTTAGGGTGACGCCCCTCCTAATGTGCAATGGAAGTCATC
>JBAGKO010000001.1:3739106-3751951 GCA_037177275.1 Acacia concinna | reverse complement strand
GACATATATAAATTCACATAAAGTATGAAAGAAAGTGTTACTACCTCTTGCGTTTTCCCCCGATATACCTCTACCTTATTTCTTTCTTTGATGATTCCTTTGTAGGCTTGGGCCATTATCAAAACCTGCCATTATTATATTATGTAAGGATAGGTTAATATTCTACCTTTCATAACTTAGCTAATTCTTCTCAAAATCCTTACTTTAAATAAAATTTACCCTTAGACTTTCATATTCAAGAACAACAATTCATTGTTCATTGACCTTAGATGTTTCAACTAATTATTCTATCTACCAATGCTTCTTTTAATGTTTCTCACGGCTGTCCCATACTTTTACATCGAAGCAATCACTTAGAAGGCCATGCAAGATGTGCATTATTATCTTCATTAGCTCAAGAATTAGTTCAAATCAAGATCATTTTCCAAATTTGTAAGATGCTTGAAGTCTCAGTCACACCAATTGAGCAAATGAACACAAGTAATAACTTGAAACCATCTGAACAGTTGCAAGATACTTGTAATCTAATTGGCAAACTCTCCTAGCACTATAAACTAAACCATCCAGCAACATATAGCAATCACAAGGTACAAGTACGAACTAAGGATAAGTGGGTTTTTTATAACATTTTTAATTTTCCTTCTTTGATCAAAGGCTTAACCATTTAGCCATACGCCATTTCAGATTATAAAGATTGTTCCACCTAATTCAAAAATTACACCACTTCAAATAGCTACAATAGATCACAAAGTTTCCCAAGTTAAATTCTTCATGTTTGTCTTCCAATTTCCCAAACTTAATGATCTTTCCTTGCACTAATCAAAATTTCAGCAACATACTCACGCAAGTAAGCTTTCTTTTCAAAGTTTAAGGCCAATCTTAATAAATGACCTGTTTCCATATGTATATAACATAGCAAAAACATCAAAAGATTCACTTGGTCCAAGCTCAGAATCATTTCAGTTCAGATAGGCATTTTCGATTACCATTACTACAATTTCAGACATACATATTCATGGGTTCCAGACCATTCACAGTTCTCAGTTCAAACAGAACACATGCACATCAAATTCATCCTAACCCATTAATCACAGTTTCGCCCTTCTCCCTACAACAGACATACACACTTGGATAGACATATTCTTGATTTCAGCAAACATCTTCAGTTAGACAGACACAAACACATTCGGATAGCAGCAGACCAATTTGGTTCAGACATAACAGAACAACAGTCATCTTGATTCTAGACATATATAATTGGTTTCAGCAGACATACACACATTACCGGTTCTGGACAGAGCACACATGCACATTCGGTTTTCAGACAGCAATTCTCGTTCAACATATATCCTCGGTAATCAGACACATATATATCCTCAGAAATTAGACAAAACATTCAATTTCATTACACATCGATCTACCACATGAAATCCGAGAACCATCTTAAATATTCCGTTATTCACCAATTTCCTATTTTTGAAGCAAAACCCATCGATTCAACTGAACCCAAACAGAAGCATAATTGAGATTAAAGATGGGAATATATCCAGGAAGCTCACCTTGAACGAAATCAGTGGTTGCAAGTAAAGGAAGAAGCTTCATTCTTCGATTAATCCTCTTCCTCTCCGACAGATTTCCTTGATTCCGTCTTGCAATCGCTGCTTGTGCTCTGTCTCGAGTTTCTCTTGCTGTCTCGCGATCCTGATGCTCACTCTTGGTTCTCTGATTTTCGTTCTGGCTGAAGGAAATGGTATGAATGAAACAGAGAGTGAGTTCACGGATTAGTAAAGGTGATACAAGGAAAAAATGTGAATAATGGTATTTCACCCTTCAATAATTTCATATTTTCAATTTGGTCCTTTTTTTTTCCAATGCTAAAGGACTAAATATTATCCAAGAATTTTCCTTATCACATTATAAATGACTTCTTCCTTAGTTAACTTCTTTTATCTATAAGAAATTTTTCTAAAATTTAATGTTTATTCGGCATATTATTCGTTAGGTTTTCCATATAGGAATTTTGGTGTGTTACAATTGTGCTCTCATTAAGAGAAAACATGTGCATTAAAATTATTTTTAAATGCACATCAAGTGGTTTTTAACATTTTATTTAAGAAATGACTATGAATGCGATTGTATGATTAGTCATTAATTAGGTTGATTGAATGTAACGCAATTGCTTGAGGTTTTCAATTTGACTTGATGCAATTTAACTCCCAATTAATTTTGAGAAATTAGG
The DNA here is from genome assembly GCA_037177275.1 of Acacia concinna. Lineage (NCBI taxonomy): Eukaryota > Viridiplantae > Streptophyta > Magnoliopsida > Fabales > Fabaceae > Acacia > Acacia concinna. The sequence continues at coordinate 3,749,712 of JBAGKO010000001.1, read as the reverse complement.
AAAGCCACCGACTTTTCTACCAAACTCACTTTATTATATTACTTTTTAATCCAAAAATATTTCTTTCTTTATTATTACAAAATACCAAAAATATTAGTATAGTTTAATTTTCATGCATTTTAATTTAGATAAAAACCAATTTCAAAACCCCCTTTTTAATCATGTTTGTATCACTTATTTTAACTTAGGAATTTCAAAATGAAGGCTCATTGACAAGAGAACGATCTCGAGTTGTTTGCACTATATTGCATTCTAATTTATGGTAAATTTTGTATTTAACACTGAAGCGACTAATTAAGATTTTGTCAAATCATTAGCACCGTTGCTGGGAAGTCATTTTTTACTCTCTTGGTTTTCTAAGTGTCAATTGGTTAGATTGACATGGATTTGTCCTTGTGAGCCTCTTAGATTTATTTTTTATTTTTCTCTTTAATCTTCTCATAGTTTTTATTTTATTTTATTTCCCTTCCTTCTAAGTATTTTGCATATAAAAAATTTCTTGATTTTTTTATTGTTTTCTCATACATCATATACCTATAGCATTCATTGCATTCTTGCATCTTTGGTCATTTTAAAACTTTTCTTTATTTTTCACTTTCACTTTTACTTTTTTCCTTCATAGATTATTTTTCTTAGTTTTTTTTATATAGTTTATAGTTAGATGGCCATCTTATGATTCATTGGGAATTTATTGTTTTGAATTGTTATGGCTTAGTTTCATGGTAATCAAGATTTGCCTCTCAATTCTCATTCATTTGAAGGAAATTTCATTGGGAGGATGATACAACCTCTCAAGGATCTCATTTGGTGCAACAACAACAACAACTAGATCTCATCTTTTCCCTATTAAAGAATTCAAAAAGGGATTCGGATTTTCAAGAAAATTCACCATTTCAATCTCACTCTTTTGGAGGGGACTCAACCGACAAGATAGATTTTCTCTCCCAATCCATTCATTCCATGCAACATACATTGAGACTTCTTCAAGACAATTTGGAAAGTTAAGATAGAAGTCCAATTGGTAAAGGATGTGATGGTCCATTTTACCAGTCATTCCAATAACCTTCATTTCAACTTTATCACCCACTACATCTACCCTTTAATCCATATCATGAGCCGTCACCTCCACCATATAACCCATATTATAATCCATATTCTAATCCTCCATCATATAACCATATGACATATCACAAACCTTTTCTTTCGTTCCAATCCACATTCCAACCATGTCGTTCACCTCATGAGTCTTTATACCTACCCTTTGAGCCACACAATGGACATCCTTCCCAACCAAATGTGTCAAACCAAGAACCTTCCTTTTGTGAAATGATTCAAGAGCTCCAAAATGAAATAACTCATACCGCAAATGAGTGGCGGTCACAATGGACTTTCTAATCAATAGATTGGAATAAAGGGAGAAAGAGAGTGATCCATTTGTGAAGGAAATTGAGCGCTTCATTCAACAAGTACAAGCGTTGAAGAACAATTTCCAGGAAAATCCTCCAATATCCATGCAAGCACAAGAATTGGAGAAATAAGAAGAAAATAATGAGGAGTCTTTCTTACCAGTTGGTAAAAATCCTATCCTTGTAGAAGTAGACCCTCTTACTGTTCTAGATGATGTGGAAAAATTGAGTGATGATGAGGTGGATGAAGAAATTATTTGTGACTCTCCTCAAATGTTTGAAAATGAAATTGCTCAACCCATTAATTCTAATAGTAGTGACTCAATTTTACTTGTAGATGAGTGTGCTCCTACTTCTTTGTATGATGTCTTACCTGTTGAAAATGCTTTTCTTCATGATACTAGGGATGATTGTGATAAATTGAATGATACATTTTCATGCTCTTGTGAGATAGATCAAATATGTGTAGACTATTATTATGAAAAATGCTACTTGCTTGTTGAGTTTCGAAAGAAAGCATTTAGTGAAGTGGTTGATTCTACCATTAATCATGATGCATCCTCTTGTACTATTGATGAATGTAAGCATGGGCATTGTAAAAATATTGAACTTTGCATGGATGCCAATATGGTTGATGTGAATGAGAAAGATCACAGCCTATAATCCAAAATGCATAAAATTCCTATTGAATTACTTCCTTGTAGTCTTGTTGGTGCTAAAGATTCTAAAATTTTGATTGACAAAGTTATGCATGTTGATGAATCTTTTCAACAAATTCTATCTTATGATTTACCACCCGATTAAGAAAAGTAAAATAATTGTTTTGAATCTTTAAAAGCCTCAGGTGGTGGTGATTTGAAAAATTCTCCTATTTCTTTCACTCTTTGTCTTTCTACCTCTTGTGCTTGTAATGATGATGTGGTGTGCCCCAATACTAAATTGGATTCCACACCTTCCACTTTGCAAACACAAGAGAATTTTTAGAATGTGACTATTTTTTTGACTTCTACTGATGGGTGTTATGTTGATTTTCTTAGTTGTGATAGTTACTTGGAGAGTTCAATTCCTAAAGTGTCTTTACTTCATTTGAAATCTCTCTATGTTTCTATTTTTGGATGGGGTACTGTTATTGACTTTTTTTACAGGCCCAAAATTGGAAAGATCCTTTATGGTATCAACTTCCACCTTACATTATTGGACCTCTTCCAATTGATCTCGAGCCACCTCCACTAAGGAAATTCAATGCGAGAGAAGATTTTTCTAAGGATAAGTGCATGATCTTCATTAAAGATGAGATCTTCTCCCACAAGTGTCTAAAGATATTCTAACAAAGGTTATCTCTTTCCTCACTTATTTTTCTTCCTAATTTCTATAAATTTTTGAGCTTAATTGTTGATTGAGGAAGATAAGTGTGGGGAGAGACATAAGCTAGTAGAAAAAGTAGAAGTAGGTTAATTCAATAAATTGAGTAAGAACCCCTTTGTATGCTTTGCATTTTTGAGTACTACCCTACTTGATTACCATTGTACCTTGAATTTTCACTTATTTGACATTGTCATAATTGTGACAACTTGTTTGTTCTTCCTTCTCTCGTTATGTGATGTTGACATGTTGTGCTCCAATTGCAATTGAACTTCACAATGAGTTATTGTTTTTAAAACATTGAGGCCAATGTGTTGATTAAGTGTGGGGGAGGAGATAGATTTGGGAATTTCATTAATTGGTTGTTTGTAAATGAGCAAATGCCATAAACTAGAAAATTTTTTAGAAAAAAAAAGAACGACTTGCTTTGACACATGTCCTTAGTGGTAAATGGTCGCATTTGCTACTTTGGAAGTGTGAAATGTGGGGAATTCTTTGTGTTTTCATGAGATCTGGTGTTTTGGCAACTTTTAAAAACCATGTGTTTGTTTTTCAAGTGAATGGGAAGAGAAATGAACTCATAACTGGATTTTTGTTTACTCCTTGTTTTGAAAAGAAAATTATGAAATTGTTGGTTCATTTGGGTTTTGAGCATGATTACCATCTATTACAATGCCTTGATTAATTGCATTTGTAGAGTGAGCATTGAGATTGATTGAGCATATGCATTGTGATTAGTATTCTATACAACTGAATATGTTTAGATTGATAATTTGAGATGAGTCTTCTTGGAAGGATATTTGAGCCTTACAATTTTTATTCACTTCATGTGTGCATACTTGCTTGACTTTTCACCTTCTATAACTTGTCTTAACTCTTTTTCAAAGCTACATTTGCATTGATGTATGAAGATGAAAGAGGCATTCATTTTAAACCCTTTTGATCCAAACACAAACCCTCATATATCTACCTTTGCTGACACCTTTGAACCATTTCTAGGTTGTATGCATGTCACATATCATGGGTATTCATAGCATTTTTTAAAATCAAATTGATTTTGCCATCAAGTTGAACAATGTGTATATTGAAATACCATGCAAAAAAAAAGGGGAAAAAAAGAAAGAAAGAAAGGAAAAGAAAAAAAGAAAGAAAAAAAAGAGTTAAAAAAATCCCAAGGAGGCATTTTGTTTGAGAGTTTGAAAAAAAAAATATTTGCAAAAGTTTGTAAAGTTCAATTCCAATAATAAGGTGCTATGAATTTTTTCATCGTTCTTGACTTGCATATAAACCATTCCCTTTCAAATCAAGTTATTCCATTAAGCTTTCATCCAACATTACAAGTCTCTAGAGTCCTCTTGATTCATTATATTAATTGCTACTAGTAGTGGAGATATGAGAGTGATATGGTATTGTGTTAGTCAAATGAGTTAGAGTGAAAAAAATATCCCTAACCAAGTGAGTTGAGCTAAACACTATTATCTTGACTGTTTTCATGTGGTTACTCTTTTACATTCAACTGTGAAGTGTAGCTATTCCCTTTGCATTGCTTGATTATGATTAGTGTCAACTTGAAAAATATGATTCATTGATTCATTGTGTTTTATTGTGAAATTGTTCAGTTCCTATTTGCATTAATAATTAGAATTTGAATTATTGGACTCAATTGTCTTTGTTTAGGAGTACAAAGATCTAACTGTGGGGGAATTGATCGAACTATATTTTTACAGGATTTTTCTTACTATATTGAACAATTAATCACAATTTTTGTACTTAATTGCATAATTGTTGTGCACTATATAATTAATTTAAATTCCAGGGTCCGGCTGAGTTTTTAAGATTAAAATGCTTTCCCGAACTCCAAATTAGTTCAACAATAAATTGAATTGATAAACTAGTTTGTTTGCTTTACCTAAGTGGTAATAGTATAATAATCAACCATCAATGAGAGAGTTGTAACACTAAATTCGACAATACTTAAGCTTGATACATTAAAGAATATTTGTTAATGAAGAATGGGTCTCAATCATTTAAAGTATAATCTTTAGACCCTTCCTTTAATTTAGTTTCCCAAACTCCTTTGAAGCAGCAATGTCCTTCTTCATTGGTACTACTTCGGAACATATAACCTACCAAAAAAAAAAAAAACTGAATCTTATAGGAAGTTTAATTCTGAGTAAGATGGGCACTTAAATTTCTATACAAGTGCAATTTCAAGAAGGAGATTTCGAATACTAATTAATCTTACAAACACAAACAAGAATATTTTCTTATTAGTGCAAAATGTACGAGACATCTTTGAAGAGATCCTTGTTAAAGTACAATTTATTTAAACTAACTCAAAGTAAGTGATGACTCCCTATTTTTAGATAAGTTTAAGATATATTTTAATATATTAAGGAGTTATCCATAATTAATTAAAGGGATTTAGATAAGATTTTGTCAAGTTATCAATATAAAGCGTGATTTAAGGGATTTCATCTTAAATATCAAAACTAGGATATAAATCATGATATTAATAATAAAAATAATTTGAGTAATAATAATAATAATAATATTAGACTCTTAAATAAGAAAAAGAAAAAAAAACTTTCAGGAGATGTTATTATTATTATTATTATATCATTCGCATTCTTGAGGAGACATCACGATGCACACGGCATTGGAATTGGAATAATATCTAAAACATATCAGCCAGGAAAAATAAGACACAACATCAATTTAACAACAAAAGAAGAAGACGCAGCGGCAATCTGAATGGGGGATCGTATGAGAAAAGAGAGAGAGATAGAAAATTGCCCAGAGGAGACTGGGCACTAGTTTCTTGATCAATTGCAGAACCGTGAGTGGACCTGAGAGGGAAAAGGAACAGGAAATCTTTTTGCTGTGTTCTTCATCTTCTTGGGTTCAGCGAGAGCTGTAGATAGGGAGGTGGAGGGAGGTCATCGGAGCTGCTTCATCTGTGCTTCATCTTCAGAACCGATAGTTTTGGAGAACAAGATCCGAATCAAGAACACATACTCTTGCTTCTTGATCTTTCTTTAATTAAGTAGCTATTTGTCTCTTTTCTTTTTTGATTATGCATTCTAAATCTGGATCTATTATCTTTGATTTTGGTTTGATTCTAAATATGAGTTGCTAAATTTCTTGTTCTGGATTATTTGAACCTTTATATGGATTGAGTATTTTATTGTCCCTTTCTTTTATTTATGGATAATGTCTTTTACATTGATTTTACTCTGAACTTAATGCTTCTTATTAATTGGCTACTAATAAGATAGATTAGTTTATTTGATTGATGCTTGAGAGAGCTAAATTGAGTATAGAATTTGGGTATAATGGTGTGAGAATTTGAAATTTGCATGATGAATGGATAATTTTGTTGTCAAGATAGAGATATACTTGTCGACCTCACATAGCCAAAAAGGGATTTGACTAAAAAATTAGGATTTAATTAATTTATTGAGATTAATATATTAGTTAAATTAAACACCTATTTGGAGATTTGAGAAAGTGTAACATCCCAAAATTTTTCTAAGCCTAGATAGAGGATTTTAGGTAGGTTAAGGGTTGTACCCTGATATTTTTTAGGGCCTTGATGAGGTATTTGTGATAAGTAAAGGCCCTTAGTCTGTAGAGGAAAGAAAGATCTCGTGACTTTTGAAGTGAGATATGGGAAAGGACCTATGTGCAAAGAGTAAAAATTCAGCAAAGTTATAGGCTAAATTTTGGGCAGGTCCAAAAGCCTCAAAAATTTTCATAAAATCCCCAAAATTAGTTTAAAGCATCCAAAACATCATGAAGCAGTTAGAATGATTTTTGGAGGCCATATGAATTTATAGTGATTTTATGAATATTTTATTAATTTTTGGCTGGATCGGATTTTTTGCCAGAAATTAACTACAACAGATATTTAAGGGCCTCGTTGTTCTGGACTTGGATTGAGGAAAATTAGTGTATTATTTTAGAGGATGAATGAAGTTAGTTGGAGGTTGAGAAGAAGTCCAGAGGAATTTTAAAAAATTGTGGAATATCAGTTTATCGCCAGTATAAGGGACTTCTTCAGAGAAAATATATTTTCTGGAGTTCCAAACATTGAAAAATTATGAGATTTTTATGGTAGCCTTCTGGGCTATTTTCAGATTTTTGGGTAATTTTTGGAAATTGTTACTTCTGGATTAAATAAGGCGCTACAGGAGAAGTTATGGTGTTATACTGACTTGGATGGGACCCACAGGCCCTACAGCACCATACGCTTGCCCTTGGCTTGGGAAGAAAGCCAAGAGAGCTCTAGAATGGGAGAGTTGGCGCACAAAGAGAGGGGACTGTATTTTCTTGACTTTTAGGGCATTTTTCTATAATTCCAAAACTACCCTTACATAAGCTCTATAAATAGAACCCCATCCCCTTTCATTTTGGTGCATAAGAGAAGTCCCCTGGGGAGGTTCTGGCCAACTGAAAGCTCAACCTTCAAGCACAATTTTCCAAGGAGATTCAAGCCACACTACTCGAGCAAGCGATTAAGGTATGTACTAGCCTGAATTCTCTTTCATTCTTCTCCTCTTTTCCATGGTTTTGGAGGCATTTCCTAGGGTGAAATGATTTCCATGGGTTAGGTAAAGCAAGGGGAGAGAGAGTTTAAGGTTGTATGAGGTTTATTCGGGCTATAAAAGGATTGTAGGTAGTGTGTAGACTTGAATAGAGTTGAACTTTTCCTTTGAGTGAGAGGAGGGAGTTTCGGCCAGACCTTATAAGAGGGAGATGTGGTTTGATTTTCATTGGTTTGATAGTTCCAATGTGTTCAGAGTAGTGTTTTACCTAAGGAAAGGTAGAAAGAACACGTGTGGAACACCGAATCGATGAAATCACCAGGGACCCCAAGAAGAGGGGGTATGTTCAGCCAAGGGGGGTATGGGTAGTAGGAATTTGATTTTCATTAAGTAGAGATCACAGATGGATTCAGAGGCAAAAACTGTATAGGATTAGCCTCTGAAATCAATAAAAAGACAAGGGTAATTTGGAACCTAAGTTTATGAGGAAAGGGGTTCTTAACCAATTCCAGTAGCATAAGGGCATGCCTAATGATTGTGTTATGTTTAGGAATTGCAGAGGAGCCCTTCAGTATCTAGAGGAGTAAAGGAAAGCACCTACAATGCGTGGAATAATAGGTAGCTAGAACTTCTAACTTTAACCTTTTTTATTGCTTTGCTTGTCTGCTTTGTGTTGTAACTTGTTTTACTGTGTTTTGGTTGAGCAGCATGTTATGTTTGAGATGTATGACTCGCTATTTATGTGCCTTGGCAATATGTTAGAGCTGGAGTCATGTGCATGCTCCTTATACATGGTGAGTGCCAAGAGAGAAAGGGCACTAGATGAGTAAGTACGAGCATAACATATTGCATGACTTGCATTGCATTTTGATGTTATTGTTAGTGTTCTACTACTAAGGTTTCCCAAGAAACCTTATCCTTTCCACAATGCAGGTGAAGGTACATCGGGAAGCAAGGAAATGAAGTAGATAGAGATAATTTATTTAGCTTCCCTGTGTATTTTGGATTACTGTATGATGTAATATATGGGATACTGGATTGTTCTAGAATATTTTGGATAGCTTTGGACTGTTTCTGTATGCTACCGGACATATTGTAATGTATGGGAATGCCTTTACCTAAGCCGTTATGCTGTCCAAGTATTGTTAGAATTATGAGATAAGCAAAAAATAACATAGCAAAAGGTTATGGTTAAATTGGCACTAGGTTTTTGGCTAGTTTGAACCTAAAATTAGGCTGACAATGGTTTAAGCAAATGACAGTGTCGAACCACGAGCCTTTGCATGCTAATAGAGGATATTTTTAGCTACAAATGGAGCAGTAGAACGCATCATTGGAAGTTTTGTAGCAAAAGTTATGCCTTCCCCAAGTTAGGCAAAAAATATTGGAAAATTGAAAATGACCAAATGAATAGTGCCAAATTGACCATATGAACAGTGTAACTTTGAGGGGCTGTAAGTGTTCGATGCTATGTTATTATGGTTCAAGATTATTTTTTCTTTATAGAGGAAGGAAAGAGCTTTCCAATGAGCTTGGAATCACCTCATTTTCCCAACTTGAAGTCATAACTAGTTATTCCAATAGCTCTAATATGATAAGGTAAAGGCTATAAAAGGAGGTGTTACAGAAAGCACTTATAGGTATAATAGTATCCTGGTTAGCATAACTGATATTGGGAAGTAAATAAAAGAACGGATCCAAATAAGTATTCTTAAAATATAAAGGAGATAATAATCCTAGGTTTCTCTAATCTTGAAGAAAAACATAACTTTTACTCTTTAATTATTCTTTCCTTAAAAATAGTTAGTTAGATAGTTAGTTAATTAAATCTTTAAAACATAGTCGCTCAACCTAATTGAGAATTTAATTGAGATAATTAAACACTTATTTTTTCATAGTCCTCGTGGGAACAATCTTTTTATATTACTTGCGACCCGTGCACTTGCGACCCGTGCACTTGCGGTTAAACTAGAGCTCCTAAGCCTTATCAGGAGTCGTCGACAAGTTGAATAATAAGAATAACACCTTGCCTATAGCAATTCACAACTATGATATATAGATGGACAACCTTGGGAGCTCAAGTTGTCAATCTTTATACTCAAGTTGTTATTGTCTTTATTCAACCTTGAGTGAGTTTCAGTGATTATTATTCAACTCTTTTGAGAGAGTATTAATTGTATTCAACTATACACTTGACAGATACTCAAGGTTGGTTAGGAACCTTGAGTAGGGGACTTGGATTGAGCTTTGTAAGGGGGAGTGATCCTTAAGAGTCAAGCGAGTTTGTACTGAGGCACCAAGAGCCCGTGATAAATCTTGGAGAGATAGTGGAACTTAGTGGTGACTGAGAACTGGACGTAGGTCAGGAGTTAGACCGAACCAGTATAAACTCTTGTGTCCTTGAGTTTAGTTGAAAATTTTAAAACACCCATTTCACCCCCTCTTGGGTGATTAGCTTGTTCTTTCACTTATTCCCACTAACGTTTTCATATTTGTAGCGGTTTAAAGTATAAAAACCGCTACAAATGTAAAAAAATTTTAATCTTGATAACAGAGTCTACTGGTAGGAAATTAGTAGCGGCCTTTTAGATAAACCACTACTAATGTTTAATTTTTAGTAGTGGTTTCATATGAAAACTGCTACCTAATTTATAGCGGTTAAAAAACCGCTACAAATAAATGAATGTTACAGCTCTTTAAATACTTTGAAACCAGACATGTCAAATACACCAAATGCTTCTAAATCATTCTCTATGCTCTACAAGCTATGAATAAATCTTGGATTAAGTTACCGCGCAATTCTCCATGCTATTTGGTCGGCTTAAACAATTTCTTAGGTTTTGCAACCTTTCACGCCAGCTATAATGGCAAGATCTTGTGTCCATGTCCAAAATGCAAATTTAAGAAGTGGCACACGTCAGAAGCTATCAGACAACATTTACTTGATAATCCTTTTTCTCAAGAATATACTTTTTGGGGAGTTCATGGAGAAAAGCCCAATATGATTTATGAAGATGTTCATGCAAGTTCACAAGCAGGAGTACATGTGCAACATGATGATGCCGTTAATGACATTGTTTGTGATGCATTTGGCATACATGACGACAATTTCAATGACAAAGTAGAGGGTGCAGACCCTATGTTTTTTAGGAATGAAGCTGCTTAAGATTTCTTCACACTTATGAAAGAAGTAGATCATCCTTTGTATCTTGGGTGTGGTAAATACTCTAAATTGTCTTTTCTAATTAAACTGTATCATATCAAGTGCTTGTGTGGAATTACAGATAAGGC
>JBAGKO010000001.1:3708266-3722509 GCA_037177275.1 Acacia concinna | reverse complement strand
CCACACTTAATGATATTTTAATTATTTCCTAAAATAATAACTAATAAATGTGATAATATATAATAAAATATCTAACAAGAAGGAGCCATATACATATCAATCACACATACCATTCATATTTTTCTTATACAATATATATATATATATATCAATGTTATAATTAGATTCAGTATTTTACAAACTCTACTTCACTTCTTTTACAAATTCCATATTGCCTTCATTCCTCCCTCAAGTAATAAGTGTTCACCCCAAAATCAAAATACTGATGTATCCTTATTAATTATAAGCTCTTTGGAAAGGGCGGGTTCCATATAAATATGTTACACCTTCTTTTCGTTTGAAATAATATTAATTTTCCATTTCCCTTTTTATTCTCATTAATATGTATTTAGGGAGTAGTTTTGTATAAATATGATTATCTAGATTATGTCAATTCTTTATATACATTTCGAGAAATATTTTTGAAGATTATATTAGTATCTTTAAAAATTAAATTGATTGAGATGTTCAGAAAAATATTGAATATGGCATCAATGGACTAATCCCCGTCCCAGTTTTTGTCAGATGCAAAGATAATTTTTTAGGTGAGCTCAGTTTACCACGTCATTTATAGTATAACCAATTAAAACACAACTACTTGGACAATATTAATCCTAGTTGGCTGCTGATGTAATTCAAATTAGAAAAATTCTTGTATGAACATGTTTTCGCCACATCGTTTATGGTCTAACTAATTAAAACACAATAACTCGGCTGATGATTTGACACCTCTTAAATTTTAATTGGCAATATTTCATAAGATTCACCTTTTCATTATTTATGAAATCTTAATTAATTGATTGGTTTATTTAGAGAAAAATAAAAATATGAAAATCATAATCAGACAACTAGAATTAATATTCATTGAGATGTTGTATTTTAATTTGTCAAACTACAAATAAAGTGGCGAACCAGGTTCACACAATAATTTCTCTTCAAATTATGTGTTTCTCTTAAAAACATGAATCCCTTGATTAAGATTTTACAAATAATAAAAAAGTAAATCTTATAAAATATTTCAATTTTATTAATAAACTAGCTAACAATAAATAGGTATCAAATTAGCTCATAAGTTGTTGTGTTTTAATTAGTTAGACCATAAGTAACATGGTAAACCGAGTTCACACAAGAATTTATTGATGGAAATTGCATCCAGGGTGATCCCAGTTTTAAAAATACTAATTTTAAAATTATTTATATTAGTTATTAAATTCTTTATAACTACTTAAAGTGATCATTTAAGTCAAAATAATTACACAAATTGATTTAAAAGTTTAGGAATAACGTTTTATAATTATTATTAGTAGTAGTAGTAGTAGTAGGTATGCAGTTAGGATTAGTATCACCATATATGTGGTGGAACTTCCACTAAATATATGTGATACACATCTTATTAAAGGATAACTTACTTTATAAGAGTAAAAATACAAAACTAAAACCATAACTTAATTTATAAGGTAAACAAATAAAAAAAAAGTGACTAGGACCTCAAGGTGATCCGATATCGACCGTGATGGGAAATTCCCAAGTTCAAAATGTCGGGGACTAGAACGACTGGGACCGGATACTTTGAACGCCCCTAATTTCCATCCATGGTGTACTTTGGTAGTGTGTGGTTGTAATTTCTTATACCACATCTTATTCTAAATATTAAATTCAATTAATTTTTTTAGAAAAATTAATGAAGCCAAATAAATTTTTTTAAACTTCTTATATCTATCATTCTTCTTTAAAACTAGTTAGTACAACTTATAAACTGATATATAATCTAATATATTTATCTTTTTTAACTCTAAAAAAATTAACTAGATCTAATAGTTAGAATTTGAAAGAGTGTATAACGGCTAGGCCAAGTTAATTTACCCTACTCAATTAGCTCCATATAAAGATTTTATTCTTTAAATGAATGTGCGTGAAAGCATCCTTCTAATTTCTATAAAAAAAATTGTAAGTTTCCTTTTCAGAAAATTATAGGAGGTGAATTGTTGCAGTTGAAAAGTTTAAAGCTTAAAAGAGAATGGATATGCAATAAGATTACAGACCAGGGATGAAATATAATCTAAAAACTAAGAAGGTAGGTATATGGAAGGAAAAAAGAAATTATACATAATAATATATTTGCCCGACCCAAAAATTCTAAAATAACACACCAAATGGGTTTTCCCATGCATGTCATGCTTATCCCATCCTGACTCAGCAATATCTGAACATTAATATAAAAAAGTCATCTATTAAACAATTTGATTACAGAGAATTATATTGGAGTAATAATGTTAAACTCCTACCATCCAAAGCTAATTTAAAACACATTTACAATTCCATTATCCTCATGATGACCTACCATAAAATCCATAATCTCACAATAAAGTTAAACCATTATATCAAACAAATACATGGTATCTGATTTGTTCAGAATGTTATGAAGTCGAGTCTCAAATCCTTCAATACTAGTCACTTATCCAGTTTCATTGAGTTTTATGGGGCACAACTCTCCCCCATTTCCACACACAAATGGTTGACACATACAAGGCAATTTATTGAGCTAGCTGAGTTTGCCCTTTTCACTGGGATAATGATACCAGTGAAAAGCCCATTAGGCAAAAAGATATTAGGTATTAAAGTCACTCCATCATATAAAATTTCCGTAGATATGAAGTTCCTTTGTTTTTTATTTTTTAATTTTATAACAGACTTTACCTGCTATAATCAATTTCAAAGATCAAATTTATTTATATATTTTACATCGCTTGTAATAGAATTTGAAAAATTTATTTCTACCCAATCTTAAACAAAAACTACTACGTAGACTTTCTTAAAAAAAAAATCTTAAAATTATTTTTTAAAATGAATAGTAAATCTTTAAATAATTGAAACTTAGGATGCCTTTATATTAGCTTTTTTAGAATAGCTTAAAGAGAATAAGTGATTTTAGAGAATAGCTCACATGACAAAAGTGATTTTGATAAAAAAAAATAGTGTTTGGATAAATGTTACCAAAAAACTTTTTTACGGTCCAAAAAGATATTAATTTTTGTAATAATTGCATAAAGAAAAAAGAAGAAGAAGGAGAGAGAAAGAGGAAAAAGATGGGGAGGAGAGAGAAAAAAACTAAAACAATAGCTTTTTCAAAACCTAAATTTTGGACCCCCAAACCATGGTTTATTATCATTGCTGACTATTTGGTTACTTCCCTTTTGAAACCTAGGTTTGGGTCAAAACCTAGATTTAAAAATGGAAGCCAAACACACTAAATATAAAATTTAAGAAAAAGTACTAAGCGTTTATATCTCAAAAATTTGGGCTAAATACATTTAATTCATAACTATTTTAAACATCAAACGTATCATTAAGAGTTTAAGACTTATAGTAATCATTAGCCTGTTTTAAGAAAACCGTTAATTACTAGGCTTTAAGAAATTTACCATTGTATTTTATTGTTATTAATTTAAGTAGCACCTTCATCCGAGTATCTTATGAAACAAGGTTTAAACTTTGATTTTTAAATTTAAGTGTATTGTAATTTTTTTGATATAATAATATAAAGGGTTTTCTCTTTTAAAGCTTAGAGCGCTAAAGATTTTCATCTCTCCCAATAGATGTGCTTCTAAAGATTCCAACGTGTATACTTCCCTTTATAGGGTGAGGCCATTTATCATATCAACGAACTGCTTATTATAAATAAAGATACCAATAATAAGCATAAATGAAATTAATTAGACCATACTGCCGGCTAGAAGAGGGTGTAGATTATTCCAACATGTATATAACAAATGAAGAGTTGTGCACACAAAAAACCTTGGGCAAAACAAAAGTGTAACCAAAAAGAAAAAAAAAAAAGTAAGAAATGAAGAGTTGGCTTATTCGTCTAAGGATCCGGCTTCTCCATAATTAGCTGGGCTACGGTAAAATTGTTGAGTGAGTTGCATCAAATAAAATTTTCTTGTATGCTTTCAATCAAAACAATAAAACAAATTAAGAACAAATGTTTCACTTGTTGATGAGTTGTAGAAGAAAAGAATTGGAATTTTATATTCAGTATTTTTCCGTGTGTTTAAAAAGTTGACATCACTCCAAGATGGTCCGTTAACCCAGCAATTAATGTGCCATAATTTTCTAATCTTTCAAGGATGGCTCAAATTACCGTTCCAATCGTTAATATAAAGCCTTTTTAGAAGGTTTTTATTATCCCAAATATAAGTGATTTTTACAAAAAGTCGATAGTATTAAATTATTCTTCTTCACAAGTATACTCTTAATAATTATATAATTGTTAGAGAAATATTATGTAAGAAGGAAATTTTAAAAAAAATAATATATTGACTGTCATTAGATGGTAATCTTTGGAAAATTGTTTACTTTCTTTAAAACACGCTAATCATCTTAATTAATTTCTGCACTCCATCTTCTCCCACTTGATTATTGTCATTGAAGGAACATTAATATAGTTAATTTGAAAAAAAAAATACTAAACATGTTAAATAAATTTTACATTTGGAATTAACATCAATTCTTCAAGTAATTAGAAGTGACTGTTTTTAACAATGGGAGTAGTATGTTGTTTTTGTAAGTAATAATTTTATATTTGGAGGGCAAAAAACATATATATGTTTGAAAGAATTTTTTGAAACTTTGGCTGGCTACATAGTTAAAGGGGTTTATGGTCCCAAATCAGTATGGGTTAAGCCCCATTTATTATTTCCTTCATTTGGACATCAAAGTATGTTTTTAAAAAAAAAAGTATAAGTATCCTCCTCTTGGAGGTAATCCTAATTAAGGTACTGTCACACACTGAATGTGGATACTTCTTCTAACAAGAATTTGAATCTTGGTTCATCACATTAAAAGGGATAACACCCTTCCACTAAACTCACGTCCTGGTTGTATCAAAGTATTCTTTTTTTTTTAGTCATGTTAAAGCATATAATTAATGAGTTCTAGATAGAGACGACTATTTCAAATAGTATTTTTGTATAATCGTATAGATTATATCCTTTGTTGATATGATATGCAATGCAAGAAATTTTTTTGGAGATTAAGCTAACATTTTTTAAATTTAAATTTATTAAGCTATTTAGGAAAATATTGAAGAAATAAAAAAGAGATTAACCGGACCTGATAACAAGATTTGTGAAGATAGAAACAAAAAAGAAAGAAATGATTTGGTTCCAAAATGCAAAATACCAATTTGATTTCAAGTAGTTTCCAAAACAATATATATTTGCAAAATGGGAAGGAATGATATTATATTGTTGCAAAATATGCTCTACGTAGAGTTGAACAATTGTATGTCATTTAATTTAATAATTTATAAAAGTGTTATTAAAATATTAAATAAAAAAATCAACCGATTTGTATTTTATTCTCTGAACAGTTTAAAATTTTAGTTTTCTAAATTTTTTGAATAAAATTTTAAATTATTCCGATCAAATGTTTTAATTGGTTTAAAATTACGTATACAGTTTTTAATATAATATAATTTTAAAAATATATTGTACATTAAATATGAATAATTCAAGTTTAGAAAAGGAAGCAATTCCCAAATCCCAATAATGAAACTGGAAGTGCCAGTGAGGATGAGCAACAAACTTAAGAAACCTTCACACTAAAAAAATATAGAAGTATATATTAGTATCCGTTACGTAAATATATTTTATGCACAAATTCTTCTCTTTCACGTGACCTTTATTTTCTGGGTTAACCTTCCATTATTTCTTTTTCACATTTTGTTTGTTACTACAACAGAAAAAGCAGGAACTAATATCTCTTTAAGGCTCCATTTCTGACGTCAGGTCAGGATGGAAACTCTTTTTTTTTTTTACTTTAATTCCATATTATAAAATATTTTCCCTATCCAAGATGTATAAAACAACAAGGCTTTTGCTACGAAGCAATGTTGGATACATGAATTGCAACATGCCATTATAGTACTTTATCAACTATACCAAATGTTTAGTTAAATTATTAATCTAGAGATTTTTCACTATCCCTTTTCTTAGAATAACTCCATATTCGGGCAAAAAACAAAAAGAATAACTCCATGTTATTTGATTTACTATCTTTCCAATGCATTCAATGGCTTTATTTGTACATACCCAAATTACTTCACGAATTTTAGCCATTTTCTTTTTAATAGATGTCACATCAGCTCTTCCTCGTACCTGCTCATTATGAATCTTATGATTCTTATCTCCTTTTTTTTGACCTGATAATTAATTTATGAATTAGTTATTTGTATAAAGATGTCCGTTGATTTTCTCATTTCATTTATTTACTTTGGAAGGTACCTCATATCATTAAAAACTCTATTTAATGTATGATTTAATAAGAATAATATGAAAAAAATAATAAATCTAAGAAATAAAATTGATTTTTTTTTTTGTCGAAAGACTTAAAATTGATTGAAGTTTTAAATTTAGAATCAAAATGATCAAACCTCAACTACGATGGAGTGGAAATCGTACTAGTAATAAATAAAGGTAGAAAAAAAAAGGTTGGTGGGTTCAAGAGCCAAATTCCAAATATTTGATAGAAGTTCCTAATGCATTATAAATGCATCACAGATACCATATATTTCTTTGTTTACTTTCTGTAAATTTTTAATCGTGTGTGTATTTAAACTTAGAGTAAAAATACTTCCAGGTAATTTTGTTTAACTTTATCAATATACTATGTCAAAAATAAAATTATGCTGGATTAATTCTCCAAAAAAATTAATAATTACCAAGTGGAATATTTTTAGAATTAACAAGGGCCAGATAATTTATATTTAAATTTAAGCTACTAGAAAGCAGTTCACTTCCATGTAATTGATCCAAGTGTGTGTGTGTGTGTGTGTAAGTTTCAATGCCAGTTAACTCATTTGAATGCTATCGATACAATAGAAAATCAATTCTAAGTTTTTGTTTCAAAGAAAGATGTTATATGAGCGGTGAGATTGAATAACTGTTCAAGGTTATAAGTGGGGTAAACTCACGATCCCACGTTGAATTATGGAACTTTAAATTAACAAAATAGAACTAACAAAATGTTTTAAAATTAATAGATAAATTTAATTTAATTTCCAAGAATAACAATGACTGACAAGAAAAATAATCAAAACTAATGGTATTAATATTATTAAATAACTGATGAAGAAATATTTTATAAATTAAAGAACTTAATTAAAATCGCATGTAAAATTAGAAACCCAAAAATAAATTTTTTTTTTATAATTGAATAATGAGTAGTAACTCATCTCTATATTTACTCTACAAACAAATCCAACCAAACTTGGTATTTATTAATATCCATAAATAGCTTTTATTTCACATATCCATTGTTCCCGGTGGGTATTTAATTCCATTCACCATTTTAATAATTTCGAATCTGCCTTAGGAAGGTTGTTGTTGTTGTAGTAGGAATAATAATAATAATAATTAAATTAATGAATTAATAATTAAGCACCCGACAAATATCATTCACACCATTTCTCAATGGAAGTAATCATCTTTATTTTTCTTTTCTCTTTCCTTTTTCATTTTTTTTGGAAAATATTCATTATATATATATATATTCCTTCGGACCTTAATTATAAGAGCTAGTTGATTTTTAAAAAAAAATTTAAAAAGGCTAAATACATTACTTTAAAACATTAAAATTTATAGTTTTATTTAAATTATGTTATTAAATTTATGAACTAATATTTAATATAATAAAATATAATACATGATATTCTTTTAAAAAAAAAAAGCCAACTGGGACTAGATGGAGTATATATTATCACTGTCTTGGTCCCTCTCTCTCTAACGAGTTTTCTCATCTCCACCTCTTTATCTCCCTCTTCAACCCATACTGTCTCTTCTTCACCTCTGTGTTCTGTAGCATACACTGAAGATGGCGAATCTCACAATCAGCTCGCAAATTTGCATAAGAATCGTTCTGGCTTTTCTCCAGTTCCTTTCATCCGGTTCGTGTACTGTGATTCATCTCCATGCTTTCTCTGCAGTAATACCTGCTTGCTTGCTTGCTTGTTGCGTTATTAAATTTATGCAGTAGCCGAGTTTTCAAAACCCTAACTTGCTCAGATGTAATAACTTGAGATTTAGATTCTTATGCGACCCTAAATGTCAAATCAGAAACATCTTTCACATCATTAAACTCCTCTACTTGTATTCACTGGAGAGAGGCTGTGTTATGGTGTGTGTGTGTGTGTGTGTGTGTGTAGAGAGAGAGAGAGAGATTTACGGCCTTCAATTTGATCGTAACTCGTTGGACCACGAGTTCGAAAGAAGGAAGGTCATCAGAATCCCATGGAATTCTCTGCAAACACGTACCTATTGAAAGTTCTAGAGCTTTGGTTTGATTTCTGTGGAGATTAACTTCATTTGTTTTTGGCTTTGTTGAACGATGAAGTTTTAATTTGTCACTGTTTCGTTGTGATGATTGATTATGGCAGTTCAAGATGCGAGCAAGGAGGAGAAAGAGCGAATTAAGGGTGTGGCTAAAAGTCTGAAGGAGATCTTCAAGATAAATCAAGAAATGGTGGATGATAAAGATCAGAAAATTAGAAGGCCTGGTATTCTTGTAACCTTGTTTAGTACTCCTCAAGATGATACTGAAGATCTTGACGACTCTGATGATGAACCTTGTAGTTCCACTCCTACACCTACCAGACAACGCACTTCATCTTCCAAAGGTATATAGAGAGAGAGAGAGAGAGAGAGAGGGTGTCCCATTTTTTATCCTTTTTTTTTTTAATATTATCATCCGAAGTCCAGTTTGGGGTTTGTGGCTGCCTCTCCCATATGTGTCTCCTTTAGGATTCAAGAACTGGAGACCCAAAGGATCTAGCCCTGATAACTTATCTTACGCTGAAATTAAATCATCAGAAAACTTCAGGTTTTTTCTCATATTAGCCATAAGACTTGAAATCTTCTGTATGGAGGCATGATTATTAAGTTAGATTCGTTGTATCAAAGCTGGCTAGCTCTTAACACTTGAGTACAGTAATTAAGTATCGAACTTCGTTGTTATTGAAAATTATTGCACGAATTGAATGTTTTGGTGTTTTATTTTTATGTTTGGCAGGAGCAGCAGTGGCGGTGGGTCGGAGTATGGTAAACTTCAACAAAGAATTCAAACAAGCAGTGTTGAAATATGGAGGTCTTGAGTCTTTGGTTGGTCAAAGCAGCAGCAACCCAAAGAAGAGAATCAACAGTATTATTGGGAAGATTTTCAATGAAGCTCTAGGCGTACGTATGAAGATATTTGTGTGTTTTCAATTATATTTTACATTTCTGATATATAAATTTGCAATAGAGGTCGGGGGAACTGATATATAAATTTGCAATAACGGTCGGGGAAGCTAAAACAAATACTTAATAAGATTATAGAGAGGAACTCTTTAATCAACCATATATACAAAGATATGATTTTTTACAGAGTACAATAACGTCGGTCAATCTATGTAGCCGACCCCGCCTACTGAAATTAAAGCTTTATTGTTGTTGTATATATGTTTTCAATTACAGCTTTTTTTTAAATAGTTAAATCCTTGTACAGGTGATTAGAAAAGATGGGCCTTTCAGATTTAACATGAAGGACGTTGCGGAGGCACTCAAAACACTGGGTATGTAATCTCATATTCACATTATTTTTTTAATTTTATGTGCCAAAATAAAAATGAAAGAATAATAAGCTCTTTCTTGTTTTTTTAGAAACATTGAGAAATTCAATGAGGATAAACCAAACATAATTAGATTGTTGTAAGTCCCATGTTGGGAGCTACAGGAAAGTGTAGTTTATAAATTTAAGAGACTCTTCAACAAAATTTATAAATTTAAGAGACTATTCCAACCAATGGGCTAGTCTGTTGAGATGTACTCTCCTTTTATATTTATACTTGTGATCATAATAATAAAGATGTTTTGCATTCATTGAGAGCTTGGTGTTCATAGAAAGAGCATCCCATAGAAGATTCTTACTGACAGGGCTCCAAGTTGCTGTGGAGTTGCTGAGACTTTGACCAAAGACTTGTGATCATAACATGGATCCAACTCACAAGTTTCCTTTCTCTTTGTTATTATCTATCATTGGATTTGTAATCATAACATAGCTCTATGTAGCTAACAAGCTAGTTTCCTATCCCCTTGTTCTTATCTATCATTACTTTCTTCACAAATCCTCTCATTGATCGATCTTCTTTGGCTTGAATCTATTATTGGCAATTCTGCAGGAAACAAGGCCATGGAAACTAATTGTTATACCAAAGCTGCAGAATTTTACAGTTGTGCTATTGCAATTACCCTTGACAATGCTGTCTACTATTGCAATAGGTATACATATATACTATATACAGTTAATATATATACTAGATTATTATTCTCTAGTGATATAATATTGTTGTGCTTACAAATAGTTTTCACTGTGCAGAGGGGCAGCATTGATAAAGATTGGAAAGTTTCATGAAGCTGTTGGTGACTGTTGTAAAGCGATTAGCCTAAACTCAAGCTACATGAAAGCTTACTATCGCTTAGGTTTAGCATACAGTGAACAAGGAAAATACTTCGATGCTATATTTGAGGGCTTCTTAAGAGGTAATATTATATTATATTATATTATATTATGTTATATTCTTGCTCTTAATCTTGCTTTCTTTTAACTTCGACTAAGTGCACATATGTAGAGCTACATATAATTGGAAACTAGATCTTTCCACTGCACATTTCAAGTTCATAAATTAGTTACAAGATTTATTTCGACAACTTCAAACACGAGAAATAACTTTATGCCATTAAGAACATTATTAATCTCTTTATAACTCTTGTTCTTTCATTTTTGTCAAACAATATATCTAGTTCTGTACCAAGATCCCAGAAACAAACCTGCCTTGACCCAACTTGAGGTATGTAACTCTCGTATCCATATAATAATTGATACTACCAAATGTGTTCTAAATAATATATTCAGTGAACTTTTTTTTTTAAGAGATAAGAAGTTAAATAAATTACTTTAAAGTATTTATTTTTATTATTTTATCTCTAAACTAATTTGTCTGACTTATAACCTAATATACAATATAATACTACTTCCGATTTTAAATATAAGACTTAGTTGACTTTTTTAGAGAATCCTAAGAAAACTAATTACATTTCTTGAAAAGATTTAAATTTCTCGTATTTTTTTCAAAATATGTTATCTAACTTATAAACTGATATATAATATAGTAATACACTACATATAATATGATTAAGTAATTTGTTTATTTTTCTTAATATCTCCAAAAAAAAGTTAATTAGATCTTATAATTAAGACGGGAGATAGAAATGTATAATGTATACTATGATTAAATACTTTATTTAGTTTCTTTTATCTCTCTAAAAAAAAGTCAACTAGGTCTCATATTTAAAACTGAAGGAATTATTAAACATATAATATTCAAATATCCATTAACTTCAACTTCCATTAACTTCAACTCTAAATATACCTGGTTTTTTGTTTTCTCATGAATTATGTAGCTAGCAGAAGGCAAACTGAGTGATCAACTTTCTTGGTTGGACGATCAGGTAACAACAACTAACTGCAAAAGAACATATCTATCTACAAGCTTACTATTTGTTTTGTGGAAACTAAACGTAACATGAATAATCAATCTTTGTGCAGCTTGAAGATCTGAGGAAAAAGGGTTTGATTAGCCGATGCCGGAAAGTCGGAATCAAGGAAGGGACAGCATTAGTGTATCAAGGGAAAGCAGAAGATGGCGAATCTGACAAATTTTTGTTGGTTGAAGAAGAAGATGTCGATCCTTCTGAGATTGAAGAGACCATGAGTATTGCGGAATTTATCGATCTCTTCTCTGGTGCCAACATGGCTCCATAAGTCAATGAAATTAAATAAATTAAAGCAAGCTATCTAAGTGAGCCTTTGTGTGTGTACATACATATGGTTTCCAGCTAGATATAGCTGAAACAATAGTAGTGTATTTGGTATTGTATAGCGAGACTGATGAGCTCGCATTCTTCTCTTTGAACAGTATGAAAACCTATTAGTTATCTTTTTAAGTAAGAAATTATTAGAATATTCTCTTGTGATGTCTAATCTAAACTCTTCTATCTATTTATTTATTGATATGCTATATATAGTGGCCTGGTTCCCGACAAAGCAAATTGCTTAGTAGATAGAGTTAAATAGATCTAGACAGTTCAGATATGATTTTGGATGATTCTTTCTTGAGGTTTTTTAAAATTAAAAAAAAATTATTTGAAAGAATAATAATTATCTTTATTTTAGAGAATATACCCAGTAAAATATTTTTTTCGAAAAATTATAGACTTTAAAAAATTAAATATGGACCATTCATATAAGATCTTCCGGCCCATATCTGCAAAGAACCTATACTACTATCCAGGTGTAAATACTATGTTTTGTGTGAGGTTTAACTTATTGAATAAAATAAGGGGCCTTAAGTTTAGCGGAAAGTAAGTAGAAACTGAACTGTAATGCTCCATAACTTTCTTGTTGCTAGCATATTATGTGCTAAGCCAAGTCAGTTAATGCCTGACAATACTTATATAAATGTATATTATTGTTTTCTAGGTCTCTCTTGCCGACTACTTCCTCTTGTCATTATTATAAGGCATTAACTAATTAATATGTTTGGTCCTTCTATACAAGGCATTTGCAAGTTTTCAAGATACATTAAATTTATTTTTTAATGTTTGCATATATTTAATAAGCGTAGGGAAGAGAGTAATAGTTACTGTAGTTAGTAAAGGTAAAATTGATAATAACTTAAATTTTAGGACAACTGAAATACTTTTAACTGTTTTTATTGGTTTATAAAAAAATTGATAGTTGGTGCTATAATAAAAACAAGAGGTAGTATCAACAACCCAAAAATAAGGGAGGATACGTAAAATCAAAACAATGATTGATATTATGCCATATCTTGTGAAGATTCTAAAAAATATCACTCATCATCTGTTTTAATTGGAGTTAATAAATGCACTAACTTGCTAAATCGTAATGCAATATGCATAATCTTGAAAAAAAAAAATTGTGTCGCTTACTGGCTTTTGCCTGGATAGGGAAAGGAGCATCTCCGTTTCTCTTATCATCCATATTTAATCATGCAAATATAACAAAATAGTTTGGTCCAACGTCACAAGAGTTGAGTCTCACTTTGATCGAAAAAAAAGAGTTGAGTGTCAGTGGCTCACCAAGTCAAAATATGCTTATAAGCTCAAAAAATGCTTACAAAAGTACTACATCAACAAAGTGTAGTACATGCCTTGGCTGGTACATGGTTGGCTATCCGTAACTCACGTGAACGTAATAAATGGATTTTGGAGCGACCATTCACAAGGTGGGAGATTTGAATCTTTTAGATAATTATAGAGAATAAAAAAGGTCCCATAATATCAATCAAAATACCAGATGGAAATCACATTCCTGTTAACCATGTAGGGAATGTTTTAATTAAAGGTTAAGGTCCATTATTGTTCCAAAAATTGTTACAAAATGACCTATTTCACTCTGAAAGTTTTTTTTGGAGTAATGTTGCCTCGGAAGTGTTAAATTTGTAGCAATTTCACCCCAGCCGTTATTTAGGTTAAGTGTGACTGCTAGTTAGCCAAATATGCTGAGCTAACAAGTCTATATGTCATTCATGTCATTTTTATTAAGATACAAATTTATCTTAGAAGTTTTCACTCAAGAACAATGTTGCCATGTAAATGTTTTAATTCAATATTGTCTTGAAAGTTTCCAAATTACAACAAGGTCATCCTAACAATTATAAACATTAAGTTTGAGTGTTATTTGACCAAATATACTAAATTGACAATGTGAACAATATTGAAGAAGAAGCGAGGAGGAGCTCACATTTGCTAGAGAAAATGAAGAAAAATATTTAATATTTATATTCAAGCATATTACGGAATATTAATAAGAACAAAGCTACTGATAACTCACCTCCATCGCCATACCCCAATGGTGTCAAGATAAATAGGCACCTCTTCACTTTTCTCTTCATTGCATATTATAATTTTACCTCTTTGATTTTCTCCAATCATTTAGATGGGGTGCATTTTTTTAAATAAATCTTATTTATAAATCTAACTTGGAAAAAATGAAGTTGATGACACTTGGACGGGATACATAAGCATAGTTGACCAACTAATAGGTAAACTTAACTTAAATAATGGCCGGATTGAAATCGCTACAAT
>JBAGKO010000001.1:3694273-3705900 GCA_037177275.1 Acacia concinna | reverse complement strand
ATTTTCTCCAATCATTTAGATGGGTTGCATTTCTTTAAAAAAAATCCTTATTTATAAATCTAACTTGAAAAAAATGAAGTTGATGACACTTGAACGGGATACATAAGCATAGTTGACCAACTAATAGGTAAACTTAACTTAAATAATGGCCGGATTGAAATCGCTACAATTTATAATCTTTCAGGGTAAAATAATACCTGAGTGAAAACTTCTGAAATAACTTTGCACCTAAATCCAAAAAGAATTACATGCATGATACATGGATCTATTAACTCAACATATTTTATTAATTATTGGTCAAACTTAACCTGGATAACAACCCAGGCGAAATTGCAACAATCTTGAAATTTCCGAGGCGGCATTGCTCCAAACACACCTTTTGGGCAAAATTGAGATTTTGTGACAATCTCCATAGCAAAAATGAAGCTTAACTCTGGAATTAAAGACAACATTAATTTGACGAACGTTCTATATGTGCCTAGTTTGCCATTCAATTTGATATGTATCCATATCTAGGTTAACTATTGAATAACAATGTGTATAGCTTCCTTCTTTCCTGACCTTTGCATGATGCGGGCCATTCAAGGTGGGAGAAGAAGCTGAATGGAATAGTATGAAAGGGGCTTTGTCTTTTCATATTGGATATGTAGAAAAGCAAACTGATTTATTTTGTGAATAAATTTATTTTATATAAGATTTTATAAATTAGGAAGAAAACTTAACGAGATCAATAAAATGTTATCTATGTTAATAATTAATTGATATATTGATAATAACAAATCCTGTCATGGATGATTTTTGGGTGGGGTTTTAATTTTGGATGAAAATAAAATTCAAATTAGTTTCAAACTAGAAAGTCCGAGGTATTGAGATTTTAAGAAGTTTGACAAAGGATAATTTAGTATTTATAAATCAATATTTTTCAAATTTGCTCCTTCTAATAAATAGATTTTTATAAGAAATATTACTTTTTCCTAGACCTTCTCCCTAATTTTCCCTTTTCCTTGAAAGATATAGTTCTTGTGTATCCCAATTCTCCATGTCATCCCTAAAGCAATCCAATTTCTCAATCGTATCTTAACTAAAGATTATGGTGAGACATAGAAAATGGATTTTTGAATTCCAGCAAGTTGTGTATAACGAAATGTGTTTAGATACATATGTATACACACACACAATATCACATATCTAGTCACTTTTTTTGGGAAAAAAAAGACTAGCCTTGAGAGTTGAGAATATGATGTTCTGTTTAAATTTTGTTGTGCCTGTTATAACTAATTAAATAATAATGAAGGAAGATTGATTTTGTATTTGACAAAATATGGGGAAAAAAAAAGCATAAAGATAAGGACAACACTGACATGCAATTATTTAAACTCTAAGGATTTAATAAACGATAATGTTTCCTTATTTTTTGAGAAAAAAATAATTATAATGTTTTCAGAACGTAGAAATTGAGAATAGATAAAATATAGATAATAGGGACTACGAACATGTTTACCTAACTTTGAATCTCATGCCTTTTTCGTCGAAAAATCTTATGCTTTACCAGAATTAGGCTGTTTTAAAAAAAATCATAATAATTAATTTAACTAGCATCCTTACTCTTACTCAACTTTTCTAATTAGAATAAGAAGAATACTATAAATTCACATGTGAAAGAAAGCACACAAGTCAATTGGCCAGAAAAAAAAAAAAAGCACACAGGTCAAATAAAGCCTAATACATTTGGTAGTAAAATATAATTAAGGACTTAGTAATAATGATATTCCGTTTCCACCAAAATGCTTAGCAAAGTAGATATGCAACATACATAATAATTTAAGACGCAAGTCCTTCACGGTCAAAGTTGGATATTGGTACAAGACTTTCTATATAAAGACGTGAATAATCAACACCTCTGAGTCTCCACTTATATGCCACCTTGCCATCTAGATGAGACAAATAGGGTTTGTTGTTATCTATCTTTGTCCAATTCCATTCCTTACCACCATATGCATCCACTCCCTCTTCCATCACCCAAAAAGAGGCTAAAAGTTCCCTCAAAATGACACAAAATAAAGCAAGCTTTTTATCATACGTAAAAATATTGATAAAAATTGCTGTATTAGTTTTGAAAGGAGGCAATGGCCTCCATGTAA
Source organism: Acacia concinna (assembly GCA_037177275.1). Classification (NCBI taxonomy): domain Eukaryota; kingdom Viridiplantae; phylum Streptophyta; class Magnoliopsida; order Fabales; family Fabaceae; genus Acacia; species Acacia concinna. The sequence goes on along the minus strand of JBAGKO010000001.1, from coordinate 3,703,759 downwards.
ACACTTCCTTTGCTAAATCAAATGAAAGTATCTGTTCTCGCACGTTACCTTCAGTAATCACATCCCAAAAAGTATATGCACACCCTTTATTTTCTCGGATTCAATCTCCCTCCAAGAATCAGTTTTCAACGAATATACTTCCACCGAACACTCTTTTCTCTTCACAAAATGAGACATCAAAATTTTCACTATCTTATAATCGTTAGCAAGGGGACTGTACCCAAATCCAAAATAGAAATCCTCATCCTTATTATCGTCATTGTCGTCAAGATAAATATTGCCGGGCACCCGTCGAACCTCTCTGGTAGAGGGATTCCATAAGAAAAGATAACAGCCCAAAGATGCATAAGAAGGTAATCGAACACACATGAGGCCGTTGCACGTACCAATGATCGAAGCACGAGGACTCATGAAATCTAACCCCTGAAGATCAAGGGGTCCATTAATCTTACAATCAGCCACAAATAAGTTCAAAGGGTTTGCATAAGCTCCACCACGCTGTTGGAAAAAAAGACCAGGGTTTTGATTACTGGGGTGGTAGAGGTGGTCTGCAACGAAAGATGGAGACTTTATGAGACTTTTCCAATGTTTGCAGACACATTGAAACCGGATTAGGGATTTTACCGGAAGTCGCTTGAGAATGTCTGTGATGTGTTCATTAGGAAGGAATGGAGTGTCGCAGTGCACTACCTTCTTCTTCTTCTTCTTGCCGAGGCCATGTGGTACGACCATCCTCTTCTTCATGGTGGCCGAAGAGGAAAACAAACTTCTCAGGTAAAGCCTTGGCAAATCAGTGAAGCGAATAGGGGTTGCAATTTGCAGGAGTCGATTTTATATGACTGAAAAATAATAGACGTTTTCAGAGATAAATTGAGTTGAAGGTTTATATTTGCTTATTCGGTGCCCACACTAGTTACGATGTCGATACGATTAGATTAAGAAGATTACTGTTAATTTCCTTTTAAAAAAATTAACTGTTTTATACGAGTATATTTTTTTTATTTGATGATTGAGGCCGATATTAAATTAAAGAAATTTCTTACGTTAATTTATTTTAAAATTTTTGTAGATAGCTTTTCTTGGAATAGATACTAGCTTTCTTTGAACCGAAAAAAAAAAATAGATACTAGTTTCTGAAACTATTTTTAAAATTTTTTTGCCTAAAATGAATCTTAGGAGAATTTTGGCATGAATTAGAAGCATGACACAAAATACGATTAAATGTCATAATAATAATGAGATTTGCAAAATCTTAAAAAGATAGCTCTCACCTATATTCTTTGTTTGTTTTTATTGTAAATATGTAATATTGGGGTTCGGAAATCTAAAAAAAGATAGTATAGGACTCCATCTAAACTACAACATAGAGGATTTAGGTAGGAATTGGCTTTCCTCCTCGGCAGATTTATGAGCAAGGACAACTATCGTCAAATTTGGACTGTTAGATTTTTTAAAAAAAAAATCAAATATGGGCCATCTAAATCTGACTAACTCTCCCTTCTTAGAAGTATGTCGATCTGGCTAGAAATTTTGAATGTTATAATTATGGATTATGAATCATTATGATTAGAAAATGTTTGATGATTGTCAAGAGTTAAAATATAGGCTATTGGCAAAAAAAAGAAAAGAAAAGAAATCACTATATCTAGATCAAATCATTATAATTAGAACATAATTTATGGGGATGTGAAAAACATATTCATCATTATTTATGGGCCTTATGGGGATGTAATGCCTTTTAGGAGAGATAATTTTCGCAACTCTATTGCCATATTTTAGGCAGGTTTTTTTTTTTTTGTCAAATGGAGGGAGTTATAGAAGAAATTTAATGAATTTAAAAATTTTCAAATCAATTTCAAATATAGTTGTCAACCAATCAATTAATTATGAAAAATATATGAGAAATTCTTGTATGAACTCGGTTCACTATGTTATTTGTGATCTAACCAATTAAAATATAACATCTCAGTGAACATTAATCCTAGTTGGCTGCTTGTGATTTTCATATTTTTATTTTTTAAAAAAATAAATGAATCCATAAATTAAAGTTTCCCAAATAATAAAAAGGTAAATCTTGTGAAATCTTTTAATTTTATTACTATGTCAATTAATATTTAGAAAGTGTCAAATCATTAGCTGAATTGTTGTGTTTTAATTGGTCAAACCATAAATGACGTGGCAAACTAGGTTGATACAAGAATTTCTCAAAATGTATATAAAAAAAAAAAGAATTAAGAAATATTATGAAATACTCCTCTGTTTTATATATATGGAAGAGAGATAAGTTTTTTTTTGTCTTATTTATAAGGTACTTCATTAAAATTTTGATGTGAATGTACAATTTTACCCTTCATTTATTTTTGTTTCATTTAGTATTATATATATTTTAGCAAAAAACTTTAGTATTATATACATTAAATAGGGGTAGAATTAAAAAATTGTTAAATTTTATGGCAGAATTATGAGATTTAAGTTTTCCTTTGTCTGTGTCAAAAATGTTGAAAGTGCCTTATATATAAAACCATAGGAGTAATGATTAAGATGATATATTTAATGACATACAGATCCGACTCATTTTTATAGAACGGGTATTACGACATTTCTACAATAAAGTTAATTGATTGAGTTTAGGGTTTAAATTTAGATATTTGGTGACGCACACAAGATACGATGTGGATACGATTAGATTAAGAAGATTATTGTTAGTTTCCTTTTTAAAAAATTAACAGTAACATTCTTTTTTGATATGATGATTGAGCCCGATATTAAAGGAAAGGATTTTTTTTGCATTAATTTATTTTTAAATTTTTTGTAGATAGCTTTTCTTGAAATAGATACTAGCTTTTGAAATTATTTTTTAAATTATTTTGACTTAAAATTATTCTTAAGAAAATTTTGGCATGAATGAGAAGCATGACACAAAACACGATGCAATGTTATATGAATAAGGAGACTTGAAAAATCTTTAAAATATAGCTCTTACCTATATATATTTTTTATTTTGTTGTTGTTGTAAATATTGTAATATTAGGGGTGGTGGATAAGTCTTTGGGAAATCTAAAAAAGATACTCCCTTCAGCTAGCCTATTGACTTTTTTGGAGAATCCTAAAAAAATTCTAATAAAATTAATTTATCATATCATATATTGTGTTTTATTGCAGTTCATAATTCAAACAACATAATTTAAAGAAAATGACAAATTTTAATATTTTAAAGTAATGTAATTCGCTTTCTTAAGATTTTCCTATGATTGTCCAAAAAAGCTAACGGGCCCTTATAATTAGAACCGGAAGAAGTAGTATACGACTCCATCTAGACTACAACATAGAGGAGGTAGAGGTAGGAATTGACTTCCCAGCTCAGCATATTTCTAAGCAAGGATAGTTAGCCGTCATATGTGTTTTTAGAAAAGATAATCAGATTTGGGCTGATTAAATTAGATCTGACTGTTCGGGCCAGGTCTCTCTTCTTAGAAGTCTGTCGATCTACAAGCGTTTTGTCAAAAAAATTTCACCTTGCACATAGAGATACATTCACTTCTATGACTACTTATTTGTCCTAGCTCATGAGAGCTAATTGGGAGGAACAACCATCTATCTTCATGTACATGCAAAATCTCAAAGGCCTACAATAAAGTTGTTCAACAACAAGAATTGATACACTTTCTGATGGGCCTTAATGAAATTCATTCTCAGGCAAGAAGTCACATTTTTACTTCTCTTTCATCCACTATCTGTTAATGAGGCATATGACAGACATGATTGTTGGAGATCGATGAGGCCCTACACTAGTTAGCCAACTCAGATAATAGTGACCTGGAGAGAATGGTCTAAAGTGTTCACCCTGCCATAAGAAAGGGCACTTTGAGAGAAAACCGCTACCAACTTGTTGGATATCCACTCAACTTTTGTCGAAATACCAACAAATTTTGGCGCACAAAAATTAAAATGTAGTGCTGAACCTACAGGACATGTCTTGACTGGTACATTATATTGTTTAGCTATCCCTAACTCACTTGGATGATTTTCACATAATAAATGGATTTTGGAATTAGGAGCCAGTGGGCCACCATTTACATGGTGGGAAATTTTAATCTTTTAGATGATTATAGAGAATAAAAAGGTCCCATAAGATCAACTAAAATACAGGATGGAAATCACACGATGTTAGCCATGTAGGGAATGTTAGAATTAAAGACAATATTAATTTAACTAATGTTCTTTATGCTCTTGGTTTGCAATTCAATTTGGTTAGCCATCTAGGTAATTTAGTATTGTTAAATCAATATTTGTTAAATCATAATTACATTTTTTAAGATTAGGAGATAGTTCTTGTGTATCTGAACAATTCTCAATCATATCTTAACCAAAGAATTCCAACAATTTTGTGTATAACGAAATGAGTTTATATTTTTTTTTTTCCAAATGTCTAGCCTCGAGATTGTTCTGTTTACATTTTGCTTTTATAATTAAGTAAATAGGAGTGTTTTCTTTGCTTTGTTTTTTATCTTTGAAATTTGATTTGTTTCATTATTTTTAGTCAATTCGATTTTATGTCGAACCAAATCGAGTACAATCTATCGATGCTCACCCCTCCCCATAAACATTATGAATTTTATTTTTTTATAAAAATAGATATAATGTTTTTAAAATATGGAAATTGAGAAGAAACTAAATACATATAATGGTGACTAAGAACATGTTGTCATGCCTTTTTTTATCAAAAAAATCTTATGCCTTGCCAGAATTAGAGTCTTCTGAAAAAAATATCTTAGTAGTTAACTTAATCAACTCCTTACTCTACTCAAATTTGTTAATTATAATAACATGAGTACTATAGATTCACATGTGGGAAAAAACATACGTGGACAAAAAAAGATCACACCCATGATTTAGAAAAAAACAAACAGCTTCAAATATTTGGTGGTCAAATATCAAAATATGAAAGGGGTGTCTCTACCAATAATAGTGATATTTCAATTCCTAGGCTCTTCACCATCAATGTGGGAGATTGGTGCAAGACTTTCAACATAGAGTAAAGTATAATCAACACCGTTCGCTTTCCACCTAGATGCCACCTTACTATCTAGATGGGAAAAATTAGGGTTGATATTATCTATCTTCCTCCAAATCCATTCCTTAGCTCCAGATGCATCCAATCCCTCTTCCATCACCCAAAATTCAGGTAACAATTCCCTCACACAAAATAAAGCAACTTTCTTGTCACATGCAAAAATATTGATAACCGTTGATGGATTCATGTCTAAAGGACATGGCCTCCATATAAACACTTCCTCTGCTAAGTCAAATGAAAGTATTTGTTCTTGTCTGTTACTTATATTGATCACATCCCAATAGATAGATCCATTAGCAGAGGTATTTCCAAAAAAATAAAACTTCACGCCCCATATGTTCTTAGATTCTATCTCCCTCCAGGAATCTGTTCTCAACGAATAAACTTGCAACAAACACGCTTTTTTCCTTCTATACACAAAATCTTTCGTCTTTCTTTCCTGCCAATTCGATCCTTGCACACAATCTTTTCTGTTTCTTCCCTGCCAGCAATTCGAACCATGCCCTAAGTGAATGGTTGAATTTATTGGCACAAAACGTTTCTTGTTTTTCAAAAAATAAGTCCCACAAATTTTCACTATCTTATAATCATTAGCAAGAGGACTGTACCCAAACCCATAATGGAAAAACCCATCGTGATCGTGGTCATCATTACTACTTCCCGGCACCCGTCGCACCTCTCTGGTAGCTGGATTCCATAAGAAAAGAGAAGAGCCTAAAGGCGAACAGGTAAGTAATCGAACACAGATGAGGCCGTTGCAGGTACCGATGATCGAAGCACGATGATGATAATCACTCATGGAAGGTAACTCCTCAAGGTCAAGGGGTCCATTAATCTTACAATCGGCCACAAATAAGTTCAAAGGATTTGCATCAGCTCCACCACGTTGTTGGAAAAGAAGACTAGGGTTTTGATTACTGGGGTGGTGGAGGTGGTCTGCGACGAAAGATGGAGACTTCATGAGACTTTTCCAATGTTTGGAGACACATTGAAACCTAATTAGGGATTTTGCTGAAAGTCGCTTCAGAATGTCTGTGATGAGTTCATCAGGAAGCAATGGAGTGTCGCCGTGCACTGCCTTCTCCTCCTCCTCCTCCTCCTCCTTCTTTTTGCCGAGGCCATGAGGTACAATCTGCTTCTTCATGGTGGCCGACGACTGGGGAAATCAGATTTCTCGATTTCTCCGGTGAAGCCTTGGCAACTCAACGAACCGAATAGGGTTTGGCAATATAATATGCGGGAGTCGATTTTACGAGACAGTACTCGGAAGCTTCGAGCGCTGCGTTGAAGACACATAAAGACGTTACACACACACACACACACACGATAAGAAAATATTTTATTTTGGATAATATGAGATAAGATCACGGAACCGTTTCGATGAGCAGTTTTTAAGTGGTTTATCAGACTTAAAAAAAGTGAATTATCAAATATAACTTGTATTTAGATTTGGGGTAGAAAAAATTATTTATTAGGGTTGAAATAAGTTATTTATGTTTGGAGTTAAGATGATTTATTAGAAATAGAAGAAGTGACTTTTTCTTTTTTTCTATAAATCACTTTTTTTAGTTTATTTTTTTAAGCCATTTCTTTGAATAAGCTACTTTTTTTTTTTTAAAACTGTTGTCAAACACCTAACAACCTTACCAAACAGTGCCTCAGATGATTATTGCTAATATGTTTGTTTAAGAAAAAATAATTAGCAGTTTTAGATTGTTTTGGATTTGATGATTGAGACAGAAATTAAAGGAAAAGAATTTCTTGCGTTAATTTATTTTTAGATTTATGTATATAGCTTTTCTTGAAATAGATAATAGCTTTTGAAATTATTTTTTTGGCCTAAAATTAATCTTCAGAGAATTTTGGCTTGAATTATAAGCATGACACAAATTACGATTACATGTCATACTAATAACAAGGAGATTTCATTAGAATCAATGGCGCATGATATAAGTTTCCGTTTTCATACGTTCACTATGAGTTTTATAGAGTTGGATCCTTACTTGGAGAAGGACATGACTGTCTCTGGGCTGCAGCTTAGGAACTCGCATGGGGTTTGATTATTAGCGTCCATGTAAAATAAATAAATAAATAAATTTAGGAGTAAGAAATTATACGATGGGAAGTAGAGGTGAGTATTAGGTCATTCGGTTCGATTTTCGGTGAAAACCAAAATAACCAAAAAAACCGAATTGACTCAATTATTTTATAAATAATAAGTTACTGATTTTTTAATTTATTATTTATAAAATAAAATATATATGAATAAATTTTGTATATATTATTTTTTAATCTTGAAAACTAGATTTTGGGGACAAATATATAAAATAAATCAAAGAGATTTAATATAAATATAGATTTTCTATAATATAATTCAAAATTTAATCCTATTTAATTATAAAAAATGCAGTTATCAAAAAATAAAATATTTCATTTTTTCTGTTTTAACCGAATTTTTTTTTCAAATAACCGAACCAAAAACTGAAACCAAAATTTTTAATAAATGAAAACCGAATATTCAACCGAAAACTGAATTAACTGAATTGAGCTGAGCCATAAGTGAGCTGATCCACATAGAGTAATTGGTTCTGTCCAACTTGTAGAACAAGATAGACTTGGGAAGGAATTTTTCTCAACTCTAATATCAAAATAAAATTGAAAAGTCAGAAATTACTACTCCCTCATGTCTTAATTATAAGGTTCAGTTGATTTTGTTTTAAAGAATCCTCAAAAAATTAATTACATTACTTAATAATTTCATATGCTTAAAGCAATGTAATTAACTTTTTTAGAAATCTTTAAAAAAAAGTCAACTAGACCTTATAATTAGGATCAAAGGGAGTATATATGTAATGGTTTATTTTCCTTGTTTTGTATTATTATATTTATGGAGTTACAGAGTATAACTGTTTGTTACTAATGGTCCACAATAATGGGAAATCATAACTGATCCTTAATAAAGGATCATGAATACACATAAGTGGAATGTGGAATATGGAAACTAGTGTTTCGTGTGGCAAATAACTGTGAGCTAGGAGTTTGGGCTTTCCACTATTGGGCCTGACTAATTTAATATCTGACTTGACAGTAGAAACAATATCCTTAGTTCTTGCTAAGATTCTATATGTGTATGTGAATTAATCACCTGGGCTGGGTAGAGACGAAGTTGTGGTCTTGAAATTTGACGGCTTTACTTTCTAATATAAATTTGGGTAGCTGCAAAAAGTTTAGGCTTTATATAAGTGGAAACTTGCAAAAAGTAATATCCTATTGAAATAATTTTTATGAATGATACAGTCCATTGTAGGGGTGAGCATGATGCCCAGGAGTTCGGAAGGTCCGCCCAAGCCCGGTCAAAAATTGCCCTGCCTGCTCAAAAAAAGTGGCTCAAAAAAAAGGTGGGTATCTTTGGGCTGTGCTGCCCTGTCCATTTAGCCCTGCCCAGAAAATTATATCTAATTTATTTAAAATATATGTTATTTAATGTATATTTTTTTATAAAAAATAAATATTTTTCTATACAATTATCTTATTTCAAATATATATTATTTCATTTATGAAATATTTTATATTATTGTTAAATATCTATCTATGAAAGTTTACATATAGGCTTATGCTTTTTTTATATGAAGGTGATTTTTTTTAATTAGGATTATGACACAGCATTAAAAAGTTGTTAATACATATGGTAGGTTTTGTTTATAAATTCATAAATTTATTTTAAAATATCGTATGGATAAAATTATAGAACGTATTTAAAGTTTTTATGTATATTATTGGTTAGAAAATTTGCCATTTGAGCACGGAAGCCCGCCCTGCCCTGCCCAGCCTAAAATGGTTAGGGTTTCTATAGGGTAGGGTTGGGCATCGAGCTGCATTTTGCTGCCCATCCATCTTTTGGGCTGGGCATTGGGCAAGAGTCTTACTCTGCCTAGCCCTGCCCATGCCCACCCCTAGTCTAGTGGACTAAGAGAGCCATGGCGTAACTTAAGGTTACAAAGTGACAACATGATACTTTGCTAAGGATAGATCATATAACATGGATTGTCACACCAGCTTTTGGAGTTGACAAAGACACAAATGTCTAACGCAACTCAAGAAAACGATCTTGAGACTTGGAAATGTGAGAAGTGAGAAAATTAAGAACAAACTGTATATGTGTATGTTTAGAATAACAATAAGAAAAGTAAGTTATTTATAATTGGATTTATGTAAAAGTAAGATTGGATAAAAGTCATATTATGTTATATGATTTATAATTAAATTAACGGTAGTATAAGTTACTTACACGTGACTTATATAAAAGTGAAACTTGTTTGATTAATATGCTCAAAAGTAATTTTTAATGGAAAATGATTGAAAAAAATATGAATCTTAATTTATATATATATAATATGTATTATATGTAGTGA
>JBAGKO010000001.1:3669317-3681907 GCA_037177275.1 Acacia concinna | reverse complement strand
ATAATAAACTTTAAAAGTTATTTCTCCATAACATCACATAATGTCCACAGTATCTAGTCAGCTATTATAATTGACATGAATTAATATATAACACACAAAAGTACTTACAGTTCAAATAAGAGGCACGTAATTGAGCTTTCAGCTTCTTCAACCCAACACTTACCACCTGTTAATAAGATATACAGTCAAATAACAGTTATTAGCATAACATAAATATTACCAAACTATACAATTTTAAAACAAAAATTACACATAAAAAATTACTTACTGTTGTAATGAGAATATCCAAATTTCAAACACCAAAGCACAAGCTAAATACAACTAGAAATAAGGTAATGCAATATAGACGAGGGAGAGAAGAGAGCATGAGGTAATGCAGGAAGGGAACTTTTGCTTTAGATATATGAAAGAAATGGCAACAAGGAAAGAATGAAAGGAGTGAAGCAAATATGAGTGGAAAGATGGTTTATATAGGATGGCGTGGTATGCACTGTTTCTTCACGAGATGATCGTCGGTAAAGAAAAAACGAGGGAAATGAAATAAAGCTCATCACTCTACTTTCTTCTGTGCATGGGGAGCAGGTGGCCCACCTCCCCATGTGGCATTGGGAAGGGAACTCGCATGGGGAGCATGCGAGTTCACTGAACTCGCATTTACTATATGCAAGTTCAGTGAACTCGCACTTCACCCATGTGAGTTCACTATGGTGGGCCCGCGTTGTCATTTCTACTTTTAAGGTGGGTGCAGCGGTGGCCCCATTGAACTCGCACATATAATGTGCGAGTTCATTGCAATTTCTTCCCCCTCTCTCCTCCTTTTTGAAGAACTTGCATATATGATGTGCGATTTTTGAAACTCACACAACAGAAGGTCGAATTTGCCTGTAGCATCTGAGTAAATATTTTAAAAACTATTGCATTTATTTTTGTCACTTTTATTTTTATTTTTTATTCTTTTATAATATTTGAATAAAAAAGCTGGAAGCAGCTTCTTGTCACTTTTATTTTTATTTTTTATTCTTTTGTGACAAAAAAGCTTTTTTTATTTTTACAGCAGCTCCCTTAAATACAAAGCAAAACCCAACGCAAAACCCTCTTTTTAATACTGTCCTCCGCCTTTAATAGCCTCGTCCAGTCCTCAGTCAATAGCTCAGAGAAATTGAGTCATGGCGCAGTCTCTGGAGCTATTGCTTATACAATTCTTGATGCCTGACAATGATGCTCGGCGTCAGGCTGAGGACCAAATCAAGCGACTTGCTAAAGACCCTCAAGTGGTTCCGGCTTTGGTTCAGCATCTGCGCACTGCCAAGACCCCCAACGTTCGCCAACTAGCCGCCGTGCTGCTTCGCAAGAAGATCACCGGTCATTGGGCCAAGCTATCTCCCCAGCATAAACAGCTTGTTAAGCAGTCCCTCATTGAGAGCATTACAATAGAGCACAGGTATTCATTGCCTGATTACAACTTATGTTCCTTGTTTGATTGGAATTTTAATAATCCTCTAGTGTATGGGTACTCAGTTAATTGAATTGTGTTCGTTTCTGTAAATTTCTGATGGAACGTGTGCTGTGTGTACGAAATTTGACTTCAATTTTTTTAATGCCCATTTTATAAAAACGAGAGCTTTCTGCCGAAAGTAATAAGTTTGGCTTAAACAAGCCAAATTCAGTGAGCTTCAGACTATATATTAAGTTGATTGAAACTGCCAATTGATTTTCTATAAAGTTTGCTGTCTGGTCTGTCAACAGTCAACAGTAAGGAAAATTGTGATAATTAAAAGCTTTTTCTTGAGCAAGTACGTGATTTCAAATTTTATTGAAGTCAATGAAGAGATGGAGCTGAGGCTTTTCCTTGGACAGTGCCTGAGGAGAGGTTTCTTGGAATTTTTATGTGGTATAGGTTTGAAAGTTAGTGTGTTATTCCATTGCCCCGCGTGTTTGTATTTATTGGTGATAATAAAACTAGAACTAGTTCCCTATTCTTTTTCCTTTTTGGATGTATCTTCTTAACATTTTTGTAATGCAATGTGCTGAAACACGATGAGCTATCATTATTTCTTGTGAGTCATTACAATCATGAATTATATACTTCAATTTTTTAATCATAGTGCTACAAGTGTTGTCTGCATTTCATATATTCTGGTACTTCTGACTATGCTTCCTGTTTCCCATGAGATAATCTTATTATGATTTCATATTATAAATATGCAGTCCTCCTGTAAGGAAAGCAAGTGCCAATGTAGTGAGTATTGTAGCGAAGTATGCTGTTCCAGCTGGTGAGTGGCCTGACTTATTGCCCTTTCTGTTCCAGTGTAGTCAGAGTGCACAGGAGGACCATAGAGAAGTAAGTTTATGACACGAAACAATCATACAGTTTCATTTTTCTTGTGTGATCATGGCGTTTTCTTGCTGTTGGTTGTTACCACCATCTACTTTTGCTTCAAGTCCGAACACAACATTTTCTTCGCAGTCTTTCATATGCCATATAGACATCTTTAATTTTGAATATGTAGAAAGATGGCAATTGTGGCCTAAAATGTCATCATACTAACCTCATTGATTGGATATTTTGTCTTTTTATTTACTTAGCCAAGATATTTTGTGATTTGGTATTATAGGCTCAAAGTCATAACCATTAGAAACCTGTAATGAAATGTGAATCCCAGTGGGACCTTAGAAAAAATGATTTTATATGGTACAATTATATGGGAAGTCTGCAAGGTTTCCCCTTGCAACTTGCTGAGTTTATGTCATGTAAAATTAAGGCTAGACCCATGTTACACTTCTTTGATCTTCTTAATGATACTTTTTTAGCTCATTATCAATGTTTACAATGATCACCAGATCATAAGGTATATATAGTGAACTTAGTTGAAAGAACTCAATTAAAGTATGTTTCTTTTTTTGGCCAAATGTTTCTTTTTAATTGGAGACATGCTTTTTGTATGTAGAATTATAAAGTCTTTGTAGTAGTATTTACTCCTTAGGGAAGGCCATCAATTGCCATTTGATCATGTAGTTAAGTACATACTATAAAGTCATAAAAAAGAATCAGTTTTTTTTATAAAAAAGGTCCTCTAACTGGTACTGAGTAGCCTAGAAGCTGCCTTATAATGCACATATTTCTGTTTGTTAAACTAATATATAACAAAATGTTATGTTTTTGGAATATAAGGTGGCATTGATTCTCTTCAGTTCTTTAACTGAAACAATTGGGAACACGTTTCGGCCACATTTTGCAGATCTGCAAGCACTTTTACTCAAGTGTTTGCAAGATGAGACTAGCAACCGTGTTCGAGTTGCTGCACTCAAGTAAGTTAATATTCATGTTTGGTGTTTTTATGGTTGCTCAAAATGGTTACAGTAATTTTCCATTCTTCCTTACCAAGATCTGTGTTGGCTATATTAGGGCGGTGGGATCCTTTCTAGAATTCACTCATGATGGGGATGAAGTGGTGAGTATCTACTGTTCATATCAATGGGAAATCTTCTGTGAAATTAATTATAAAAAGATAAAAAAAATGTAATTGGGATTTATATTGCTACAATTGGTAATTGTAACAGTTGACAAACTCTATTTAATCATCTGCAGCTTGATATTGCATATTTTTCATTTTTTCTGACTTTGTGTTGTACAGGTTAAGTTCCGTGATTTTATACCCAGCATCCTGAATGTATCACGGCAGTGCCTGGCCTCAGGAGAAGAAGACGTTGCTATAATTGCTTTTGAAATATTTGATGAGCTGATAGAGTCTCCTGCGCCTCTTCTCGGAGAATCAGTCAAATCCATAGTGCAGTTCTCCCTTGAGGTTTGCTCAAGTCAGAATTTGGAATCTAACACACGTCATCAGGTGGGATGGGATTATAAATTATATTGCTATGGCTTTTGCACTCTTTCCATTGAAATATTGGATCATTATCCTTACTTGTTCGTTCCATGTAACAGGCCATCCAGATTATTTCTTGGCTGGCAAAATACAAGTCTAGTACTTTGAAAAAACATAAGCTTGTTATCCCTATTCTACAAGTTGTATGCCCTTTACTTGCTGAATCGTCAAATGAGAGTCTAGATGATGATCTTGCACCAGATCGAGCTGCCGCTGAAGTTATTGATACTATGGCTTTGAACCTCTCAAAGCATGTTTTTCCACCAGTTTTTGAATTTGCTTCTGTAAGCTGTCAAAATGCAAACCCAAAGTTTCGGGAAGCTTCTGTTACTGCTTTAGGTGTCATTTCAGAAGGTTGTTTGGAGCATATGAAAACTAAGCTCGAACCTGTTCTCCATATTGTCCTGGGAGCTCTGAGGGATCCTGAACAGATGGTGAGAGGGGCAGCTTCATTTGCTTTGGGTCAGTTTGCTGAGCACCTGCAGCCTGAAATTGTATCCCATTATGAAAGTGTTCTTCCTTGCATCTTGAATGCAATTGAGGATGCATCTGATGAAGTAAAGGTATACATTGGAAACAATAATGATTTATTCTTAGATCAACTCTGTGTTGTTTGAGTATTGTATTTCCATTTCAAGCAGGAGAAATCATATTATGCATTGGCTGCATTTTGTGAGAACATGGGTGAGGAAATCCTTCCTTTTCTAGATCCTTTGATGGGAAGACTGTTGGCAGCTCTCCAAAATAGTTCTCGAAATTTGCAAGAGACGTGCATGGTATGGCAACGTTTTGGTAATGATTTAGCTATTGGTTTATTGTTTTTGTATTAATTTGATTTTTCTGCTGTACTCCTTTTGCAGTCTGCTATTGGCTCTATTGCATCTGCTGCTGAACAAGCATTCATTCCTTATGCTGAAAGGGTTCTAGAGTTGATGAAAAACTTCATGGTTTTAACCAACGATGAAGATCTCCGTGCACGTGCCAGAGCTACTGAATTAGTTGGAATTGTTGCAATGTCTGTAGGAAAAACGAGAATGGAACCAATATTACCCCCTTATATAGAAGCTGCAATATCTGTAATTGCCTCAAATACTCAACATTTAATTCTCCTCATTTTTCATGGTCCTGGAGTTATTGATATATTTCTATTTCATTCAGGGTTTTGGACTTGAATTTAGTGAGCTTAGGGAATACACCCATGGGTTTTTCAGTAATGTTGCAGAGATTTTGGATGACAGTTTTGCACAGGTATGCATGGATTCATTCTTTTACATATTTGTTACATCTGACCTTAATCTTATGACCAATATTTGCAATGGGTATGCAGTATCTTCCTCACGTTGTGCCTCTTGCATTCTCTTCGTGCAACTTGGATGATGGATCTGCAGTGGACATTGATGATTCTGATGATGAGAATGCCAATGGATTTGGAGGAGTTTCATCTGATGATGAGGCTCATGATGAGCCAAGAGTTCGAAATATAAGTATCAGAACTGGTGTTTTGGATGAAAAGGCAGCCGCAACTCAAGCCCTTGGCCTATTTGCACAGCACTCCAAGAGTGCTTATGCTCCGTATCCTTTAAATATCTTACCTTTCTTTTCGTAGTTACATATTTCACCACACAATGTTGAATCGGGTGGTCATGAATTCTTTAATTAACTGAAGTTACTTGGAGGAGACACTAAGAATCTTGAAGAAACACTCTGGTTATTTTCATGAAGATGTTAGACTCCAAGCAGTCGTTGCTTTAAAACGTAAGTAGATATGTTTTCTGAAAGCTGTTTTGCAAATAGCATGTTGCATTGTATCCATATTTTCTTTTCTGCTCAACTATGTGTTTTTAATGATTGGCACAATCCTGGTGCTTTCATTAAGTAATAATTACTTGTTGATTTAACTCAAATGCATTTCACCATGGGCAATAGTTCCTCAATGATGTGCTACTAGGGTGCCAAATGGAAAACGGGAGTAAAAATATTTTCCAGTGGATATACGTTGCCCTTTCTCGTTTGAATATTAAAGCCTTGCATGTTTTTTTTTTTCAGGCCAAACTGTAGATAACTTTATGGTTTCTTTGTTGTTACTTGTTTCTAAAATTTCTCATTTTTTTCCTTATAATTTATGAATAACATGAAATGAAATGCTAATGCTAATTTATTTTTTATGCAGATATTTTGACTGCTGCACATGCAATCTTCCAAAGTCAAAATGTATGTCTGCATTGTTACCTCCATTAATTTTATTTTTACCTTTTCTTCTATAAGTATGATGATCTGAGCACTTAATATCCTCTCCATATCTGTAATTCTAGGATTGTAACACTATTTGAGTCATCATTTTGATTTTAAAGTCAATATTTCTGTTTGTCAATATGTGTAATTACTGAATAATGCACAAAAATGTAATTATTCTCACTATGCTTAAATGTTTCTTCTATTATAAGAATTTTTTTTCCACTTTTATAGTGATAAACACTTTTGTTTTTCAGGAAGGATCCATAAGAGCAAAAGAACTTCTCGGTAAAAGCCTGAATTGGAGTTTTTGACTTTTTTTTTCCTTCTCATTTATCATTATTCCTTTTATTTTTGTAATTTTTTTTAATTCTGCAGATACTGTGATGAATATTTACATCAAGACTATGATTGAAGACGATGATAAAGAAGTGGTTGCTCAAGCTTGCACAAGCATAGCTGATATCATTAGAGATTATGGTTATTCAACCCTCGAGCCTTGTAAGCACACATTTAATGAGCTACTTCCAACCCACCTTTTTTTCTTATTAAAAACAGAGCCATCTTTTGAATCCATATGCTGATACTGAACATTTTTGCTTTTGTATTTGTTTTTCATTGCTCATTTTAGACTTGTCCCAACTTGTTGAAGCAACTTCCTTGTTGCTTCGGGAGGAATCTGCTTGTCAACTAGTAGAATCAGACAGTGAAATTGATGAAGATGATAGTGAGCATGATGAAGTCCTTATGGATGCAGTTTCTGATCTTTTGCCTGCATTTGCAAAGGCCATGGGTTCTCAATTTGCTCCCATCTTTGCTCAGCTCTTTGAACCTTTAATGAAATATGCCGTGAGTTAGAGATCTTGAAAATTTCACTCCCTCCCTCCCTCGCGTGTTTAAAATTTAGGTATCTGTTATAAACCTTATTCCTACTGTAAAATGCAGAAAGCTTCCCATCCGCCCCAAGATAGAACCATGGTAGTTGCTTGCCTTGCTGAAGTGGCTCAAAACATGGGTTCTCCTATCACAGGATACGTGGATGTAATATTTTTTCTTTTTCTTTTGATTGAATAACCTTTAATGCTTGTGTTTATTTACAGACATTAAATTGATATGCTAATTTGTATATCCTTTTACTCAGCGAGTGATGCCTTTGGTACTTAAAGAACTAGCATCATCTGAGGCAACAAACAGAAGGAATGCTGCCTTTTGTGTTGGAGAGTTATGCAAAAATGGTGGCGATTTAACTGTGAAGTATCCTTTTCGTTGTCATCTATTGGGTTGAAGTAATTTCTTTTTCCCCTTTCCGTTCCCTATTGTGCTAGGGCTCTAGTTTAGTTAGTTTATCCAAGCACAATTTATGTGATTATCTGCATCAATTAAAATTCGTAAAGTACTGTTTAGTGTTGACTGCTTTTTAGTTCAAATCTTTTGTTTTGGTAAATCATTTATTCATCTTGGTTTAGCATTTCCTTTATCCAAGACTAGATACTATGACAATATATTGCGTGGCCTTCATCCCTTGTTTGGTGAATCTGAGCCAGACGATGCAGTAAGGGATAATGCAGCTGGTGCTGTGGCAAGGATGATAATGGTTCACCCTGAATCTGTTCCACTAAATCAGGTAACTCCTAGCTTTCTTTATGTGCCGAAGTATCACCCCTCAAACAAAAAAAAAAGAAAGTAAAATGCGTTTTAATTTGTCATGTCTTTTATGCTTTGGGAATTTTATTCTGCAAAAAGCACTTGATGGCCAACTTTTTCAATGGTTTTTATTTAAAGTGTCTTTTGGTTATATTTGACAGGTTCTTCCTGTTTTCTTGAGAGTACTTCCTTTAAAGGAAGACCATGAAGAGTCTATGGCTGTTTATAGTTGTGTCTCTACTCTAGTATTATCATCCAATCCTCAGGTAATTGTCTCTTTCAAGAACTTTTACCAAAAGTTATGCAACGTTTGGTACACAGGAATTAGACAATTCGCCTAATCCCATTTCTTTTCTAGAAATACATTGCCTTTGTGTTTTCCTACATCTTATCTAACTCTTTTTATCCTGAATGTAATTCAGATCCTCTCTTTAGCACCTGAGTTGGTTAGGCTTTTTGCTCAAGTAGTGACTTCACCAGTTGAGACTTCTGAAGTCAAAGCTTTAATAGGCAGATCATTTTCTCATCTGATTTCTTTATATGGGCATCAAATGCAACCCCTTCTAAGCAATCTCCCACCTGCACATGCCAATGCCTTGTCAGATTTCATCCCAAGGAGTTGACATGGCAAGACACTGATTTTTTTGAGAGGAATGTTTTTTATACGTATACTTTATAGTGAGAAGCTGTTCAGCCCTTTCAGATTATCATTTCTTTTTACCAGGTATGAATATGATTCTGCTGTGGAATGTTGCTTGCCTGTTGTCTTCAAGTAGTAGTATATACAAGTGCCTATAAAACATCATAAGCAGATTTTTTTAAGGTTGAAAGTGTAATTTTACCCCGGAAATTTTCACTGAAGAGTGTAGCTACCCTGAAAGTTTTGTTGGATTCAATGTTGTTCCAGAAGTTTCAAGATGAACATTGTTAACCCGTGCCGTTACGTCAAAATTAGCTTTGAAATTTCTGGGGCAATATTGATCTTGAGTGAAAATGTTTGGGGCAAATTTTTATCTTAATTCTTTATTAATTATAATGCGGGTTTTGCAAATCCACAATTTGACCATTGGGTCTTTTTATAAATCAATGTTTTAAACTATTTTAAGTATACTTTCCTCAAATTCTAATATGGTTGGTAGTTGTCTGCTGTCTGCCTTTTGGGAGTATTTTCCTTTTAATCAAATAAAGCAATCAGTTGACTGATGATGCTTCTTATTGCTTGTCCTGCAGGTTATTGTTGTGCCTTCTAGCACCTTCTCGATTTTTATTTAGAGAAGCCTTTTTGTGTTCCCTTTGGTTTAAATTCTCCTTGGTATATTTATTAATTGATATTTCATTATTTATATTTTGTTTTCCCTGTTGTGGCCATTTTTACTGGTTTGAAGTGGGGTGAGAGTGACACGAGGTTTATGTATCATTGATTTAAACGTTAATAGTGATATAATGGCCAGTTTGGTGTCTGCAATATCTCACTTTTTCTTTCTTTCTTTTTTTCTTTTTAAATATACTAGTATTCTTAAATCTTTAATGGGTTAAAAGGATTTTTAGCGGTGAATATTCTAAAAGAAAAACTTATCTGAAAGTATATATACGGGCACTCAATTTTTATTAGGGCACTTGCATGCCTTTTTTCTACTAATTAAATATTTTAATTTTGTTTCGTTTGTACCCTTAACTCATGTACAAAGGCTAACAATGCTAATAGAGCAGAGTGTTTGTATGCTTTTCTTATTAGGGCACTTGCATGCCTTTTTTCTACTAATTAAATGTTTTAATTTTGCTTCTTTTGTATCGTTAACTCATGTAAACAACGCTAATAGAGCAAAGTGTTTGGAGCTCATGATGTTAACTGAGCAAAATTAATTATTTAATTAAGAGAGAGTATAACACATGAATCAAATTTAAAATTGAGTGAATCTTCCTACTCTAAACTATCAAATTATGTTATCGGTTATCTGTGTGACACTGATGTATACATGCAAATGTTTTGTTTTTTTGTTGCAAAATGTGTGCTTTGCTTTTATAAAATACGTACATATAACATATACTGATCTTAAGCAGATGGGCTTTTGATATGGCCGAAATACCATTAGTTTGTTATAAATTTTTAGATAAAAATATGAGACTATTAGTAAAGCAATATCAAACAATATTAATAGTTTTACATAAATTTGAGTATAATGCAAGCTTCGTAACCCCAACAATAAAAAATAAGGGATAATTACTAAAGAGTTCAAATAACAAATGAAAGGAAGTGTAAGGAGTTTAAACCTTTGTCTGTTGTACTAAATGCCTGACTTGGGGGAAAAACAATGGGATTCAAGTTGGCAAGATGAGGTTTTTTTTCCCACCTTTTTACTGGCAAAAAAAAAAAAGGTGGAAGTAACCACTTAAGAGCGCTGGGTATCTGAAAGTTTTTTTGGACCATTTTTACCTCCAAAGTAACCATTCAGGAGCGCTAGGTATCTGGAAGTTTTTTGAAGACCATTTTTGTCTCGAAAGTAACCACTAAAGAGAGCTAGGTATCCGGAAGTAATCACATAAGAGCATTGGGTATCTGAAAGTTTTTTAGGACCATTTTTGTCCTGGCAAATTTACCCTAACAGTTTGTCAATGTCAAGTTTGACCATTGAATGATACTATGAGTTAAAAAGTTTCATCATCGTGATCCAAATTGCATATGGTTTGACCATTAGGATCTCCAAAACAAGATCTAGATCCAGATCGCATATGGTTCAACTATTACGATTTATCAAATCTTTAAATATTTTTTTCTTCCTCAACTCACGATCTAAAGGTTTATCCCTTATTTTAAAACAATATTCCCCAAAATCCCTTTCTCTCCCTCTCTGATTGTTCTTGAATCTTAAAGACAGGGAAGAGATCTCAAAATGTAGTTACTCCCAAAACATTTCAGCTCATTGTGTCATTTAACAGTTAAACTTGACATTGACTAATGGCCAATGTAAATTTGTTGGGGCAAAATAATCCTTAAAAAACTTCTAGATATTCAACGCTTTTGAATGGTTACTTCCAAGGCAAAAATGATCCGTTATCGGGAAAAAAAAGCTACCTTTTTAAGACTTTTTTTATCAAAGACATTTTTAAGTTTGTTAATTTCGTAATAATATTAAATGACAAATTTTATACATAAATCACATAAAAGACGGCAAATTCACAAACATTTCAAGCAGGTTGAGGAATTGTTAAAAAAAAAAAAGCTGGTTAAGGAAAGATATATGTATGTATATATATATACATAATACCCTATTAAAAAGGAAAGGTATATATAAATAGATATAAACAACAAAGTCAATATAAATAAGAATTCTATAGGAAGGGATTAATGATTTATCCTCCATAACATGTATTAATGCCCATAATGCCTTGAAATAGGAGCATTTTATGCATTATGATCCGAAAAGAAAAAAGATTAATACCATTATTAGTCACTTCTTCCATTTCTTTTATAAGATAGGATTTTTGAGTATGTCATGTTCCTTTTCATAAGATATTCTCCATTTTTTTTGTGAACTCTTTATTTTACCTCCATTTAATTACAAAAATTTCCCATTTAATTCCCCGTTTTTTAAGATAATATTCTTTCTTCACCCCATATTCTTTCTTTCACATAAATGATGGCATTTTTCAAAAGAAAATTTAATTTTCTACCTATTTATTACACTTAAGTAAATTTAACTAACTTTTTCAATAACGCAATTCGGTTAACCTTATTTTATAAAAAGGAACTGAGGGAGTAATTCAGTTTTATCAAATTTTAGTAAACAATTGGTCTGTCCATATAATTTTGTAGAGTTGGTATGACCTTAACTAGTCCTTATAATTAACTTCAAGAGTCTTGAATTTGGTTTTATATCAAGTGCTCATGAAACGTCAAATCGAACTATTGAAAATTGCATGGATCTGAATAGAAATGACCAACAATCATATTAATAACAAGTTTCTTTGTTTCTCTTTTGACTTTTCAAAAGAAGCGGACTCCAAAGGCTGTTTATAGGCAGCGTTGGGTAGGGCAAACCCCAATGCCCAATGCCCTATCCGAAGGATCACTCAGCTGTAAAATGCAGCTTGATATCCAACCTTACTTGATAAAAGCTCTAACAATTTCATATTGGGTAATAATGGGTTTGATAGGATGAGCTTTCTTGTCCAAATTAGTGATAGTTGTCACACTCTATGTAGGAAAAAAAATAATCTTTAATTATATATGATAAATAATATCATAAACTTCAAATGTAATCCATAATTATATACTATGAAATATTTTAAACTAAGTCTACAACTCAAATCTTAAAAATAAAAAAATAAAATTACCATATGTCTTCTAGAGTCGAGATAATATATATATTTTTTTGTATAATAACACTATAATATATTATATTTGCATAATATTTATATATCAGGTAAAAAATAGAATGTATTTGCATATGATATAATCTAATCTAATATAATATAATCAAACATATTTATATAATCTATTATATTAAAAAATTTATATAATATATACACACACACATACTGGACATGTCCAAATAGGCAAGGCGGCATACTTTGCTCGATGCTCGGCCCTGCCAGCAAAAACGCCCAGCCAGAACGTGCTCAACTTTTTTCGAGCTTGTTATTTTTGGGTTGGGCTAAATGATTTTTGACATGCTCAGATGGGTATACAGGGCGCTTGGGCTTTATGAACATAGTACATATGTAACACAAGTGGACAGTGGCCTTTGCCTTTAGCATAATTTTCTTTTTTGGGATTTTTTTTCCTTTTTCTTTTAATTGGGTGTACTAATTAATTGCAGCCTTCTTTAT
>JBAGKO010000001.1:3614933-3636131 GCA_037177275.1 Acacia concinna | reverse complement strand
CTTGAAAGGAGTAGGTGGTATTTCAAAGTCAAAATTTGCAGTTTTAATGGATACAGGAGACGAAGGAGTAGAGTTGGATGATAGTGATGTGATGGATGAGAATAGACAGGCTCTAGTCCCAATTTCTGGTCAGAGGGTGATAGTGGTGTGATGGATGAGAATAGACACCCTAATCATCTTTCTTAATTATTTTTATCTCTTTACAACTTAATTATTGTTGGGGAGCATCAATAGAAGTAAATGAAAGAAGGAATTAATAAATATGTTTTACATTTATGATCAAAGTCAACTCAATAATTTTTATTCAAAATAACAAAATCAAATCCTCTCATGTTTTTATGTTGGTGCATACATGTAATTTTCAAAATAAAGGAATAGTCACTAATAGCAGGTTACATGCTAATTGTTGAACTTGTCACTTTAAGTTATGTCAGCATGGAAAGTTATTGGCATTATATGAGTACATTTCATCCCAAAAAAAAAAAACCAGATCTTCAGGTCTACAAAAAGCCACGTAGGCAGTCCCCAAGTTACTTCACTTAAAGTGAAAGGTGACAAAATATCCCACCGTTGTCTAAGCTCCATAATTGTTACTCCACTTTTAATAGTACAACTTCATCATCATCCAATTCATATATTAATCAAATAAAGATAAATAAATGTTTCATAAATATTAAAAAATAACTTAATTTTAATAAATAATAAATAAAAATAGAAAATTATTAAGTTTTAATCATTCTCTATTGAATTTTAATCATTATTTACTCACTTTTAATCTTTTTCTGTTAAATTTTGGTCAAAACCCTTTATTTATCATTTATCAAATTTAAATCATTTTTTAAAATTTTTAATGTTTAGATGAAATTTATTTATCTTTTTCTCTATTAATTATCTTACTTAAATAAATAATTGGACCTCCCTCCCCCACAATGCACCAAAAAGTAGGACTATTTATGACTTCTTTTTTTAACACATTTTATATTTAGCAATAAATAATAAGAAAATTTGTATTGAGGTCTCAAATAAAGGATTTTATATTAAATAGGTCCCGTGTAAAAAATTTATTACTGTCAGGTCCCAAGTTTGTTAATTGGGACTTGATAGTAATAAATTTCTTAACTTAAGATCTGAGAAAAATATATTTTTTTTTACGGAATCTATTTTGATGTATATTTTTTTATTTATAGCCTAAGTGTAATTTTCCCTTATTAATATGGTCAGATACATCGCATCCATATTTTTCACACAAGCCCGTCAACTGTACCTTAACTCGATTTCTGTTAGGTGAGTGAACAGGAAGACTTGTTGAAAGAAATAAATGGTGTAAAGAAGTAGACAAGGAGAATATAAATTCGCAACAATAATGTTACAAAGTCAAATTTTGCTGACTTACATGTATGACTTTTCTTATCATAAATATAATATTCTGGCACTATCAACCTAAGTGTGAACTGTGAACTTGTAAACTTGGCGAATGGCCAAAACAAAAAAAGAACTTGTAAATTTTGCTCTTTATGAAGTGACCCAAAAAAAAATCACAACACACGTATATACTTTTTTTTTTTTATGAATACGACACACATATATACTGTTCAATTGTAATATCAAGATATGCTTTTATTAGTAGTATATGTTCAGGGTAATTCATGAACTTAGAACTAAGTGAGATCAAAACATTTGTTGATCGATTAAAATAGGCATACGAAAGGATATATGATTGATATTTTTTTAGCTGTGCGTTTTAAAGTCTTTTTGAATTTAAGTTTTCCACTTTCCTTGGAAAACAATGCTTTTTATTCTAAGTGTACACCTTTATTGTTAAAAGTGTACGACTTTTGCAATTACAAGTGTATAGCTTAGGGTTTAACCGATTGAGAAGAACGATGGCAGACAAAAATAAAAAGAAAGAAAGACCAAACTGAAAAAAACTTTGCCTAATTTTTTGCAATTATATTCCTTTTTGGTCACACTATCTTTTTTTTTTTTTTACATACAATTAATTGAATACTCCCTTTATCCCAAATTATAAGAAACATTTAACTGAATCTCGTGGTTCAAAGTGGCGATTAAGAACAATAAGTATACTAGAATTGTTTTTCATTTTTACTAAAATATTATTATTAATGAGGAGATATGTAACAAAAGAGAGAATACACTTGTTAAAGTCCATTACTCTCTCCCCCTACCCCTCTCTTCTCTCATGAGAATGATAAATTTTATGGTTAATACAAGTATTAATACATTAGTATTATATAAGGACAAAACTAGAAAAAAAAAAGAATTACAGTACAAGACATTATTCAAATGTCTTTTATATTTTGTGACAGAGTAAATGTGGTGGTTGTCTCTCATATTTTGAGACGGAAAGAGTCATCCCTTACAAAGTTTAGATGGCCAAAAGTTTTTATCTTTTCTAATAATGTTTTTGGTGATATTTAAATTTGTATTATTCTCTTAAATGAGACACTGTGACAGTATACTTTGTTTAAGCTTGACATTGGGCTTCAGAGGAGTTGGGCTCGATGGTGACACATGAGCCCAAGAAATGTACATAGATATTGGGCTCCATAGACATGCACTAGCCCAAATTTCATAGGAGTTGGGCCCTCTCCATTTTACAAAAAGCAAACCCATAAAGCATCTATCAACCGCCTGTCAAGCCTAGGTATGACTGGGTGAGAGCGTTTAATTTTAGAATTAGGCAAATGTAATTTTCAATAATCAAGGTTTTTTAAAAAGTATTTTGATTTTAAGTGATTATAATTACTCATAATTTTATTTTAGAGTTTTTTTTAATGAAAAATGTTAGCTTGAGTGGATGTCATTTATCAAAATCATTATTTATGTATAATTACTAAAATGGGTATTATTTTCATTAAGTTGTCTAATTTTTCATAATTATTATTTAATTTCAATAATGATTAAATATAACTTAATTCATCACACGATGCTCAATTATTTTTTTAAAATTTTAATAGGATAAAATTTATTATTTTTAAGTGAATTACATGTATTAAGAAAGGGAGAAAGACACAAAAATATAATTGAAATAGGTAAAAGAAAAATAAGTTTTATAGTTATTAATTAAGATATTGAAGGTTTTAATATATTTACATTCACACTTTGAGTATCTTAATTAATAATAGTAAAATTTATTTATTTCTTACCTATTTTAATTATATTTTTATGTATTTTCCCATTAAATAAAGACACCATATTATTTTCAGTATCACCCACTTCTTAGATTTTTTTTCCCGATCAATAAATATACCATACTTTGTTGTCGCCATTCGACTAGCAATCTCATTAAAATTTATTTTTATTCTCATGTCCTTCATTTTCTTCTTTTGTTTTTAAATAAAAATCATTCAAAAATTATGAGAGCCGACAGAGCAGTAACATAAGGCTCGACATAAATATGCAGTTATTGTAATTATTATACAACTAAACGTGATTGAAAATAATCATCCACTGTATCTGCCTTTTGACTAGAGATTGATCCGATCTCAAATAGTAACATTATTCAATCATAGGTGTTTTTCTTATTAGTAATCATAAAGAAAGAAAAAAGTAAAAGGAAAAAACAAATACAATTACTAAAAAAATCCCCGTTGCAAAATTTATTGGCCTAAGGTACTTAAAGATTCAAGTGCTTAAGCAGAATACAACATATCATCAACTATGCACAAAATCTCTTCCATTTTCGTATAATTAAGGATAAGCTAGACACAATTGAAGAATGTTTACAACCATTATACTACCTCTATTTTTAATTATAAGACCCTATTAATTTTTTTAGAGAATTCTAGAAAAATTCTAAGAAAACTAATTACATTATCTTAAGACATTAAAATTTATCGTTTTTCTTCAATTTATCTTGTTTGACTTATGAACTAATATCTAATGTAATAAAACACAATATATGATATGATTAAGCAATATAATTAGTTTTCTTAAAAATTTTTTAGAATTCTTTAAAAAAGTAAATAGGATCTTATAATTAGAAACGGAGGGAGTATACAACATCTAAATCATTAAACATCATAGAATTTTTCATCAATATTCCAAAAAGGAAAAAAAAATCAACCAAATGTTAAAAGGTGTTAACTCCTGTTTTCTATGTGCCACCTAATTTTCTTGTGTCCCCATCACTGAGCAGGACAACTGAGAGCCCCAGCATCTTCCTTACCCTCAAGAAAATGCAAGTTCTGATATGATTTTCTTCAAATCTCATAAAGACCAATTTCATCACTTTCTTGCTTTATTTTTCTCTTTCCTTTCTTGTTATTTCAAAATAATAATCTCCTGCTGAGAAATCATCATGGAGAAGAAGGATTCAGAGTCCCATGAAGAGAAGAAAGAGGAGAAGAATAAAGAGCAAGACTTGGAAGAACAGCCTCATCTTGAAGAAGATTATGAGTCCCCAACTTTCAATCTTCAAAATGTTTCAAAAGTGATTCTTCCTCCTTTGGGTGCTTCCAGCTACAATGATCACAGCTCATCCTCACCTGCTCACTCCAAAACAAGGATCATATCTCCAATGGATACCAGATACAGGTACAACTATAACCCATAATTCAAGTTTCTAGATTCAACTTTGATGATCTTCGCTCGACATATATATAGATATGAAGAGGGTAGGAGCTAGCTAATCTTTGTTTGAAGAGAGATCCTTGGGAAACAAAACAAGATAATCAAACAAAGACTGCTAAATTAATTAGGATTTGGATTTTCTTCTATAAGAACTGGGATTCATATGGAGATAGAAAAAGAGAGAAATTTGTGGGCCCCAGAACTCATTCATTCCCTTCAATCTCTTCCACTTTGCTCCTAAAATCTTGTATATGAAGAGATCTTCCCCATGTAAAATATTAGTATATGATAACATTAGGTAGAACGATATTCACATGTCCACATGCTGAGATGAATATTTTACTCCTTCCTTCTCGTCCAAAAATGTATAAGCTAATTTGAAATTTGTTTTAGCCCTTAATCCACTTTATTTTCTAAATTTATAATTTTTTTTAAAAAAAGATAAATAAATACCTCAAAACTTTAAAAACCCTAAAAGATGACTCAAATATAGAAAAAGACAAATAAAGGGTAGATGACTTATCTAAAATACTAAAATTGTTGGCAATAACTACATGCAATTACAACAACTAAACAAGGTATGATTAAAACTCAATGTTTAGATGTAGTCACTGCCAACAATTTTAGTATTCTAAATAAATCATTTGCTCCTCATTTGTCCTTTACCATATTTAAGTCATCTTTAAAGGTTTTAAAGTTTTGAGGGTATTTATTTATCATTTTCTCTATTTTTTTTTTTTAATAAACTACTAGTCAATTTATGTCATGACATAACTTCAATGACACTGTTAAGAAAAGTCACAATTTTTTTACAAATAATTAACTTCACTAATACATATTTAAATAAATGTAGATGTTGGGAGAGTTTGATGGTGGTTCTAGTGGGATATTCAGCATGGGTGTATCCCTTTGAAATAGGGTTTCTGATGCCATCTCCAACACATAAACTCTTCATTGTGGATAATTTTGTTGATCTCTTCTTTGGTATCGACATTGTCCTCACCTTCTTCCTCGCTTACATTGATCGCTCCACTCAATTACTTGTTCGAGACTCCAAACAAATTGCCATCAGGTAATTGGTTCATTCATTTTTTTCTGCCCAAACACAAACCCAAAGAGTTTGGGGATTGCTTGGATTAATGTCAATAAAAGTTACTATTTTTATCCCAAGTGAATTTTGCTAATTGAAAGAAACTAAAAATCAATTAGATCAAGGGAAAATTACTCTGAGATCCCAAGTAAGGGGATTTACGTGTCCCGTTAAATCGTGTAATTGTAATAAAGTTTTATAAAATTGTTAATGATGTTCAAAGGGTTGTTAATAACAACCTATGAAAGCTCATGGGATTGCCAACTAAAACTTTATTGCAATTACGTGATTTTATAAAACATCTTTAACATAAATTCCTTTATTTGGAATCTCAACGTAATTTTCCCTTAGATCAATGTGTTTTATGTTTAGACATAATTTTTAATAAAAAGAGTTAGTGTAAGTTTTTTTTTTTTGTGTGTGGAAAAGTAAAGAAAAAAGTTGTTATAATTTTTATGTGACTTTTTTAAAATAAAAAAAAATCAAGCCTTCACTTGCTCTAAATGTTAAACCAACCATGATAAGCACTATAGGTTTTTTTTTGCCAGACAAATGAGTATTACATTCAAATAGTAGAATTTATTCCAATTATAATTGGATCTTTTTTCATTTCATGAGAATGTATTCATAATTTTTTTTAATTATATACTTCTATGAGTCAATATATTCAAATAGTAAAACTTTTCTGGGTCAAAATAAAAGAGTAGAATGTTTTTTTAAAAAGAAAAAAAGAAAAAGAAAAAGGTAAAAAAGGGTCCTTGACGTCACAAATGACAAAACAGACAAGGGATTAAAGATTAGGTATGGAAATGAAAAGTCACAAATGGGCCAAATCATTTAAAGGAATGGGCCCATGAGGTTTATCATCCAACCGACGACACCACACGTTTTATTAGAAGATAATTCAATGTCAAAATTATAATAACTTTATATGTGGATTATGAAAATCGCAATCATTCATTCAATAAAGTATGGTTGTTGAGATCAAAGTAACTTTCATGTGTATGGCATTTTAATACCATCCAAAATTCAATAAAAATAGTAAAATACTAATAAAAGTTTCAAACATGTTAAAGGAGTACATTATAGTCCATTGCTAGAAGATTTGTTTTGATAATAAATATAAGAACTAAATCTACTACTATCTTTGGTCTAGTTAATTTTTTTAAAAAAAAATATTAAGATAATTACATTATTTTAAAGTATTTAAATTTTATCATTTTTCTTTAAAATATTTTGTATAGCTTATAAATCGATACATAATACAATAATACACTACATATGATATGATTAAGTAACTTATTTATCTTCTTTAATATTGTGAAACAAGAGTCAATTAGATTATATATTTAGAATTTTAGCTCAAAAGTAAGATATTATATTTAGAATCAAAGAGAGTACTGTTTTATGTGTTAATTATATTACTTTAAAACATTTAAATTTATTGTTTATCTTTAAACTATTTTGTCTAACTTATAAATTGATATATAATACAATGATACACTACATATTATGGTTAAGTAACTTATTTTTCTTTTTAAATCTCTTTAAAAAATTCAATTAGATGTTATATTTAGAATCAAACGGAGTACTGTTTTATGTCCTGAATTTAGAATTTTTTTTTTCAAACTATCCTAAATGACTAAATGGGGCCTTTTTAGAAAACCAACCCATACATTTTTTTATATAAATACTTAACTAATTTTTTAATATCGGTAAATTAATTATTTAGCTCTTATATTTATAAGAGGATTGATGTGCTATTGTGCTGGTGATATATATATATATATAGGTATTTATCAACATGGTTTGTGATGGATGTGGCATCAAGCATACCATATGAGGCATTGGGTTATTTGTTCACAGGCAAGCGCAAAGTGGGCCTTCCCTTCTTCCTCTTGGGTATTCTCAGACTTTGGAGGCTTCATAGAGTCAAGCAATACTTTACCAGGTCTTCTTATTTAATTATATTTTATATTTATCATTTATATTTATTCATGTTATATATATATATATTGGAGCATGTGTTTGTTATTTTATTATTGACTACAATTTTATTTATTGTCCAGACTTGAGAAAGACATCAGATTCAGCTATTTTTGGATCAGATGTGTTAGACTTCTTTGTGTATGTTACTCTCCTTTCATTTGTTCTTGTTCAAGAAATTCTTTTGTAATATTTTTTTTTACTTCACTTATATCCAAAATTGCTATTGAAATAATGATAAACGATTCCCTAAAAAGAAAATAAAAAATGATGCTATTCACACGCTTCACTTAGTCTAAAACCCTTTTTTTTTTCCTTTTTAAGGATAAAGTATTTTAAAAATTTTAAAGTCATATTCCATCTAGTCCTAAATATAAAAATTAGATAAAGAATTTACTTTGAACATAATGACAGACCACAATCCACTTTGTCTTTAAAATTTATAATTTTTTTCTTCAAAGATCCTTATTAATTGCAGATATCAAGAGAGTTTCTATCAAGGGGTAATTCCAATGCACATTATTAAACACAACCTCTGGTCCTAAAAATAAAAATAATATTTAGTGGACTTTTTCAATGAGATTAAGGAAACTAATTAAATTACTTTAGAGTTCCTCAAAGTCAAAACTCATAAGCTTTACTTTAGAAGGGTAATTCTCATGCACATTATCAAATATGTATCTTATAGAAACCAATACACATTTATTAAAAATAACTGACTTAATTAATTTTCTTAATATCCACAAAGACAGAGAACTATTCATAAGTTATGAGAATGTAACTTATCATCATATAGTGATGCTGAAGATTTGAGTGAGTGCAGGTGACATTTTTCATAGCTCACTGTGGAGGGTGTCTGTTTTATCTACTCGCTGACGTGTACCCTCATCCAGGGAGGACATGGATTGGGACAGTAAATCCAAGTTTTAAGGAGACAAGCATTTGGATAAGATACATATCAGCCATGTATTGGTCTCTCACAACCATGACCACTGTAGGCTATGGTGACTTGCATGCTGTGAATCCCTTGGAAATGGCCTTCACCATTTGTTACATGCTCTTCAATCTTGGCCTCACTGCTTACTTGATTGGCAACATGACCAATCTTGTCGTCCAAGGAACTTGTCGTACCATGGAATTCGTACGTATAATTGTTTATTTATAATAAAGGGATTTAAGGACTTAGGTCTTTAAGTGGATGCAACTCATCTTCAGCTGTGTGCAATATATCTTTAACTATGCACCATTGTCTTTTGTTTTGTACATAGTTGAAGGTAAGTTGCATGTATTGAATAAAGTTGTACTTGGATCCTTAAACAAATTTCAACTAAGTACCCTTGGGCGATAAGTTTTGCAATAGGTGATTTTTCAACCAATAATAAACTTGTGTTGTCTCTTTAAAGTACCCCGTTAACAATTTGCATTGGAAACTGTCCCCCATTGATAAAAATACCCATTTAATATGTGCCATTAGTAGGAATGTTCAAGAAAAGAATTGAGGTCTCTTACATTTCAAACTAAAGCAAATCACACAATGAGCTTCTATGTTTAGAACCAAAGACTGTCTATTGGATTTGAAACCAAGACAGAGACAAAATCATGTGACTGCATAGAATGAAATTTTGATGTGTTAGCTATGCATTTTGTGCAGAGAAACAACATTGAGGCAGCAACAAATTTTGTGCGAAGAAACAGAGTATCAGCGAGGCAAAAAGAGCAAATAATTGCTTATATGTGCTTAAGGTACAAGGCAGAGAGTTTAAACCATCATCAGCTTATGGAACAACTGCCCAAATCAATACACAAAAACATTTGTCAACACTTGTTCCTTCCTGCTGCAGAGAAAGTTTATCTTTTTAAGGATCTCTCCAGAGACATCTTATTGTCCTTGGTATATACATCTCAAACTACTCCTAAATTCTTCGCCTACTAACAACACCTCTTTCAAATTTCAACTTTAAAATCAAGGTTTACACACACACACACACACATTTTTCCTAACTGTTAGAGTTTATCACCATACCAAAACAGATTGAAAAATCTAATTAAGGTATAAAATAATGTTTGATATGACTTTGCAGCCAATTAACTTTTTATTTAAAAATCACTTTAAAGCTGAGGCAACTTTTTTTTTTTGGCTTTTGACTTTTAGCTTTTCTTGATTTTTGAATCTTTCAAAATTGACTTTTCAAATCACGTTACACTACTTGATTTTACTCCAATTATGGTTTACAGAAGTCAGTTGCTATAGAAGTTACTTTTGTCAATGTTAATCCAAACAAGCCCCAGGTCTTTGAATACTGATTATTATGAAACAAAATATAATCATTATAATGTGACTATTAGTGAGATATATTTATTATCAATGAGCAGGCAGTGAAAATGAAGGCAGAGTATATACCTCCAAAAGAAGAAGTGATCACGCAAGGTGAAGCAGCAGAGGATGTTTACATAATAGTGTCAGGAGAAGTGGAGATCATTGACTGTGTGAACAAAGAGACAGTTTTTGGGATTTTACACAGATGGGACATGTTTGGAGAAGTTGGTGCACTGTGTTGTAAGCCTCAGAGCTTTACTTACAGAACCAAGACCCTCACACAGCTCTTGAGGCTCAAAACCAGTGACTTTACGGAGACTATGCAGACTAAAAAGGATGACAATATACAAATGCTCAAAAATTTCCTCCAGGTATATAATCACTAATTTGATGACTCGCTTTTATATATATAATTTCAAAGAAATCTTATTAAGTCAGTGGTGTGAATGCAGCATTTGAAGAAGCTACATGATCTAAATGCAAGAGATTTGGCGTTTGATTGGAGCAGAGAAGATGACCCAAATATGGCTGTGAACTTGTTACATGTGGCTTCAACTGGAAATGCTTCTTTTCTTGAAGAGCTTTTGAAGGCTGGCTTGGATTCTAGTGTTGCAGACTCCAAAGGCAAAACCCCTTTGGTATATATATGTGTTCATATGTTCCTATATATTCACAACCTCACACACACACACACACACACACACACATTCATGTAATTCAAAGCTGATCTTGCAGCTTAGTATATCTAGCTCATATATAATCATTTTAATAGCCACGCCATGATATTTCTATATCTAGTAGTTAACAATTTTATTGTCGTGGATACAGCACATAGCAGCGTCAAAAGGCCACGAAGAGTGTGTAAAAGTGTTACTTAAGCATGCATGCAACGTGCATGCAAGAGGTATACTATACTCTTATACCCTTTTTTTTTTTGGATATATTCTCCTTCCGGTCCTAAATATAAAAATCGGTTAAAGAGTTATTCTATTTTTAAATATAAGATCTTAATCCACTTTGATTTCTAAATTTAGAATTTTTTTTTCCAAGCTTTCACTATTGATTGTATATACTAAAAGGGATTTCCCTTAACGAGAGTAATGACTAAAAGGGTATTTTAAGAAATCAAAACATGTTTAGTACAAATAATTAACTTAACTAATTTTTTTTAATATCTGTAAATTATCTATTTAGCTCTTATATTTAAGACAGAATGCAGTATCTAATTCCCTTTGTATCTTCTTCAATATATACACTGATCTATTTTACCAACAATCTTCTTAAATATAGATATATATACTTGCCATTGTTGAATTCTGTTGTGAATTTTGGCAGACATGAATGGAGACACAGCACTATGGGACGCCATAATTTCAAAGCATTACTCAATATTCAGAATCCTGTACCAGATTTGTGTGCAGTCTGATCCACAGACAGCAGGTTATCTTCTTTGTAAAGCAGCAAAGAGGAATGAGCTATCAGTGATGAGTGAGCTTTTAAAGCAAGGCTTGAACATAGAGTCCAAAGATCACCATGGTCGTACGGCAATGCAAGTTGCCTTGCAACACAATCATGGGGACATGATTCAATTGCTTTTCATGAACGGCGCAGATGTTTCCAGTGCTCTTAATTATAATAATAACCATGAAGAAGGAAGGCAACACAACAATATTTGGAGAACATATAGTAACAATTATAGGCAAATAGCTTCAAGAGTTAGCATATTTAGAGGTCATCCTATATTGAGAAGACAACAAGGTTGCATTGATGCTGGCAAGATGATAAGGTTCCCTTACTCAATTGAGGAGCTCAAGACCATTGCAGGTAACATAATTGTGGATATATACTTATATATACACTCCCTATGATTGTTGATATAGGAGTTAGATAACTTATTTGTATATTTTTCAAAAATACCATCATATACAGTAAAAACTAAATCCCTTAAAGGAAAACCCCTTACCATATGCACTCAATAGAGATGGTTTTGGGGGGAAGCTATAAATTTGAGAGACAGTATTGACATTTTATGTCTATAACTAAAGTAGATTCTCAAATCAACTGTTATATTTAAGATCGGAGGGGGTATACATTGAATTGAGATATCAACATTTAATTTGATTAGGTTTGAGCAGCTTGTCTTGTTTCATATTATAGGTGAAAGATTTGGGTTTGATGCAAAAGATGCACTGGTGACAGATGAAGGAGGAGCAGAAATAGATTCTATTGATTTGATCAGAGATAATGATAAACTTTTTATTGTTGATTAGTTATAGCATTGTGTTTCCCTATCCATTTCCAAACTTTGAAAAGTTTGTTTCTCCCCTTGAAAACACACAAAAAAAAATGACAGAACTGTAAATATATCATAATGTTAATTAATGGACTTTATGCCAGCTCTGATTTCATTGAGATAGGAGTATACTTCATCAATATCAGAAATTAAATTTTTTTCTTGAAGCAAATGATGAAAGGGGACACCTTTTTTGTTAGTTTTGTTCTATACACGTTTTATTATAGCCTTTTGTACAAAGGCTGGGTTTCAATAATGCCACTAATTCAATTATTTGAGGTCATTTGTTTGTAAATAAAGAAATGGAATGGTATTTTTAGGTAATTTTATCTAAATACTATGAACAATAAAAAAATTAACCTAAATACTACAAAATCAAAATTATTTACCCATATATTACACTTCAAATTATTCACTAGGTATTTGACTTTCAAAATATGAACAAGTCGTTTACCTGAACAATGACTTTCGTCTCTTTGTCTCTCTCTAAAAAAGTTGACAGGAGAGAGAAAAGCTAAAATCATTCATTACTACATGAACAATTTTAGCTCCCTCTCTCTCCTGTCAGCTTTTTTTTTTTTAAACGAAGTCTTTCACTTTGCTTTTACTCCCCCACCCTATCTTCAGCTTTTTCTTTCTTTCTTTTTTGGGATAAAAATTGCAACTAAATACTCCATTTTTTATTCCACTTTTAACTCTCTTTTTGGATCTAAAGAGAGTTGCAACTAATTCCCCCAACTTCACTATTTACTTATTTCATCCATCCTTTATTTTATAAATCCAAGTAAATAGGAACAAATTTAAATATATTCTTTTTATAAAATTCTCCTAAATTCTTGTTATTTAGGGAGATTAAATCTGTTATAAAAAAAGAGAGTTAAAAGTGGAGTAAAATAAATGGGACATTTAGTTGCAACTTTCCTTGAACCCTTTATAAAAAAAAGGGTGGATGAAAGAAATAAATAGTGAAAGGGGAATTAGTTGCAACTTTCCTTGAATCCAGAGAGTGAAAAGTGAAGTAAAATAAATGAGACATTTAGTTGCAATTTTTATAAAAAAAAAAAACAAAAAGAAGGTGAATGTGGAATGAGGGAGTGAAAGCACGGTGAACGACTTTGTAAAAAAAAACTGATAGAAGAGAGAGAGCTAAAATTGTTTTAGTAAACAATTTTAACTTCTCTATCTCTCCTATCAAATTTTTCAGAGAGCGAAAGACAAAAGTTATTCTTCAGGTGAACGACTTTTTCATATTTTAAAAGTCGTTTATTTAGTGAATGATTTTAAGTGTAATATATAGATAAATAATTTTGATTTTGTAGTATTTATGTAATTTTTTTTATTGTTCATAGTGTTCATATAAAATTGCCATATTTTTACTTTGTAAAAGGTATTTAAAAAAATTAAAACGTTAAACGATGATTAAAAAGCACATAACACATTGCTAAGAATTGAAGAAACCCTTGCCACACTAAACGGGCCTTTGCTTGCAAGACAAAAGTTCTTGATTTCTTGAAAGTTAAAGGTTCATTTTAAGAGGTGTGATTTTTCTAATATAACCAGAAGAGTACTATGGGGACAATTTTTGGTCATGTAGGGTAACGACTTTTTAAATGCCCAGGACAAGAGATTCTCCGTTGGTAAGCCTTTCAATGATAAAAATATTTTGGGAAATAAAAAATATCTCATTTAACTCGTACGTTAAAAAAAAAAAGTAAGATTTCTAATACATTTGTCTCCTAATAACTCATTGTTGTTTGCGCAGACCCACCACTTTTCTAGGCTACGTTAGAAGCTTAAAATAATATTCCCTCAAATCTTAATTAAAAAAGACCTTATAATTAGAATCAGAGAGAGTATGTTAATATAAACGGATTTATAGTCTTGTTTCTAAATAATAGGAGACCTATATATACATATATTCACAACATTGTTTTAGGTCTAAACTGTGGTCTTGTATTAAAAATATACAAACATAATGTTACTTTGATCTTTAATATAGGATATAGTTTCTAGTTTAATTTGTGCTATGAACGAGATTGTGTATTAAGAACCAGAGGTGATGTAATTGTATCAGTGAAGATTTTTATATGTGCATGGAATTATGGTCCATGCCAGTTACCCTTATCTAGAATCATTGGGAACATGTTGTCTTGGCAATATATATATATATATATATATATATATAACACTGCATGGAAATGAAGACCCTTTAGTTTAATGCTGAGAATAGAATGTTGGGTCCTAAAGGAGAAATCAGAATCTGCATTCGCAATATGTAAAATAATCCCACTACTACACAGAACAGAATCCATTATCAATCACTTCTGATATTATTCAAACAACCAAAATGGACTCTGTATGTATAACTTTCTTTAGGGCTATAAAACCGCAAAAAAGTGTGCACTGTGAGGGATGTTGCTTAAAACATGGGGAGAAGAGAGAAATGATTAAAAGAAGCTAAACAATATATATATATATATATATATATATATATAAAAGCACTCTCAGATCAAAAGGAGAGAACCAAATCAAAATTGAAGAATGAGAAGCAGAATCATGGTCAAAGTTTTCAAACTTTTATACCCCGAATACACAATCTAACGTATCATTAGTTTCCACATTGTTCATGATTTCCCTCTCTATCGTATTTAACCGAGCCATCCAGCTGAAGAAGAGTAATGAACAAGCTAACATTAAAAAAAAAAGATAAAAATAAAGCCAGGGAGATTGGAAAAGATCTTACTATGTATCACTCGTCATTAGTTTTCTCTTGTCTTTTTCTTTTTCTGGTGTGCCCCAAAAATACCCCTTAATCAAGATTCAATGACTAATTCATTTTGAGGCTTAAAAGATGGCATAACCAGTACAGAAGTTATCTACTAAGTGAAGTTTAAAGAGAGTCAAATGTACGCAGATTTATTCTTACAAGTGGAGAGATTGTTTCTAAAATTTGAACCTGTGACCTCTTACTCGTGGCACGAGTTGATCCCTGACAATATATTTAAGAGACTCAATTATTTGCTAATTGTGTCAAATCCTATTGATCCAACTTAAATATCTTTCGTTAACAGCCCGTTTCACAATAAAAACAGCAGATTCCCAATCATCTCCTCCACTCTATAGGAAACAACCATGATTGCACCCAACAGGACCTTTCACCTTAGAAACCTGAGCTCCTAAGCTACCCAACTTTTTTTTATTGCTTCAAACTCTCTTTCTTGATCTCATAATTATATATATACCCTTCAGTCTCCATCACCTTTCCCTCAAACCACACACCCATTTCTTTCTTTCTTACCCTTCCACACGATGGGTTCTTCATGCACCAACTCTTCTGTCAATGGCTTCTACAACTTTCTTAACCAGGGACTCATTGAGCTTCACCAATCCTTCATCTCAAATAACTTCATGTCAGTTCAATTCCTTTCTGGGGTTCTCTCATACCTACAATCATTTCATTCCCAATTGACCATTTTGGTCCAAAAGCTTCGCTTACCTGTTGGAGGAAAATGGTTGGATGAATACATGGACGAAAGCTCAAGGCTGTGGGATGCCTGTCATGTTCTCAAGTCTGCGATTTCTGGAATGGAGACCTTTCATTCTTCTGGCTCTAGCATAGCTTCCTCCATTGACGGCCACCATCATTTGACTCCAGAACTTGCACGCCAGGTTGGTATATATATAGATATTTATACACACACACGTCTCAACTAGTCTTGAACCCAAGAAAACAAGAAATATTCTGGTTTTATGTCTCAGTTCTGTCTTAGCTTTTCGTTGTGTCATATCCACAAACAGGTTATACGCGAAATAAACACTTGCCAGAGGGAGATTCTGGGGTTGGAAGAGGAAAACAAGAGCTTAACAGAAACAAGAATCCAGCCATTGTCCCAATGTCTGAACCAGAATATCTCCATGGAATCAAAGCTGAATGGGTTCAATGGCTTCCGAGGAGTCCTATACGCAATGAGAAGTGTCAGTTCATTGCTTCTGATGATTCTGCTCTCTGGGCTGGCTTTTTGTTGGTCATCCTCGTGCTTCCACCATCGAGAGCAAATGGTTTTCTCATCTGGGTTTGTGGTTTCAATGGCGAATTTGCAGCAGAAGGTGGCAGACGAGATCGATCAGATTGATGGGCAGCCAGGGATCTTGCTGTTCGAGTTTCAGCAAGTGAAGATTGCAATGGAGGAATTGAAAGTGGGGTTGGAGAGAATAATGGCCTTTCAGGAGGAAGAAACGAAGATTCTAGAAAAAGTAGAGAACTTGAAGACATGCTTTGGGTTGTTGAGATTTGGGGTAGAGACCATAACAGGACAGCTTGATGATTTCGTTGATGAGATAGTGGAAGGAAGGAAGAAGCTTTTGGACATGTGCAGTAGCCAGAGATAGATCATACGAAGTTTGAATCGCGACCCAAAAAAAAAAAAAAGTACGTGAGAACAAAATGAAATAAAAATTTTATTGAAAATAAAAATTATGTTGAAATCAGAAGCAACTATTTCTTACCTTTCCATCTTTTTTCCCCCCTTTTAGTTTCCATGTTGAATATGAATTGATTTGCAAGCTACGCAATGGTAAAGCCTTGAGGAAGTTTTTTTTTTTTTTCCCCTTTTGTAATAACTATATGAACAGGTCAAATTTAAATATTATCAGGATTAATTAGGGCAATTCTGTTGTTGCATTTACATAAATATAAACAGTATATATCATATGTTTAATAAGCCAAAGCATCTTACACTAGTACCAACTTGTATGTATTGATACCTTAAGGTGAAAACCCAACGAATTGTTGGAAGCATTTATTAAAAAAAATTAATTAATTGATGTAGAAAACGTATTTTGATTTTTGAATTCCCCAAATATAAATATCTCAACTTTTTAAAAACTTTTAGGCCAAGAGAAAAAGGTTGACATATAGTTTGTTCCTCTAAATTTGTACAAGTTTTACTTTAGTCACTTAAATTTTGAAAGCGTGACTTTAGCTATTTAATTTTGATATACTCGTAGTTAGTATCATTTGATGAAAAATAATTTAACAAATTTACATGGTGATTCTGCAATTAAATGCTGATAAAATAGGTTCAAATTTTAATTAGGGGTGTTCAACATTTTCTCATTTTGATGTTCCTGTCCCAAAATTTTTGGGATGAGAAAAGTTCGAGATCGAGAAAAATTTATTCGAGATCAGGAATGAGACTTCTCAATCCCGAAATATATATATATATATTTATATTTTTAAAAAAAATTCTAAAATTATCTAAGTATCACTAAGTTAAAAACCATTCATTTTTTCTATTTTACAATATTAATTAAATAAGTGTGCCTGTTAATTTTTTATAATTGTTATTTTCAAGATAACACTTAATATAGAAGAATAGTACATACATTATTTTTTATTTTTGGCAACCTTATGTCATAAAAATAAAAAAAACTTAAAATTTTTTTAAATATGTTTTTTGAGGAAACTAATACTCCTTTTATTTTGTATTAGAGAATAAATTCTATTCCTTGATTTTTATTTTTTTTGGTAATGTTTATTATTTTTTTTACTTTTTACATAGTGCTATCTTTTTTTGGGGAATTTCCCGATCCCGATTTTTCGATATTAGAAACAATTTCTCTTCCCAAACCTCTTTCTGGATCGGGATCGGGATTGGGAATGACATTTCTCAATCTCGTCCCGAGAATACCCCTATTTTTTGGTATCATAACTTTTATATTTTAAAATTTAAGAATTATTTATCAGTATTTAACTGTAGAATTATGGTTTAAATTTTCCGAATCATCATTTTTGGTTAAATAAAACTAATGGTGTTAAGATTAAAAGTTTAACAATGCACTTTCAAAATTAAAAGGACTAAAATGAAATTTGATGTAAACTTAGAGGATTAATCGAATATACAATTCTTTTATGACTTTTTCCCTAAGTATATAATATGTGGTAGTAAAAGATATATAAAGAATAATTACTTTGGCCAAATATTCTTGCAAAAAAGAAGCAAATGATAATACCCCAAATATATTAAATGGAAAATATAATAATATATGTTGATTATAATAAATAGGATTTTGACCACTTAAACACACAATCTTGAGTTTAAATAAATATTTATTGATCAATAAAATTTTCAATTTATTTTTGCTACATACGTGCTTACGTAAAAAAAATTAATAAATAAAATAAATGCCTTTATAATTTAAAAGATAAATGCACTATGAAAATTTATTACAAAAAGTCTCATTTAAAAATTGAAGAATGTGATTCTAGCTTTGAGGGAAAGCAAAATGAGAATTCATAAGGGAGGAAAATGGAATATTGTGCAACTTCTAGAGAAAGAAACATCTTTCAATAAATCCCAAAGGGCAGGATTCTCTTGCTGTTGGTGTATTAGAGAGAATATTTACATATATTCAGAAGATAATATATGATAATGATTTTTGTTTATCCTACTAGATCATGATATATCTAATCTAAGTTTGTTTTATTAAAAGTTGTATTTCTGAAGTCAATGAGAATACTTCTGTGAAGCATTGTAATGTGATAACCAGAAATCAATACTATTCTATTCTCCTCTGTGAGTGAATTTTCACTCATCAATGTCACAATTTTGTATTCCAAATATGTATGCCCATATGTAAAAGTATTATTTCGTAGTTTTGTTTACTTTTGGTTATATTTTAAAGTCAGATCATTTTTTTCCTATAATGAATAAGTGGCCCATCTTGACTAAAATAAAATATGATTTTCATTTTTTTTTTTCCTCCGATGGTGTACCTTTAGTTCATAAACCCATCGAATCTTGGTATCTGGCCGTAATTTAAACTCCCAGATCCAGTGAGCCCACAAATCAACTAGTTCAGGCGCCTCGAATCAAATAGACCCGAAAGAGAGATGTTTTAGGAG
Source organism: Acacia concinna (assembly GCA_037177275.1). Classification (NCBI taxonomy): domain Eukaryota; kingdom Viridiplantae; phylum Streptophyta; class Magnoliopsida; order Fabales; family Fabaceae; genus Acacia; species Acacia concinna. Next base: position 3,616,948 of record JBAGKO010000001.1, on the reverse strand, counting down.
AGAGAGTCATCAACAGAAATTCTCTACATTTTCTATTCTCTGAGATTGAACCTAAGAACAAATGGTATGACGTAGATGCCTACCCATTTCGCCAATTTCTGTTTGTATGATTTCTGTTTTTTGTGACAACTAAATAAGATGTTCTGATAATTTCATTTGATTTTTTAATCAAATCTCTATAATTTTTTAATTATGTTCTTATAGTTTCTTCAATTATAAGCATTATTTTCTGTACTCATGATCTATTAATTAATACTCATACAAATGCCAATTAAGGGACATGTAAGTTGTCATAAAAATATAAAATAAGGATTTTTTTTAAGAAATAAAATAATAGAAGACAATTTAATTTATTATTAAAATAAAAATAAAAAGCCATGTTAATCGTCTCTTGCGTCAACCTATAATATAGGTAATTTAGTTGATTTTAATTTCATTTAGATCAATATAGCAAAATTAATCTTGGTGCATGATAATTGCGAGCTAGGCCATCAAACTATCGTTTCCCTTACAAATTAACAAAATTATTATAAGTATAAAAGTTAATTATTATAATTGAGGAAAATGTAATAACTCAATTAAAAAAAACTATACAGATCTAATTAACATTTGATGAAATTATAAGAATGAATGGATTGATTTTTTTCTTTCAAACTAAAATAACAGATAATAATTCGATTATTCATGGAAACTAACATAATATTTTGATTAAAAAAAGATACTAATATAATATAGTCCCTCCGATTCTAATTATAAGGGCCTGTGACTTTTTTTGAGAATCCTAAAAAAAGCTAATTATATTACTTTAAGACATTAAAATTTATCATTTTTTTTTAAATTATGTTGTTTGATCTATAAACCCGTATATAATATAATAAAACACATTATATGATATAATTAAATAATGTAATTAACTTTTTTACGATTTTTTTATATTCTCTAAAAAAGTCAACGAACCCTTATAATTAAGACTTGGGGGAATACTTTTATCTTTTTATTTGTCTAGTCTATCTCATGTACCAAAACTGACCCTTTGAAAACAAATAATCTCTAATCATGATTGCAATTGCAAATAATACAAGCAAAATCCAAGTGTTTCCTTTTTAAGAAAAAGTAAACATATTCATTGTTAAAATTAATATTTTAATCATGAGGGAAAATATTTTAAGTAAGCTTAAAGTTTTTTGTCGCTTTTTTGCTATTATAACAGTATCACTTTTGTATTTTTTATATATAAATTTTCAGTTGCTGCATGTTTTGAATGATTACCTGCAAAAACAAAGTGGCAAAAATGATTATATTGATGATAATTTGACTTTAAATGAGGGCTTTGTGACTTGAAAACTACAAGAGAGAAACCAAACTGGTACGGCAAACATAGGGCAGATCTCAATTTTTATTTTCTGCCTTTTGTTAAAAGGTAACACTGTCCAATGTTGCTAGATCATATATAGGTAGAAATCATTGTTTTTAGATAGAAATCATTTTTTTCAACTAGGAAAAATTATTATTGCTCATTGATACAACTATGCAAGACATTTTACTTAATTATTTAAAAAATTGTTTTAGAAAATATCCATATGTCTAATTATTTCATTTATGTGATATATTTGATTTTAAACTTGAAAGTTGAAAGGTACTTCCCATGTTCCTATTTATAAAAACATTTTAACTAAATTACCAGATTCTAAAAAACAATTAAAAATAGTTAAATGTGATAATCAGGTTGGAAATTTTTTTTTTGATTTTAAAAATACCCCTATTTATAAATGAGAGAGAGAGAGAGTGATAATGAGAAAATGATATAAGATAATGTATATACTATATAGTCTAACAATTAATTGATGAAAAAATAAGGGAAAATGCATTTATTATTCTAACGAATTCAAAAAAGATGTTATATTTAGAGATAGGGAGAAGAGAATAAAATACTATTTCAATTTCAAAATGCTAAATAAATTATTTTTTTATATAAAATTGACTTGTCAGTCATTATATAAATTTAGTTATTGCTC
>JBAGKO010000001.1:3572519-3587661 GCA_037177275.1 Acacia concinna | reverse complement strand
TTGAAGCCATAGATGCAAACAAGAATTTAATCACTTTGAGGGTTGTGGAGGGAGATCTTCTCGAGGAATACAAGAGCCTGAATCTTACCCTTCAGGCGATTCCAAAGGAGAAAGGGAGTTTGGTGCATGTGACTATGGAATATGAGAAGATGAAAGGTCACATTCCTGACCCTCACACTCTCATCGACTTTGTTGTTGAACTTGCCAAAGACATTGATTCTCATCTTGCTGCCCAGGAGTAACCATCTTTTGCTGTTATGGGATTTGTGTCTCGTTAATTTCTTAGAGCATATCAATTAATATAAAGTGTTAATTTTAGAGAAGAAAAATAGAATAATTTGTGTGAGAGTTGGTGAACCTCACGTTATTGTATCCTCTTCTTTTATTGAAAGCAACAGTGTTAATTCAATAAGAAATTGAGAGACTCCAATCCCCAAGTCCAGTCCAGTCCAGTGTGTCTTTTTGTGGATGGTAAATAAACTCATCTGTATGTGATAAAAACAGCTTCAATCCGAAGTTGTTGTACTTGTAATAATGCTTGTGTTGCTTGTTGTTTTGTATGGCGATCGTCTGTATTGTTCTGATCTTTTATGTGATTGTAACGCATATATATGAAATCTATGGTTGAGTGTTAATTTCCTTCTGTCTTCGAGTATCTGGTTTATCATCTAACTCTAGTTTTGCTTTTGATTTATTATTATATAGTAGAGTTTTCAATACCTAATTAGCTTCCTTTGATAAGAATAGATAAATATTTCAAAAATAAGAATAGGGAATTGTGATAATAGAAAGGGTCAAGGGGCCAAACTGCCCTTGAAGTTTTTTACCTAGAAGCAATTTACTCTAGATGTTTTTTGAAGTCAATTTTGTGTTGGAAGTTTTAGAAATGGAGCAATTGTGGCCTTGGCTATTACATTAGATAACATGTCATCACGTTATTTTTTGGAAGGCACAATTTTACTTTGGAAGTTTTAAATCTAACTTTAAAAAAAGAAAAGAATATGACACATAGACTTCCGAGATAAATTTACATATTAAAAAATGATGTAGATGACATTTGAATTTGTTAGCTTAGTATATTTGGTTAACTAATGATCAAAATTAACTAAAATAATGGTCAAGGGAAAATTCTCTATTTTTGAAACTTTCGTGACAAAATTGCCATTGAGTAAAAATTTTTAAGGCAATTTTCCCCCTTAGCCCTAATAGAAAAACTGTTTTAGTAACGTACATTAGCAAGAATAATAATTGGAAGAAAAACTATGTGTGATCTTTATGGCAACATCATAATAATGGTTTCTAAGAACGCCATCACCAATATCTTTGATTTACTTTCTCCTTCATTCCTTTAGGGAGAAAATTGGAATAATTCATGTATTTGTCTAAAATAATCATCATAAATAACTTATTCCGTACAATTTACGTGGATTCAAAAATATGAAGTATTTTACATGTAGTTATAGTATTTTATTAACCTAAAAATTAATTAAATTTCTAGATTAGAAGTTAACCTATGTCAAATCCATTATAGGCTATCTATCACTCTTTTTATTGATTTTCCACTTCTTTCTAGGTCCTAGTGAATTGCTAAGCTACTTAATTAATAAATTAAATTCTTCATTTAGTATGAGTTTATTATGGTCCAAATCTGTTTGCACTATGTCTACAGAATATATGAAAATCACAATCAATTAATTCCTAATTCCTATTGTTCAAAATTAATCACACTCAAACAAACCAAATCAACAATCATTCTCCATGCATTCTTGAGCCTAGGTTATAACTTCCATTTAATTTGTTATTTAACTCAGAATTCCTACTGAACTAGAATCATTGAGAAGCCACACAACATGAACAATAGCACAAATGATTCAATTAACTAATCAAATTGTAATTCATTCATTCATGCACTCAAATGCCTAAACCTAGACAAATCCATTCACAAATTATTCAGAATTACATGCTATATCCAGTACAAATCGCATTGGCCTCTTACAATGCCATACCAAACTCTGTGTTCAGAACCACCAGAAAAATTCCAGAACTCAAAAGAGGAAGAAATCATGAATTAAAACAGCTACACTCAGTTACAAAGGCTCAAACCACACTCAAGATACATGGAGAAATCTAACTTAGCCTCTGAGCATGGTTGAATTCGCTGGAGAAGAAGAAACAGATCCATTGAAGCTATTCACGACCAGTCCAGTTCAAGCAACGATCCCATACTCTACTGGCAACGAAAATTCCTCAAACCACTCCAGAATGAAGTGTCTCTTCAAGATCTTTCCAACTCCCCAAGAAAGAGCTCAATCATATCAAAATTGAGAGAGATATCGTGATTTGAAGTTGACTGTACCATGAAGCAAAAGCAAAACATAGAGACTCCGAACAGACAACTTCCGTGACGGATTCCAGCGACCACCGTCCTCTGAAACTTCTAAAAACTGCTCAGATCTCTAGCTCTCTCTCTTAGCTTTCCAACGAGTGGTAGAACACCTCAAATAGATAAAAAATGAGTGAGATCTTGATGCTCGAAGTTCAGCCCCCGAAATCGCATTCCACCTCTGTTTTCTGTTACTGCTACAATGGTCATAAAGTATTATGAGGAAATTACAATACATGACCACCTGTCAGCCTTTTTATACTTTTATCTTTCGCACTTTTATCTTTTCATCGAGGTCTTTTGATCCTTCTTTCTTCAATTTTTGTGACTTTACAATTTAGTCCTTTTTCATTTTTCTCCCATTTTCTCCTAAAATAATCAACATAAAATGTAATAACATGTGTTCTAAAATCAAATGCTAGGAGAAAATGACAATTATGCCCTTTTAAACCATTATTTTATGTTTTTCACATTAATTCCATATAATCCCAATTTATCCAATTAAATGCAATTTTATCATCATAAACCCAATGAAAGCTTTCCAAAATGCATGGAATTAAATGGTAAAAATGTGGTTTACCAACAGGACTTCTCGCTGGTCTTGAGCTACATTTTATCACCTTCCAAAGATCTTTAAATATTATATAGTTCTTTACCCATTAATGCCAATTGTTATATAAAGTTTTCCTTCGTAAGTGGCTTTGCAACTATTTCGTTGAAGTGGTGGCTCCCTTCCAAAACTACATACACACACTGAAAAACCATATTTTTACCATGTAATTCCATGCATTTTGGAGATATTTTATTAGGTTTATCATGATTAAATTGCATTTAATTGAATAAATTGGGATTATATGGAATTAATGTGGAAAAACATGAAATAATGGTTTAAAAGGGAAAAATTGTCATTTTCTCATAGTATTTTGAATTTAGAATATATGGTATTACATTTTTGGTAAATTATTCCAAGAGAAAATAGGAGAAAAAGGAAGAAGGACCAAATAAGAAAGATAAAAAGAAGGCTAGGGGCATTTCTGTAATAAAAGGAAGGACCTGGTTGCAAAGAAAGAAAGGCGCCAGCTAAAACTAGGAAGAACAATGGACACAGGGTCTGTTTTGGTAATTTCTGAGGGGTCAAATTGTAAATCAAAGTCTTCATAAGTCTAAGGGCCCGTTTGGCTGTGACTTGTGAAAAATAACTTATGTGGCTTATGTGGCTTTTGATAAGTAACTTATAAAAATAAGTAACTTATTAAAAGTCAATTGTGTTTGGATTGGAGGTAAAAAAAGTGACTTATTGGGAGTAGAAGAAGTTACTTGTGTTTGGATTGGGAGTAAAAAAAGTTACTTATGAGAGAGAGAAAAAGTCACTTCTTTTGGGAAATCATTTTTTTTTTTATAAAAAAAAGTAACTTATTGACATAAGTTACTTTTTTCTAGAATTTACAGCCAAACACTCAAATTCAGAAAAATTACTTTTTTTCTTTTCTGTAGAAAAGTCAAAAGAACATGTTAAAAGCTCCTGCCAAACAGGCCCTTTATCACATGTTCTTGTGACTATTTGATTTCATTTGTCATGTATGCATGGGATAATGTGACCATCGTGTTTCATAAGTATTTAATAAATGCAAGGGAAAGAGAGGCTCTTATAGCCAGCACTAAAGTATCTTTGGGAAGCCTATGATGCAAAGGGATTAGCCATTGCTGCTAGCGGTGAATGTCTTGGGCCTACCAAAAAATGTGAGGGGGAAAATAAAATCTTTCACATGTTGCCATGATTTAATTGAATTTAGCATCTAATCATATTTTGAAACCTAATTTTAAACCCTATGCATGACAATAGTTTGTGAATGCTCATCACAGTTAGTGTAAATATGACTTGATTAAGACCAATTACTAGTGCTCTAAAGCAGCAACTTGTAAATTGTTATTAAAATGTTATGTTAAATCAAATTCAAATTGTTAAATTTTGATAAGAACAATTTAATACTGTAATAAGTAATATTAAATTACTTTTATATTAAATTACTTTTTCCAAATCGGACGTTTGCCTATTAGCACAAATTTGATGCCCATGTCCGTTTGCATAGTGTGTGGTGGAGAGTAAGAATTTTATTTTATTTTTAATTTTGTTACAATTTACTTTATCTGATTATAATTATAAGACTTAGTTGATTTTTTAAAAAATCTTAGGAAATCTAATTATATTTTAAATTTATTTTTTTTCTTTAAAGTATTTAGTTTAACTTATGAACTAATATATAATATAATAAAACACAGCATATGATATAATTAAGTAATTTATTTTGCTTTCTTGACTTCTCTAAAAAAAAGTTAACTGAGTTTTACAACCAAATGTAGTATAAATACCACAATATATTTACAAGTATATATATACTTCCTCCGATCCTAATTATAAAACCCAATTTGATTTAAGATTTATATCCTTTTCAATTATTTTACATTAAATAACTTTTGAACATTTCAACTAAACAAGTTTTATGTAAACTTTTACATCAGTAACTTTTGTTATCGCTATTTTAAACAAAAATTAAATTATCTAATCTTAGTTTTACCCAACTTTATTTTTACAAAAATATAATTATATATAAGTAATTGTTCCCACCGTTATTTCAAATACACCCTAAATCTAAATGACCCAATTATAAAAGGCAATAGGAGAGGAAGAGGACAGATCGCCATGAGAGCATTGTCACTTTGGTAGTGTGACTTGAATAACCCATCACGGGAAACGACCTAGTCTTAAATTTCATTTTAGAATTAAATGTAACTTTAGTTTTATAGTCATCCCTTCAGGTAAAACATCAAAATGTCACTCAAGAAAATGAGCCATACATTTACAAAAGCATCAATCCCATATACATATACATATATATATAGATATAGATATATATCTACACACATGCATGGTGTGAGAGCACCGTCAATCAAAATAAAACGACATATATGCGCGGTGTAATCAGAAGTACAAACCGCCTAAAGAAGAGACAACCCTTTGTGATTTTCCCAAAGCTAGTGCTACTTTATATATACAACCTAAAGTAGAAGATCACATTCACGGGGATTGAGAGAAGAAATCCCATTTGTTTCTCTTAGGCAACCTCGTCAACATAGTACTCATGTTTTCTTACTGCGATCCTAAAATGTACATAATATGGCTACGGTGATTACAGCTACTGCGGGAAGTGGAGCGACTCTGTTCAACTAGTTCTTTTGTCTTCTGTTCAAGCATACTGTGTCCAAGAAAGGACTTCATTGCCTGCCTACACGCCTTGCACGGCACAGCGCGATGATGTGGATGATAGTTACAAATGTAGTTGCATAGAGGTCAAACAAATTTAATATGTCTCGTTTAGCTGCAAAAAGATCAATCATTTAGTGTGTTTCCTGGTGTGTTGAGGTAATTGATCAAAAAAACAAGCAGCGATCAAGTGGATTGGGCCACACACCGAATGGAAGAAATTCGAATGGGTTGAGTACATACATCATGCCAAGTACCATCTGCAATATAAGCACGGTCATCTTTTACAGCAAAATGGCACATAACATTGAATGCATAAGAGAGAAGATATCATAATTTACACTTTACAGGTCTATTAACTTACAATTACCCACTGGCAGAGTATGAGCAATGCCGCATCACAATTTTCAGGTCTATTAACTTTTTTCCATCAGATGTCTATGGAATTTCACAACACACTACCGAACATAGAAAGATATCTTAACATCATAAACAATAACATTTAACTTATCAGGTCATGCAGAGAAAAGAACGTTATACTAGTATATGATATGTAATGATAATATGAATCCCTAAATTCCTAAATTGGTATTAGGTTAAATTAGAGGAAGAGCAACACTAGCCTAAAATGGTGTAGCACTGTAGGAGTGGCAATAACCAATAAAGGCATTAGTTGTGTCCTTTCATTAAATTAGCCTAGGATACTAATTAGGGAATTAGGCCCAATAATGTATATTAGGCCTAATAATAGGCATTAGGCCCTATTTCTGAACAAGGACCGTATGTATGTTATATTAGTCTATAAATAATACAGATGATTGATCATTAATGAAGAATTCAATGTTCCTGCGATAGACTCTGTCACTCTGTTCTCTGTTTCTGTTATGTTTCTCTAACTCTCTTCTCTTCTACTCTTCTAATTCCCCTCTTCTTCCTAATCCCAAAACCTAACAACAAAAATTAATTTTACTTTGATCTGTCAGTATACCACATTGCACAAGAACTTTTCAGAGAAATATATTCTTGAAATTTGCAGAGGAGAGACACTGACAAGTCTTCGCATTTTTAATTTGATTATATGTGTATAGTTCATTAATTCTAATATAATCTTCAAGACATGAAGTTGATCAATGCAATGAACTGGAGAAACAGAGAGTACGGATAAACTAGGGAAAGTCACAAATTCAGTTCCATAAGATTCAAGCTTAACTGCAAAGAGGCGAACTCTGGTCAAGTAAGAACTTGTTCTTTCAGGATCCATCATATCTTGGAGAGCCATCTGAACAAGAAATGGGAGATCAAACAGTTTCTGCGAACAACAGAAGATTACAAGTGAATCTAAAATCAAAGATCAACTAATTAGGAAGTTTATCTATAGAAATGCCTGTTACATGTTCACTAATGAAAAGATTTTACAATCACCAACATTAATAAATTCAACTGCATGAGCATGTAGGTATACAAAAGATTAAATTTTCAAGGTATAGTTGTTGATAAAGCACGATATTGCTATGTGATTCATATAACCGACCTCATTCAGTTTGGTAATTGTATTTCACTTTTCTATGTTTGCAAGTATGCAACTACAATTAGCTAGACAATTACTCAAAGTTTGAAGACATGTTCCAATAAAGAAAACAAAAACAACAATTCTCAGAAGAAGCCATAATTCCCCAAAGCCCTAATTTATAACACTCCCACATGTTTGTACCGCAAACACAATAAGAAACAAGGAACCTAATTTATGCCCAGTCAACTACAAATTATTGTGGCAAGTTACCGGTTTTCCATAAATAGGATGCCTGATTGACAGAACTATTATGATAAAAGTCCCTGACGGAATCAAGTTGATGGATATTCAAGTACATGATAGTGTTATACTGTTTTGAATATGATGTCTTTAAAGCCTTTTTGTCACAATGTGACTAACAAAGGATTTCTTATTTGTTGATCCTCTATCCAATCCTTATGTGAAAAATAGAGTAATACAATTTATTCCCAAAAAAAAAAAAAACACTACCTGCATGAGACCTTGCATGCCCCCAACATGCAACCTGTTGTACCTTCTCACATTTTCCATGATTTTAGTTGATTCTGGGTTCTGGCTACAATCAAATGCTGCTTGAAAGGGTGCCAGACTAGAAAAATGACGACAGCACATTGGGCATTTGCATTGCTTCGCTGCATCTCCATGTAGCCATACACGCAATATGCACTCTCCTTCACCAATAAATTTTAACATTATTCCATACATATAAGAGGAAGTTGACAGGGAATCTTACCACAGCACACAGGGCCATGAAACACTAACAAGGACACAGATAAAACAAAACAAGGATAAAAATAGAAATAAGAGTAGTCCTAAGTTTCAAGCAATTTCCCCTAAGCAGATACCCTAACATCAACGCAGAACTGATTATATTTGTTATGCCCAGAGATGGTTGTTGTGAGAAACACCAGGTGTGGTCTTCATGTTGATTGGCCCAGGAAGAACTGATTATATTTGTTATGCCCAGAGATAGGTGTTGTGAGAAACACCAGGTGTGGCATTAATTTAATCGGCCCAGGAAGATTTAATTTAAAGGTCCCAAGTTAATGCTGGCTCAAGGAAAGTATAATAAGTGTCAGCATCATCGTTGTTCTTAGAGTACAGGTGCTTCATAGCCCCCCGGGTCCATGGCAATTCCCCGCTTGACGTTCTCCCAAACCAGTAAAAGAAAACCCATCGCTAGTATAATATGTCGTTTCTATTACTTCTTTTCATTCCTGTTCTCCTACCCACCGTAACAAGCCAGACAACGCATGATTATACTTGTTGAACCTCAACAAAAAAGAAAACAAAGGCTCCTAAACAACGAAATCACAATCGAAGATCTCAACTCTCTCATAGTTAGCCCCTTCATTTCCACGATAACGCTTTCCATTCCAAGAACCCCCAATAATAAGTAAACCCTAGGCAATACTAATAACAGCCATGTACCAAAATAACGAGTAACGGAGGTTGAAACAAAATTATGATGAAACATGAACGAAAATATTTTTTACCGCAGAACCAGTGGGAACAGGAGGTGCGGCATGGGAGGCTGAAATCGCCATGGCAAACAGGACAGCAATCGTCACGAGGAGGAAACTCCATTGCCGTACCCGTAGCCATTTGTTTTGGTTCGAATTCACCTTTCACTGCCGCCTCACCAGCACCTTCTTCGTCTTCCTCTTATTCTTCTTCTCCCTCTTCTTCTTCCTCCTCTTCCTCACCTTGGCGCATATTTTTTATTAAAATTTTTTCTAAGATAAGGGATGCCCTTTTATTTCAAAAAAAAAAAAAAACTGGTAAGCCGTAACAGTTATTATAAATTACGTGTTTTCCATTGGTTTTTACTTTTTAATACAATGTTTAATTTTTTTGATAAATTATGTGTTTTACCTTGGTATCAATTGATTAATCAATATTTAGGTGCGGGTAAAATGTAATAACAGCTTAAGATTTATTACAACCGGTGACGATTTTGTAAATAAGTTACAGTAATATTAAATTTTATACACAATTTTTTAATAATTGGTGTACAAAATTTACACACGATTTTGTCCAGAACCTACCGTAATCCACTTCTCCCAAACAAAAAAAAAAAAAACAACTTATCTTAATCCTAAATTTTATGCACAATTTTTTTTTTTCATAAGTGGTGGAAAAATTATTTTCTATTTGGCTCAACTTATATTTAAAATTATTCCAATTCTTACTTGGGCATGACGATATGAGGTTGCATGTTTGATAAGTTTTGCATCAACGCCCACATTTCAGAGGCTTTATTTTTTGTTCAAGTTTATTTTTATCTTACGGTAAATATATTCGCAGTTACTTATATCTTATTCTAAATATACTCATAATTACTTATTTAAAAATACAGATTAAATGTGATCGATTATCATCCGTGTTCAAATTTTCTTAATATGTGTAAAAAAAATCTGTATTCCAAAAAAAACATTTCTTAATATGTGTATAAATCTTCTTCATTCAATCGCAGGTTGATGGGGGACTGGGGCCTTCAGTCTTGTATTCCAAAAAACATCTGTACTCACCCGACAAGTCAAAAACATATCAATACAAACCCGTGATCCATATTCACCTTCCTGATAACAAAGCACCACATAAGTTTTCGAACTCTACTTCACAATTACTCCTTGTGTGTTTGTCTCACCGATTTGGGCTCAAATTGACGTTTGGGCCCAAATCAGACGTTGACTGCTTTAAAAAAAAAAAAAGGGAGAATTTCAGTAAGGACCCACAGATCACAATTAATTTAAAATCAGTCCCAAAACATTCTGAAATTTCAATTCAGACCCAAAGACCAATTTGAAATTAATTTTGCATGGTGAAATGAAATTTGGTCATTTCACCATGCAAAATTAATTTCAAGATGTTTTTTGGGTTTGAATTGAAATTTTAGAATGTTTTGGGACTGATTTTAAATTAATTGTGATCTGTGGGTCCTTACTGAAATTCTCCCTTAAAAAAAAGTACTCATTGTCTTCCTATTTATAACCTACCGTTGATTTTTTTTAAAGAATTCTAAAAAAATTCTATAAATGCTAATTACATTATTTAATTATATCATATATCATATTTTATTACATTATATTTTAGTTCATATGTTAAACAATATAATTTGAAGAAAAACGATAAATTTTAATGTTTAAAGTAATGTAATTAGCTTTTTTTAAATTTTTTTAGAATTTTTAAAAAAAAGTCAAGAAAGTCTTATAAATAGAAACGGAAGTATTAATTGTCTTGTGTCAACTGTTTCCTAATTTATATAAATTATATATTTTTTTAAGTAAGAATAAGTTACATATTTGATCCATATTCACCTTCCTGACAACAAAGCACCACAGAAGTTTTCTAATTCTACTTCACAATTACTCCTTGTGTGCTTGTCTCACCGATTTGGGCTCAAGTTGACGTTTGGGCCCAAATCAGACGTTGACTGCTTTAAAAAAAAAAGGAATTTAGGAATTAATATCAGCAAATCTCATAAACAAGTGAATGAGTCATATGAATAAAAAAAATCCATATCCATATGACCCATTTATTTGTTTATGGGCTGTACTGATATTAATTCCCAATTGCGGTCCTTTATTAAAATTCTCCCTTAAAAAAAGTACTCACTCTCTTCCTATTTATAAGACTCCGTTGATTTTTTTGAAGAATTATAAAAAAATTCTAAAAATGTTAATTACATTATTTAATCATATCATATATCATATTTTATTACATTATATATTAGTTCATATGTTAAACAACATAATTTAAAGAAAAACGATAAATTTTAATGTTTTAAAGTGATGTAATTAGCTTTCTTAGAATTTTCTTATGATTTTTCAAAAAATTCAATGGGGTCTTATAAACAGGAACAGAGGTATTAATTGTCTTGTGTCAACTGTTTCCTAATTTATATGAATTATATTTTTTTAAGTAAGAATAAGTTACATATTTGTTAGATTTTTTTTTGAAACTTTTTTAAAATTTTATTTTTCGTTTTTCTGTTATAACTTATTCTAATTATAAAACTCAGTTGACTTTTTTAGAAAATCATAAAAGAACTAATTATATTATTTTAAATCATTAATTTTTTTCAAACTATTTTGTTTGATTTATGACTTAATATATATTAAAATAAATTAAAACATATGATATGATTTATATCTTTTTCAATGATTTTATATCAAAAGTTATTTTTTAACATATCAACTAAAAATTTTTAATTTTTAGATAAGTGAGTTATGCTACCGTCAATTTAAATATAAATCATATTATTTTTACTCCATCTTACTTTGACATAAATCTGATTTATAAGTAAATTACTTTTCCTAAAGCTATTGCAAATACACCCTGTTTATAGTATACATGCTGAAAAAATTTGAGCGCGGATGGTAATCCGTCACGTTTAGCCAGTCCTCACTCGGCAACTCAACAGTATAAATCCATGTGATCTACATCAGCGACCTGACAAAGCACTACATAAGTTTACTAATCCTACTTCATTGACTTATTTACACCCGGCTACGTGATGGCACTACGATAGTCATTTAGGTTAGTTTCTTTTCCACTTTTAAATTGAAATATATTTTTTGACCGAAAAAATTGAAATTTTTTTTTCTAGATATATCCTTGAAAACTAATGAATGAATTAATTAATTAATGAAAGTTTCACTACTCACAACCCCACATTAAAAAAAAGAAGGGAAAATTGTGATTTGGTCCCAGAAAAAGAACTTTGCGATCAAACAGTCCCATACGTTAGAATAAAATAGGTTCCTCACTGTAATTTATATAAGTCGTTGTAAATTAAGCTTATTTACCTTACAATTGTGTGTGTATACGTGTATGAGTCCCCATCATTCTAGGATTTTTGTTATGATTTGGGGACCACTCAAATCGTACAAGTGCTCTGTCATTTGTTGCTATATAATAGAAAGGAGGCTAGGATATCTATTATTCGGCCATTCTATACCTTTTTGCCTATAATTTGTCTTGGCGTCAGAGAGATCAGGTGTCTCTGGTTCAATGATCTCCAAAACATATACCTTGTTCCAATCCTCAAGCCAGACTTTATCGATCAAGCTAGATCGATCTAACTTTCTGATATGGGAGTCAGTAGTTCTTCCACTCATCAAAGGGAATCGTCTGGAATCACACATCGATGGCACCTTACCATAACCACCTCGCTATGTCACTGAAGGTGAAGTGAAGAAACCAAACCCTGACTTTGATGAATGGTTCATGGTTGACAGGATGCTGGTTGGTTGGTTAAGGAACACTATGACTCAAGATGTTGGAGCTCAACTCCTTCATTGTCAAACTACTCTGGATCTCTAGAATGGTGCTAGAGAACTCACATGCGCCTCACTCAAGGCTCGCGTCATGGTATTCAAGTTTGAGCTTCACTCAACTAGAAAGAATAGAATGAAGATGGAAGAATATTTAACTAAAATGAAACATATTTATGACCAGTTAACTCTCGCTGGTGCTCCTCTGTCTGTTGATGATTTGGTAATGCATACTTTGAATGGTCTGGACTCAGACTATAATGCGATAGTAGTAAAATTGATTGATCAACCCAATGTAACTTGGATTAATGCTCAATCGACTTTGCTTGCTTTTGAGAGTTGGTTAGAAAAATTGAATCATTTTTCCAATCTAAGCTTGCAGCTGTTAGCAAATCTTGCGAAAAAAGAATTTGACACTCGTGGAGCTGGATCTGGTAGAGGTTAATCAGGTAATAACATAAATGAAGGCAATCATGGTTCTTGGTTAGGAAATCACTATTAGCGTGGACGACAAGGCTCTAAGGCAAATGTGGAAGCTACGGTGGCTATGGTCGCAGAGGATATCGTCCCTTCTGTACCTATTGTGAGCGCTCGAGTCATACATTTGACACATGCTACACGCGCTAAGATAAAGAGGGTTAAAACTCATTGGGCTTTAATCAAGTCAATTAGGGCTTCATGCCTCAAGCTTATTATGCAAGCCCACAAACTGTGACTGGCCCAGCATGGTTCATGGATAGTGGATCCAATTTTCATGTTGCCGCCAATTCGGATGGCATGTCTCAGATTACTTTAGCAGGTAATTCTCATTTTTTTAACTTTCACTAATGAAAAGGCTAAAGTTTCTACTATTGGATCCACTATTCTCTCTTGTGACAAATCTCAATTTATGTTAAATGATGTTTTAATAGTCCCTAATGCAAGCAAAAATTTGATAAATGTGACTAAGCTCATTGAGGACAATAGGGTTGATATTGTATTTATTGATGTTGGATGCTTGGTAAAGGACAAGGTGATAGGGCAAATTCTGATGCAAGGGAAGGCACAGGAAGGACTATATCCAGTAGCTAAAGTGAGAAATCAACCTTAAGTATGTGCAGTTTCTTTCTCAAATGATAGTGGGATTCACCAATGGCATTACAAACTTGGGCATCCTAGTAACAATGTTCTTAGAAAAATATTGAATAATTGTAATGTCAAATTATCTTTTAATGACAATTTTGTTTGTGAAGCTTGCCAATTAGGAAAATCCAAATATTTACCTTTTCCTAATTCTAATTCTCGAGCATCAACACCATTAGAGCTTATTCACACTGATTTGTGGGGTCCAGCACCTATTCAATCAATTGGTGGACATCGTTATTATATACACTTTATAGATGATTTTAGTCGTTTTGTGTGGATTTTTCCCTTGAAACAAAAGAATGAAGTGGTTCATGCATTCAAAGTGTTTAAATCAAAAGTTGAGAATGCTTTTAATACCAAGATCAAATCTCTACAATGTGATAATGGGGTTGAATATAAACCCTTCATTACATTGGCTCAACAAGAAGGAATTGCCATGCGATTTACTTGTCCTTATACATCACCTCAAAATGAAAGAGTCGAAAGGAAACACCGTCACATAGTTGAAATGGGACTAACCTTATTGGGTTGAAGCCTTTCAAACTTTAGTGTATCTTATTAATAGATTACCAACACCAACACTCTATAACTCTACTCTACTATTTGAGCTTTATAAGATTGAGCCCAATTACAAGGATCTCAAGCCTTATAATGCTCACAAACTTCAATTCCATAGTCAAAAATGGATTTATCTTAGACTAGCCTCTCAAAAAAAGGGTTACTGATGCTTGAGCTCTAGAGGAAGAATATATGTGTCACGACATGTGATTTTTTATTCTAATGTTTTTCCATTTCAGTCAAGCTTCCTGAACAAGCGAAAACCTGAAACTTGGGCCAAGAATGATGACTCTATTCCTCTACTTATTCATTCATTAGAACATTATCAACCTCAGCCTAATCAGTGCATTTCATCTTTTGAGTCTTCAAGGCCCACCAGTCCAATAAATCTATCGCCACTCACATCACGGTGTAGTAGTTCCTCTTCACCTGAATCCACCTCAGCCCAACAAAATTTAAGCCCAATTTATGAACCAAATCAAAATCTACATCCTATGGTGACAAGAGCTAAGTCAGGTATTAGCAAACCCCCATATCCATTCACTGGGTTGTTGCATATGGAAGACCCTTCATCGTTGAAACTTACGGTTGAACCTAGGAACACTTGCGAGGCTCTCTTGTGTTCTCAGTGGCATAAAGCAATGGCTGACGAGTTTAATGCACTGCAAAAGAATCAGACTTGGGTTCTCGTACGACAAGCTCGAAATCAAAAAGTGGTGGATTGCCGATGGAT
The DNA here is from genome assembly GCA_037177275.1 of Acacia concinna. Classification (NCBI taxonomy): domain Eukaryota; kingdom Viridiplantae; phylum Streptophyta; class Magnoliopsida; order Fabales; family Fabaceae; genus Acacia; species Acacia concinna. Next base: position 3,572,772 of record JBAGKO010000001.1, on the reverse strand, counting down.
CTTTAAGACAAAGTATAAAGTTGATGGATCGATTTTGAAACACAAGGCTCAGCTTGTGGCGAAAGGCTTCTAACAATCCCCAGGTATTGATTATGGCAATACCTTTAGCCCTATATATTGTATTATCAATCGCTATGACTTTCAAGTGGGAAGTGAGACAATTAGATGTAAATAATGTGTTTCTTAACGGTTATCTGCAAGAAGATGTGTCCATGAAACAACCAGAGGTTTCACTGATCCTGATCGTTTGACA
>JBAGKO010000001.1:3558567-3571230 GCA_037177275.1 Acacia concinna | reverse complement strand
AGGGGGAATGTTAGAATAAAATAGGTTCCTCACTGTAATTTATATAAGTCACTGAGTCACTGTAAATTAAGCTTATTCACCTTTCAGCTGTGTGTGTATATGTGTATGAGTCCTCATAATTCTAGGATTTCTGGTATGATTTGGAGACCACTCCAATTGTACAGGTGCTCTATCATTTGTTGCTGTATAATGGAAAGGAGGCTAGGATACCTATTATTCGGCCATTCTATACCTTTTTGCCTATAATCTGTCTCCATGAAATCATATAATTGCAACACAGTTCAAGTTGACAACTTCATATGTTTCCAGAGGTTGTTATTAACAGTTCCATGAACTTCATTGACAACTCTATAGGACTTCATTGCAATTATGCAATTTTATGGAAACTATTTGCTCGTAAATTTCCTTTCTTAAGATCAAATTACAATTGCCCAAAAAAAAAATGAAGGATGTACTGACATCATTTGAGTTACAGCACCCCAGCTTGCCTATTGGCCTGCATATGATTAAACCGATCTTAGCAACTGAGCATTGATTGAATACTCCGTAGTTACTAATTATAGTCAGGAAGTTAGAATGCGTTTTACAACTAAACCTTCATCGCCATGTTTGTAATTGAAACCTTTGGCGCAAGAGAATAAAACATTTACAAGGCGTTTTCCGATGTTCAAGTAATTAAATTACATCCAAAATGAAGCACCAAAATTCCCATGCTATGCACAGTCATGTAACATTAGAAGGCATATGCCAAAAAAAAAAATTAAAATTACAATTAAGATCGACATATGCCCTCTCACGTCACTATGTCCATTGAGGAAGAACTCTTCCTTCAATATTCCTACGATTTATATCCATGGCAGTATTCTCTATATTGTCAAAATCAAGATCTTCGTCCAGGCAATCTTTAAAATAATCTTCTTCTGCACCAGAATCATAAACCACAGCTTTTGTATTGTTTCTCTTCACCGTCCTTTTCTTTGAACGAGCATTACTTCTAGTGCAATCGTCTTCATCATCATCTTCATCCCCTTTTACGGCCCGTCTCCTTTTAGCAGAGTCATTACTCTCGTTGCTACGGCTGCTGCTTTTGTCTGACTTGTTATATTCCCTTATTGTCTTTTCAATGGTTTCCAGCAACCTATCTCCATACTTGCTCACCTTGGCCCTGAATTAAACCCAAATGGTCAATTCAAAATTAAAAATATTGGCATGGATATTTAAGCTTAAAACCACCAGTAATTATTCTGATGGAACCAATTTAATCACTTTTATGCTTTATGGCACAAACTTATCTCACATATTTACCTTGTGTAAGCATAAAAGTAGTTTTTTTAAACTAATCCAAACAGGCACCAAGAAATGCAATGGGAGAAGTGAACCCGATACATAGTCCTACTAATTTGTGCCACCCCTTTTAAACGCATGACTGCATTAATGTGTATATATATAACTAAACAATTGAGAGTATAACTTAAATGAGCTTCATTTGAAACTCATTTAGCTATGCCTACAGTAAGCTTACTTGCTGATGCCATTGATCTCAAGGAGCTCTTCCTTTGTTCTTGGTAATCTCTTGCTTATCTGCTGCAGCGTAGCATTTCTATATCACAAGAGAACACTGGCTCAGCAGAATTTTACTAGAGCAGGAAAATATATTTGCCATTCAGATTTAAAATTTTTCAATTGCGTTATTCGTAATCAATAATCAAGTTAGAAAATCAACCCTAGACAGAATTACATAAAAAACCATAAGGGTGAAGAGGAAAACTCTCTGCGAACTCACCCAAAAATATGGTAGGCCATTACACCCTCTCCAGCTTCTTTGACAATAGCAGTCCGCAGCAACCGCAGAGCACTGAACAACTTAGCTGAAAGATTCTGAAAGTAGACTGATATCATAAGAAACTCTGGACACTTCAAAAATTTATCAACAAAAATTGGAAAAAAAAACAAATAGTATCTGGTGTATACCAAGTCCACTTCAGTTTGAGGCGCGGCAGGATTGTCATGTTGTGGAAAATTCACCTTCCCAGATGTCAGAGAGCCTTTAGCTGGTGTTATGCCTGGAGTTCCCAACTTTGAAGCTTTTACTGGGGAAGGAACTCTGCAAAGAGTTATGAATGCCAATGAGTGGACAATGTAAACTGAAGGGAAAAAAATATAAAATAAAGCATGCATGTATAATAAATTTAAGCTAGGGGAAATTGGACAGAATTCTGGAAAAACAGCTAAAAAGTAGCATCTAAGTTCACAAATTTGAGAAGCGGTAGTATGTAAAACCTTAATATAATTTTCTGGCCACCAAACAGATTACGGGCCCTAGACTCGTTCACCTGAAAAGACAAACTATGCGTTAGACATGGAATCTAAACTAAAAATGGAGAACAGCAAAAACCCCAATAAAACGTACTGAACCAGGGAGATGGCATATCAAAGTAAGCTATGATACCTTTAATATTGATGAGACTGATCCATAAATATCACTTTTCTTCACATCCTCCACAAGAAAATCTTCAACAACAAGATGATGCAATACACGGGCAGCCTCTCCCTTAGCTAGATGCTTCCCAGCACCATGAAGCCGAACTGTTTGATGCCGGTGCTTCTTGACCTAATTTTGATGTGAAAAGGATATGATTAAAGACAATCAATGGGCATAGACAGCAAGTAAAAGCATAATGACATACAAACTGGTTTAAGGAACCCCGGTACACTTCTAAGATATGGGATGATGAAAAATTCTGCCCCGTTAACTTAACTAGCTCAACCTACACATATAACATTCAAATGCAATGAAATTGATGTCAAAGAATCAAACAATTATATAGAATTTCAAAAAAAAAGTGGGATAAGAATATTTAAATTGCTTCCAAACCAATTGCTTTGCGATCTCTGTGACATCCTTCTCAATAAAACTCTTGATCTTCAAACAGTTATCACATGTTTTCTTACAGTTTGCAGAATCAAACCTCTCCCCAAAATGAGCAAGCTGCAGAAATCGTCGACAATCAGCGTCACTTTCACAATAGCTGACCTGAAACAGTTCAAGCCACAAATTTAGATGTCAAAACAACAGTAATAAAGTAACCATACGGTGATTGGTGACAGACAACAGCAAATTCAGTGTCGTAAAAGGTACCATCCGCTGAAGGTTTCCAGTGTTAGTTTCTAGCACCCTCCCTGAATTTGTCAAATTTGATCGATTGTATCCGGATGTCATTGGACTTTGCTCTATTGCTCCTTGAGTTATCATGTGCTTAACTCGTATCTGTGTACAAGCACAAGAAACCACTAAACATATGCAAAATTTGAAAAGAAAAAAAAAGTTGAAACAGAATTTAGTTTTACAATTTGTACAGACATAGTCACTATAGCTATAATATAATATGCAGGATGAACGTTGACCATCTCTACCAGCTCGTCCACACTCCTGAAAGCAAAATGGTAGCCGTAGAAGTGAGGCAACACAATAATCTAGATAAATGTCAGCAACGAAAATTTGAGTTCGACAGAAACCTGGTGGTAGCCTTCAATAGATTTTGGGAGGGAGTGATGAATTACAAAGCGAACGTCAGGTTTGTTAATTCCTGAAAGATCAACTTCAATATATGATTCCATTCAATACAAAGAATGTAACAAACACTGGCAGAGAAAGGAAAAAATACCCATTCCAAATGCCACAGTAGCACACATTATATTGATTTCATCTTTGCTCCATTGCTTTTGAACAGAGGCTCGTTGACCAGGATCCATGCTACCATGATAAAATGCAGTTTTATGTCCACATTCCTGAGCAATGAAGTAAATATATAATCACTTTGCAAATTAAAAATAACATGTTAGTCGCTTAATTTATTTTTCACTTAGAAACACCTCAATAAGGTTAAAGCAATACAGTTTCACCAACAGGAAAGTCATAGACTTGTGATTTTCTGTGATAAGAATCACAAGATACCTATATGAACGTGCAAAAATGCTAAAAAAGCAGAGTGAGAGAAAAGTTGGTGGAAATGTAGGTACATGATGAGATAGGTAATCTTAGTGTTAATATTTATTTACATGTGCTAAGCCTATTATTGGAAGTATGTTCTCAAAGGCACAGGTATGTTGTCATTGAACACAAGGAATTTATCTCATTGCCACTTCCCCTACATTGCTGAACATAGCACAATTTGAAGAATACAATTAAAAATTAAAATGCATTGACTTCTTAAATATGATAGCGTATAACAATTTTAACACACTTTTACAATGTGGAAGGGCTCTAGTAAATGACAAGGTAAGCACCAACAGATCTTACATATCAGACAAATTACGTTATCAAGAGAAGCTCATCTCTATGGAAACACTTCCTATATGTACTTATGGATTATTGTATGATTCTAGATGGATCTATGGTGAGAAGATAGAGACCCACAAAATCGTATTAATATTGGAAAATAATTTGGGGTTTTAGTACAAAGCAACATAATTATCTTATGAGTTCAGAGTAACACATTTAAGATTTGGAAAACTAAAAAGATGCTGCCCAGAGCTTTGAAAAGAATTTGATGATCTAACGTCCCAAAATTGACTAGCATCTGGCAGTCAGAGGATGAAAAGTATTTTTGTCAACCAAATCATTTTCAAGATCCTGTCAATCCATCACATAAAATCTTAAATTACACAAACCAACAAAACAGCCAACCTGCAATTTTTCAGCCACTTTTTCACAGTCAGTTCGTGACAGACAATAAATAATTCCACACTCATCATAGTGATTTTCCCTGATGAATTTATCAATGTCCTCCAAACACTTTCTTGTCTTGGGGACAACAGAATACCTGCAATATTAAAATAAATCAAAATTCATTGGTTCAAGGCCCAATAAGAATATGATCATTGTCAGATATACCATAAGTTTGGGCGATTAAAGCTTTGCCGGAAAACAATACAGTTGACTAGACCAAGAGCTTGAACGACATCTTCTTTTACGCTGGCTGTTGCTGTAGCCGTCAAAGCTAGAACAGGAGTATTTGGAAATTTTTGTTTCAATATACCAAGGCCCTGGATCAATTGGCAGAATAATTAAAATTCTAATAAAATGTCAAATGACGTTGGATAAATTTAAAAAGCATAAAAGCTCTAACCTGATAATCTGGTCTAAAATCATGACCCCATTGGCTGACACAGTGAGCCTCATCAATTACAATCCTAGAAAGCAACTCACGAACGTGCAAACTCTCCAATTGCCTCAAAAGAACATCACTTCTGCAGGTGAAAAAACGATAGAAGTTTACGAAAAGAAAAGGATTTTACTTGAAAACTATATGTATCAAACATGTTTTTGTAGGTTGGAGCTGCCGTTGGAAATAAAAATACTCACCTGGCAACTTTTTCAGGTGTTACATATAAAAACTTGTATTTACAATAATCATAATTAATTTCTCTCAGGATCTCCTGCTGTTCGGACCAATCCATATTGGAACTTAAGTATGCAGCAGGAATATTCGCCTGCATGGAAAACCAAAGGGAAAATATGAAAGTGTTTCAATTGGAAAAAAAACAACGATGAAAGCTGAAAGCAAGTCAATGAAAAAATTATCAATACCTGCAACAGGTGCATTATTTGATCCTGAATAAGGGATACAAGGGGAGAGATTACCAAAGTTATGCCTGGACAAATAAGAGCAGGGAGCTGCAAGACAACAGTTCAAGGTTGTAAGACACTAGGGCCTTAAACAGGAAATTCCTGAATCTACTTTTCATATCATGCATGAAAAATAGATCTTGCAATTTGACTAGGTTTAGACATTTGGGAAGAAGACACTACAATAAAGCATTCATCATGACTAATAAAACTCAGAATTACTACGCAACTTGAGGTTGAATTTCTCATATGGTGTGTGCAGTATGCATCTATGTTTTTTTGGCCAGTAAGTACAGTATACATCTAAGGAGAAGTCAAAGAAGCCACTAACTCATTCGCTAGAGATAGCAAAATACCTGGTAGGTTAGACTCTTCCCTCCACCTGTAGGCATCAAGACAAAAACATCATATCCGCTCATTGTGGCATTAATAACCTCTCTCTGATTGGGGCGGAATGAATGATTTCCAAAAATCTTTTTATTATTGGCCTAAAAGGAAGATAAGGAAAAATTAAAATAATACTGGACTGATGGTTAACAAGCACTAGAAGTGGACAATAATTAAATACCTCCAGCTTTTTCGTCCAAGGAAAATTTTGGTCACTCCAGCGTTTGTCTCCAGAACCTTCAATGTAATTAACATCAATAATCTTTGGAATAAATGTCTCTCTCTCCATTGGGCCTGATGACATGCCATACTTATCAACAGAAGAGAAGGAAAATGACTGGATTGATGCTCCACATGGCTCATTATTCATATAAGCCTGGTTATCATATCTCATTGATCCACTCCTGAGTTCAGTTTGATTTGATGTCTCAAACTGAAAAGAAGTTGGAGGTGCCGTGGAAGCTAAAAAATGTGAGTTTTGTCTTTCCTCATCAAGCTTGCGGGAATGGATATGTCTTTCAAGCTGCTGAATTTGCTTATTTAACTGTGACCTGGCAACAGAGATTTGTCTTTTAAGCAAACACAACTTAGTTCCTGATGCTTTAATTTATTCTATTCAGCTTCAGTATTCGGTTTAAAGGTGTATGCTACAGCCTTTTCTAAATTATATATTTTGCTTAAAACAATGTACCTACAATATTACCATAATAGTACTGATAATAAGTCTCCAATTGCCCCAGGGACCCAACTCACATACACTTGTATACCAAAAAAAAAATCTCCAGTCAAAATAATGAAAGTAAGACCTACAATTCGATCAGCCTAATTGTTAATTTGTGACAATTCATTCGTCCTCTGCTTCTACCTTTTTCCTTAAATGTGATAAAATAATGAAGAAAGCAAATGTTGGAAATGGAAAATAATTTCAATGGAAATCTAAACCTGTCTTCGCGAAGCTTAGCTATTTGTGAAGAATTGAGGCTGTCATTGTCAAGCAGTTCATTGGAGATAGCAATCAGATTGTCCTTCCATTCCTGCAAATGATTTGCTGCCTCGGGGCAAAGGCCTACCTGTATCCAGTTTCAGGCTTTGGCATATCAACCTGACAAATCAACCACAATAACTCATAAAAGGACAATATAAATTTGATCATAAATACCTTATAACCATGAATGCAAGCTGAGCACAACTCCAGTGGCAAACCATGTTCCCCTTGTCTAGCAACACTATTTGCATCAACAGTAGGAGAAATAGGAGGAAACTTGGCCATTGATGGTTTAGGAGTGCAAGTCGACTGGTAGTTTTCCACTATTTGGTCAACATCAATGTTCTATAAAACAGAGACAATGCATGACGTGTATGAAAGGAGAGATAATATTAGGTTTATGTAATTAAGCATGTACAATAAATTTAAGTGACTGATTTGAAAAACAACTGAATAACCACACTTTAAGCAAGGAAATAAATAGACAAAACAATAAAATTGAAATATAACAATATTAGCTACTCATTAGTATACACGTCACAAAAAAGTGAAGCAACATGTGTTCCCTCTGGCTTTAGAGACTTGCAGCTGAAATCAGGTAAATTCTTCAGAAAATTAGTAATTTAATAAAGAAAATAGACAGTAAGCTTTAGAGAAACTTATACAGATTCCTTCACCAATCCAACAAGAAACTCAAGTAGGCCCATTATTGACATAGTTGATTAATTTTCATTATAGGCCAACGTGTTCACAGTAAAATATTCCTGCGGTTGACCCAAAAGATTTTAACTCATTTAGATTATTAAATTGTCACAACTCACCCCAAGTATGTCATCATCATCCTCATCAATGTTGTCAGCCATACAATTTGTTGACCTGTTCACTTCAGTAGTATATTTTGTACAGTGGTTCACTGAACCATCCAAGACTCGAGAACAATGATTATTGACTGTTGGAGTAGTGGCTTCATCATCAAGGCGCCTTAAACTATCCCCTCCTTTAGCTATAGGATTACTTGATGAGAAGTATTGATTAGAGTTCACATTGTTTTCACTTAAGACGTTACAATTATAAAACTGAGAACCTCTAGCATTCTCAGAACTTCTCTGCAAGGTAGTTTTTCTCTTGTCTGCAAGAACCGGAGGACTAATTTGTACAGTTTTTCCCGGTTTGGCATAGTTCCTGCAAGAATTCTGAAGACTTGAAAGAGCACACCAAGCCTGCCAGGATTTTTTTTTTTACCACAAATCACCAACAAGTCATAAGGATGTACAAGAAGAACATTCAGCATTGATCTACCAACTAAAAGGGAAATATAGTACAAAGAAAAGTTCAGCCTGACTAATCTGACTCCAACGCACAAAACCATATAATACACCACCGGCCATCTTTAATGAATTCCAAACATAACATGTTCACTGAAGGACATCAGGGGAAACTCCCGCACAGAGCAAACAAGGTAAAACTACTTATGTTCCAATAAACATTTTTACCTTCTCAATTTGTGCTCTTTGCAAACTTTGAATATTTTGATTTTGACAGAGTACAAATCTGAAAAGGGAAAAAACAAGTAAATAAGGATTTGCTAACAACAATCTTTTAATCTTCCAGGAGCTACAACAGACAACAATAGAAAATTCATCAAATTTCAATCATTATCGAATATTAGGCAAAACCATAAAAATATGGTTAAAATGCAACATGAATCCGACATGGTTACTTTGAAACTTAAATTTAATCAGTTTGAGCCATCATTTATCACGTTCTCCAAGAGGAAAATATTAAACCTGGACTATTGTAATAATAATCTGAAGTAGCAAATGAATTATTAGACAGAAACAAATGCAAATGCTGCTATCACTACACTATTAAGTATTGCTTTCCCTTAACAGTAACTTCCTAGTCACAACTAATCAATCTTCTATACCCCATCTATAAAGGTCTAAAATAGTTATTTAAAAACTTGTATGTTTTGACAACCTCTAAAATAGCCAGCATTGTATCTAACAATAAAAGAGTTATTAAAGGACCGTATACTGCAACCTCTGTACAATGAAAAAAATAAAAACGAAGGTATCCTTACCTCCCACACAAGGCTTCTTCGGAGCATGGTTTTTGAGTTGGCAATGAGAATAGAAAGTTGGAAGTCAAAAATCTGTTTTGACGTGAAAAGTTCTCATGTGCTCCGGCATGATCCAACCAATTGACTTTTGGAAGCCCATCACTAGCTGAATTGGTTTCACTGCGAACCATTCAAATGCAATTAGTGGCTACCCAAAAATTAACAAAAGGAAGAGGAGGGGGAATATTTTTATAGAGCCATTACCCTTGCCACATTTTGATTTTTCAGTAGTCATTGGACAACATGTTTGCTGGCTTCACCCGCCATTTCCCCGCTCAGTAGCCACAGCATAATATTATAATCCAAAATTCTGCTTTGAGCAAAAACACGTAATGACAAACTTTAATCAGTACCTAATAATGGCCATTATCCCGTGTCTACCAACACAATAACCATAAATAAAACTATCAGGGCCATTTTCATTTCCCCTGCTGAATTCCAATCGGTAATAAATAAAGGCATAGAATATGTCTGTAAACTTAAACCGGCGAACTGGCATTCCTTTAGTTAGTTACCAGCAAGGCAACCTTTCCAGCATCAGCAAAAACACATGTTTGAGACAAGCACGTGAAGTAAAACCCTAGAAATGTGATAAATTTGAGATCATAGAACCAACAATGGTTGAGACAGAAATGGACCTACACGAAGACGAGGCTTGCGAGTTGCGGTGATGAAGAATATGCAGTGACGAGCGGCTATGGGCGAAGAGAAGAAAGAGGCGAGCGGACAAGTGAGGGCGCAAACTTCAAAACGCGGTGGGCATGGCGTTGGCGGGAGTTTTCTGTCTTAAAAAACTGGGTGGGAAATCGACTTCGGTTTTTGCCCAAATTATAGCATAGGTTTTAGACATTGATAAGATTAAGTATTTATTTCATTTTTGAATGGAGTTAACGGTCACAAATTTTTCTCAGGGAAAATTTCAAATCCCATTATAGCAAATTGACTTTTCATTTAATGCAGAAGATTTTAAAATTTTATTGTATCCTCTTAAATCAAAATTAAATTCAATTTTGTGAGTTAAAAGGCATTTTTACCTAGCTTTTTTCTAAAATAATATAGGTTAAAGTGTATCAATCATCTTAAAATATTTTCTTAATTACATCCAACTTTTACTTGTAACTTGTGTGGAGGAATCCTACAACAATTAATTTGTTATTTTGGTTCACAACTCAGACATATTACTTCTGGTTCTCATTACCCCCTCCAATCATTTTTATAAATATTTTTTTTCTTTTATAGGGTTCGTCCCATTTATAAGTAAGGGAGAAAGACAGATAAATACCATACAAATATGAAAAATTCAGAAAAGTGACTCGAATTTCGGAAAGGATAAATGAGGGGCGAAAAACTGGTCATATTTTAATCATTCTTTGTTGAGTTTTAGTTATTCTTTTTTTAGTTTTAGTCATTTTGTTTTCGTCATTATTTACTCAGTTTTAATCATTCTCTGTTGAGTTTTTGTTATCGCCCCTTATTTGTTCTTTCCGAAATTCGAGCCACCTTTCTGGGTTTCTTATGTTTGCAGGGTATTTATCTGTTTTTCTCCCTATAAGTAACTTTCAATTTTTGTCTGAAAATTTAAACTGATTTTTCATGTTTTACCCCTAATAAATATATTATCTCTTACATAATGATTTATTATTAAAACTCTCTCATAATACTTTTTAAATACGAGTATAGTTAGAAAGAATGTAACATTTTTGACACACATATGTTTTTCGCAATTGCAACAAAAGTTGTTTATATATAAGACTGAAGGGAGTATAAGACACTAACTAACTCGTATATTTGGTTATTTTTATAAGGCACTTACAAGTTTCCAATGTGCATTAAATTTATTTTTCCATATTTGTTCACATTTAATAAGGGTGGTGGGAGAGGGTGATAATTAATATATAACATTTTAGTTTGGTGTAGTTAGTAGAGGTAATATTGAGAATCACTTGAATTTTATGACAACTTCAATACTTTTAACTAGTTTTATTTATTTGGAAGAATTGATAGTTGGTACCTTGTAATAAAAGACTAGATGAAATATTTTGTGTGAGGTGCTCATGTGGCATTATCTATATGTAAATATGAAAAATACTTAGGAAAAATCTCTTATATCCATTTCGTTAAGTTTTCCAATTTTATGTGATCAAGTGTCCTATTTTTAAATTATGATCATTTAATTATAAGCTCAAATATAACAAATATGACACATGATCATATATGATTGGAGAACCTGACGAAATGAATGTAAGGAAATTATGTAAGTATGGTCTTATAAATATATATGCTTTATTATTTAATTATTGAAAAATCACTGTATAGTTGCTTCTTCTTCTTTTTCTAACCACTGTATAGTTGCTTATGATTTTGTTGCATGAGCAGATAGCACAACCATGCACGTCTATGGTGAGGGGCATAAAGAGTCTCCATCAGCAACAACAGAACTTTTCTTTTATGTTTACTTTAAATATCATAAAACACTTTTAAAAAGCTAAAATAAATTGGCAAATAAGGTGTAAATTAAATATAGAAACAACTTGAAGTGGTGGAAGATCAGCAGGAAATCAGCTTTCTGCGTAGAATTAATTATTTAACATCCTTCTCCCTCTTACTTCCTTAATAGAGCATCCCATGGAAAGCAAAAGGAATCAGGGCTTAATAGGCATAAGGATAAATCAATATTTTATAAAAGTATTATTTTAAACATAAATAAATTTCAACTGTTAAAATTGTATCTAAATAATTTATAATTGCAATAGGGGGAAAATAAAACAAATAATTCAAAAAATATTATAATAATAGTTTTATAAAATATTAAATATAAACTATCTATTTCTTAATCTAAAGGGAAAATTAGGGAGAAGGACCAAGGAAAGACAACATTTATTCTATCAAAAACAAAAGACAACATTTATCACAAAAGATCTAAAGAAATTTAATTATTTAAAAGGACCAATAATTAAGAAAGGAATTTGTTGATTACTAAATTATCCTTAAATAAATCCCTACATTTTCTCTGTCCCATCATATTTGACGGTTAAATATAATTCTAGGTCCTTCTCCCTATTTTCTCTAATATAAAAGTGGATAAATTCTGAGAAGAAAAAGAGAAAAATAATTAAAATAGTATCCCTTTGTTTAAGAAAGGTGCCGGTGCATTTAGTAAAATCTTGAACATGTCCCGTGGCATGTAATAGTGACTCATCATAGGAGTGATACCATACTTAATGATCAGATAATTAAATGGCCAAATAAACAGATTTAAAGGAAAATCTCATTCAGATACCAACAACCACAAAAAATAGCAAAAAAACTCTTGATTTAAATTCCTCTATTAAAAAATCCCCAGGGAACTTGATAAATACATATTTTAAATATGAACCTATCTTATTGTTATAGATGGTATTTGTCAATAGTCACTTTATAACTTGTCAATATAGTTACATAAACTACATGCTTATAATTATAAGAACAAATTGATTTTTTTTTGAAGAGATATAGAAATATAAATAAATTATTTAATCAGTTCATATGTAATTTATTATT
>JBAGKO010000001.1:3535832-3547529 GCA_037177275.1 Acacia concinna | reverse complement strand
TTATGGAATAAGATCTTAATTTTCAAATAAGTCCAATAACTATTACCCCTCTCCCAAACACTCCATAAAAATAAGTCAAATATAAAATGATCAATTGTACCCTATAAATCCAATTACCCCCTCAAATTGGATTTCCAAACACACACTTAATATATACAGACTTTTCAATGATCATTTTCATTAAATGACTCGTATAGTCAAAGATAATTGTTAATGTGAATTGTTTTAATTAACATATACGGAGATTGTCAATAACCACTCTATATCTTGTCAATAAAATAAGTTTACATTTGAAATATATGTCACTACCTTATGAGCTTTTGCAATAGATCGAGGAATTCATACTAGTATTTATATGTATATATATATTTCCCCAAATTTAACGAACTCGTACAATCCAATGATGCATTAATGCTAATTCAACCATAAACTGAATAGTCTCACCTAAATGATTAAATGATCAAGCAGGCAAATTCAATGAGCACTTTTTATTTTATACAACAAATACTTTCAGTTGATGCATTATTTGATGCTTATTTTTGAATTTTTTTTTAATACTACTATATTGATAACAACTACTAACGTTTGAATCAACATCACTTTTGACCAAAAAAGCCGAAATAACATCACTACCTATTTCTCTGGGGGGGTAAAAAAAAAAGGCATCACTAACTGTTTGTAACTTTTGCTTTCATGCAATTATCTTAAATTCACTATTTCTATTTTTCCTTTTTTCCCCATTTACATTAATGACGATTAGTCTTGAAAGTTTAAAAGAAAAGAAATTATCGACTAACATGGCTCCATGGAAAACAATAAAATCCTAAATAAGATGGAACGATAGCATTACAATAATTTAGGTATCAAGACACTCATTAATTAGAGTGTAATGGCAAGAGAGGTTAAATTGAAATATCTAGCCAGAACCAAAATAAATTTTCTCCAAATACATACAAGGAACATATCAACATTTTCGCAGAAACAGACCTGACTGACCGGAACTTGGAGAAATGCAAGAACCTGGCACAAAATAAAAATGCCGACTGACAAGAAGCAAAAAAACAATTAGCTATTCTTGAAAATAAAAATGAATTAGAAAAACTTCACCTCATTTTCCACATTTGCCAAAGTGCGGCATTATAATCACAACTATGAATGGTTGAAACTCTTAGAGAAATGCAGTCAATGGCCGGGCAAACTCGCCCAATAATTAGATTAGATGAAATTACAACATTAATTTCCGCTGGACTGGACAAAACAGAAAATATATTTTTTTTCATGTAAAATAAATGAGTAAAAGATTGAGTCTCCCCCACTTCGAAAAGATCTCAGAATCTGAAGTCAGGATCCACATCCATTGACCAAGCAAATTTTGCCAGCAGAGATTTGTTGAAGATCTGAGCATTCCAGGCAACAAGAAGTGACGGTAAGGACAAGAATACAGCTAGTTAGCATGAAACTAAATACTACAAGGAATAGCACAAGGGAACCGTTGCCCACGAACCATATCAAGCTTAACTGTCATTCCAATGAGTTCTAATTAAGCAAAAGTAAATACTTTCTTCAATTCTGACCTATTTCTAAACAACCCACCACTTTAAAAACCAAACATTATCTCGCTTGACTATGATCCTTCAATCCATTTTCGTGTTTCTCATGTAAATTGTATACAAAATAATGCCAGTATACCACAACGGGCAGCGAGGCTAGTTTACAAATTTTGAAGTTGAGGGTAAATGTAAATTCTTCACAGACCAAAGCTTTTGCGTTTTTCTCCCAAGAAAATATACTGAGAATTGCAGCCAAAAATATATTACCATCTTTGACCCTTAATATAAGATCTAGTTTGTAGTATAAAATCTAATTTGTAGTTGAAACCAGGTCTTATACCAAGGACCTGAGGTAGTATATAGTTTGAGACTTAGTTTGGTTGTGAAAACACACTAGTTCACAATTATCTCTTCTTCAAGCCCATTAAATTCTTTTCCAGCACCGGCAGCATAAAAAATAATCACAGCTAAAATAACTTTATCTGAACAAGTGAAGAAGCCAGCACCTTTTCAATAGGAACCTCATGCCGCTTGCACCAAGCCACTGTAATCCTGGGATCCAGGTAGTTTATCTTGGACGTGCCTAATGCCACAGTTTTGAGATCTTCTTTTGTCTCCATATCACGCCGCATCTTCTCAATTTTTGCATTGGTTTGAGCAATCTTTTTCTCTAGGCTGTACATTACAATAACAATAACTAAATATCATACACAAACAAGCTAAGCTTAACGTATGAAGAAAAAGTTCTTACACCTCAGGACTTAGGTTCCTTATTCTTTAGTCTGTATATCACAATAACAATAACTAAATATCATACACAAACAAGCTAAGCTTAAGGTATGAAGAAAAAGTTCTTACGCCTCACGACTTAGGTTCCTTTTCCTCTCAGCACTCTTCAGAGGAGGTTTTCCTTTTTTTACCCTGTCCAAATCTGTTTTCAACTCCTTCAGAACACCCTACAAATAAAGAGTAGGTCAGCTCAGAGTTATAAATTTATGAGAAATGACCCTAGTTGAATCTAATTCACCAAAGCCAGGGGATTCTTAGTACCTGAAGTTCAGTAATCTTCTCAGTTAACTTTATCATTTGTGCGGTATGAGATTTTGATACACTACGTTGATGATTACATATTATTGCAACCTGACATTGAAAGACAACCGCAATTAAGATGAATAAGTGTACATACATGAATGCATAGAAGTAACATCAGTATGTTGCACATATATTAAGCCAATTCACCTGCTTATTTGCAATCTGATATACCCCAATTTTCTCTGCAACATCGCCATCTTTAGTATCCTTAGTCAACTGTTGTCACAGAATCCCAGAAAACTAAACATAACTTTCTGATGACATGCCAGAAATAAATGACTAAGGAAAATCAATTAATACACTTGACAACAAAATGCAGGAAAGCATTTTATGACGAAAAATAAAACAACGTATGCTTGCCATGGGGCATATAAAATATTGGAAACAAGGATTTATAAAGCATTGTAGAAGTCTATTACAAGTTTATAATTACAGTGAAATTTCAACTCCAATGAAAGATTGTTGCTCTTTAAGGAGGCGCTGTCTCCTCACCACAGGTGGAAAAAAATATAGGAAAAGAAATTTTCAATGTCAAAAATACAATTATTAACAGAAGAATAATTGAAGAGCATGTAAAAGCATAGGTGAAAATGGAGCTGCAGTTTAGTCATGTCAGGGCATGTTAGATTAATGAAATGCAGAACCAAACCATTATTACCATATCATCCAATGTGATAGATGCATTAAATGTACGGAAGACTTTAGCTGTTAGGCCAGGCATCAATTCCTTCAGGTGAGCATTTAGTTTACTTGTATCTAGCTTGTCAAAAAGATCATCACCAGGGCGTTTTTCTGAAGATCAGAATATCAAATACTTAAGGACCTCAGTTTCAGAGCATAGATATGAAATCATATGAACCCGTTTCCCACCTTTTTGGAACTTTAAAATTGCATTATAAACGGGAAGTTCAACCTCTACCGTATTTTCATACTTGATTGAATCTTTACCAAGGAAGCTAAACTGCATTAATCCAAATAAGAACAAATGATTAATAATAGAAGCAAGTTTTAAGTGATATACTATCATTAAAAGATTAAAAGAACAAGATGAAATAGAAATTTTATATCCTTGGACCTAAGGGCTTAAAATCTAATCAGACATTCCCAGCTGTAAAATAAACAAAAAACGTGATAGTTTGAAAGCCATAACACCTGCAACTTGTTGGGGGCTTGTGCTGTTACATTTTCCACTTTTAATGTGCAGCAACCAACAGTATCAGCTTCATCGTCATCCTGAGGAGAAGAAACTAAAATAACTAAATGCCCGAGAATTTTTTCCCCCATTCCTTAAATGAGTACAAATCAAAATAACAGACAACAAAGGAAAATGAAAATGCGAAGCAGAATCTGCGTTGAGTCCCTTCAGTAAATCCAGCTATACAAATTTATAAACTGTAGGAAATGGAACACACATTATTCACTCTATGATTAATTCAATGCAAACGTTCATATAGAATACTCCTTACCATTGACTAAATATAAAAATATTTCTTTCAATAGACTAGAACAAGGTAGACAATTGGCAATGTGATTTCTTGTGGATTTTAGAACTTCAACATTTTGACAAAAACCAGCAAGAACTTGAATTTCAAGTTCACAGAAGAATTTGATAAGCATTCAAAATAATTTGTGCTTTTATGTTTGGGGGTTAGTGTTGTACTCTTTTCATCCATTATATGTATGATCTGCAGTGAGCAGAAATGGTGACAACTTCTCCAGACAATACCTTCTCATTGCCAGCCCTCAGAGCTAACTTATCAATAAGGTAAGTAGCAACAGCTATTTGCTGCCTTGTAATATCTTTACTTGTAAAATTCTTTGTGTAGGCTGTCCTGATGTTCCCGATATAATTCTGCACCAAGATAGAAATACCTAAATTAATTAAACAAGTTACCAGACCAAAATAATATTGGTCTCTCATACAAAATACGTAGAGTGAAGGTATCTTCAGCAAAAAATGGAGTTCATAAAAAATATAGAGCACAAAAGAATACCTTCAGCATCCTAGCTTTCTCATACTTTTCCTTGTCACTTTGCCCCTTCAAGGAGCTACTGGCAGCCAGGAAAACATATTTGAACAACTTTGGGTTGATCGGATCACTCCAGAATGCTAACCATGTAACCGTGTTGTCATGCCTTATCTCCTTCCACCTGCCCAGGTCACAAAGCCCAAGGAATCAAAAATAATATTGGCTTTCAATTTTGGTTAGACGTGATATTAAATTTTTCCTCCTCTCCAATATTAAAGGAACTTACTTTTCACCAGGAATAGGGCATTCAGGTATAGGAGCATCCTTTCCAATATTAATTGTGATATCACTTGGATGAATGCGCCTTTTCAGCTTGCCCATCTAATAACAAATAGAAATCAACCATTATTAACCATAAAATCAGGTAAAATATCTCTTCTTATGTCACATCGTATGAAGCCATTATATCTTAAAAAAGCTATTATATCTTAAAAAGCTCTACAGCTACTAATTAGCTAAGACTTACCTTTGGATGCTCCCCACGACCTCGGAACAACCCTGGTGGTTCAACTCTAAAGTTTCCAACCTACAGTGAATTGTCAATAACATCTAGTCAAAACTCTAACAGCTTACCAAAGGGGAACTTGAAATTAGCAACTTGCACAGAGAAGAATAAAATCATTCAAATTTCATTGCTTGCTCTCAAATAGGAGAAAAGAATAATACGTTCAACTTCATGAACACATAACAACTGATAAAGGTAACGTGGAAGTGTAAACAAGCATTTAAAATAGGAAAACAAACAATCATAAATTTTATGGAAGAAATCTAACAATATCCTATACCTTAAAACTAAAGATAAGATCAAAAGGAAAAAAGGGGATCAACATACACGCAGAAGAGAGCTACAGAACCCGCTAATGACTGACAAAACCACCAATATATAGAAATTAAAAGGGGTTAGGCTAGTTACGAAATTATGATAGTGTGGTTAGGGTATTCAACATGCACCTCTTTAGTAGGGAGCAGGCACATGAAATCATTATGAATGAATTATTACATGATTATTTTGCTATGTTAGGCTTTTGCCATATATCATAATAAAAATTCTTTAGCCAATGCACGAGCCAAAGAATGAATTGTACAAGCCACAAACCGTTGATTTATAGCTTGGGAGTCAAGAAATTTTTAAGAGCATGGCAAATGTGACAACCCAGCAATAAAGTACCTTCTCTTTAACACCATCAACTATGGCCCACATATATTTCTCCTCTTGTTTAGCTTTGTCCTCCTTAAGGGCCTTCTTTTCCTGCATGAACACAAGACAAGAAAGGCAGCAATCATCAGTAGAAAGAAATGAATTAGCCTCTTCAACCAACTTAGCATTGATGCATCTTATCCACCCACAATCCCAAAACGGAAATGCATAAAGTTGGAGGCCTCAGGAACCTAACCTAACCTAACCAAGAATTACCAAATGGTAATCCAAACTCCCTAAAAGCTACCCAGATTAGCTATATATAAAGTGATGTAACCTATCAAATCAGATGAATTAAGTTGACATCTTCCAATTCTTCGGCCAGGTGGCTAAGGATCACCTGCTAAGGACCCAGAGGCCCAAAATGACTTATTTTTCAGTGATGTGTTTTAGAAGTTCAGAGATATATTATCATTTCTATTCTAAAATGTGAGGTGGCTTTACAGGTTTAGAATTAGTAGCTTGGTCTTCTTAAGGGTATCTGGTTCTGTCCAGGTGTCTATTCTGCCACTAGGCTAACAAGATTCGGGAAGAGAAAGGAGCACAAAGTGCCAAAGTAGTGCGCAGTTACAGCAGCATGGTGGCACATTTGATTAAAACAGACAAGGCTGTCTTGATTCTAAAGAATTGTGTTTTTTTTTTTTACTTTTGTACTGTTTGTATCATGATTTCTTCACATCAATAAACTTCCTTTTGCTGTTAAAATAATAATGCATTAGAATATACTACAATAAAGTTCTTGCAGATAAGTCTCCTGTGATGCAAATAATGAATGAGTGCAGGCATGATGTGCCATCTTCAAGAAGTCGTCGAACACTGAATCAGCTGAAGGACTGGAACAGTGCCATCCACAGACTAATATAAAGAGAATTTTTGTTTTTGGGTTCAAGCCGGGGGGGGGGGGGGGGAATGAGCAAGACATTGAGAGGACAAAACTACACAATCAGAAGATTTAGAAAACCCTCAAAATTACTCTTTTATATTGCGTGTTTGCCATGTGCCATACACCACTAGCCATCAACCATATGGTGAGGGCCACATTGCACCAATTTTAGCTTTTTTTCCTCTTTGTAAAATAACTTACATATCTTCTCTGGTATTTTAAATTAAAATTTCTTTTTTATTAGAAACTTTTCATATATATACATAGTTTAGAGGGTAAAAGGGCAAATTTGCACCGGAAGTTTCAACTGGAGCAATTTTGCACTAGAAGTTTCAAAAGTGGGCAATTTTGCCCTTGCCGTTAGTTGACCAAATATGTTGAGCTGACAGTTCACAAATCATCCATTGTATTTTTGTTAAAGTGAAAATTTGTATTAGAAATGTTAAATCCAACTTTTAAAAAAGATAAATTAGATTACCAAGAGACTTCTGAGACAAATTTCCATCTTAGCAAAATAAACTAGATGACGTGTGAACTATCAGTTCACCATATGTAGTCAACTAATAGTAAAAATTAATAGATTTAAAACTTCCAGAACAAATTTTCACTTTAACAAAAATACAATGGATGATCTGTGAACTGTCAGCTCAACATTTTTTGTCAACTAACAGCAGGGGCGAAATTGCCCCACTTCTAAAACTCCCCCCAATTGAAACTTCCAAGGCAAATTTACCACAAAATGAATACTTCCAGGGCAAATTTGCCCTTTTACCCTAGTTTATATTACAATATTTTAAAAATAAACTTTATATGTCTTTTTTCTATTTTGAATAACTCATATTATATTTGATCAACTACAGCATGACACCTTGGTCCTTCTCAAACGAAGAAGCCTCTTACAAACTTGAATCCACCATATTTGGTGTTTAAGTACTCTTCAACAGCTGGAATCCATTAATCCAATCCTACTTCTCACTCCTCAGCATCACTAAGTCCTTAACCCAAGTCTTGCTTCTTTCACTCCTCCATTCTTAATTTCTTACACTTCAGCAAAGCACATGAAGTGGTCACTCCTAAATCTCAAAAGGTGCTAAAGCGCTAAGAGGTGGTCACACTTAATCTGAGAAAGGCACTAAGGTGCACGCCTTAGACTACCTTGACTAAATAACAATTGCAACGCCAAAGTCATGGCATTGTCCAACTAACCTTGGCACTTACCAAAATCAATCAGCTATGAAATACAGTAAACAAACCAACATATATCATGCATGTTAGAAGAATTCATTAAATTGAGTAGTAAGATCCATGTAATGCAGCAATCTGCCATTTGAGCAATTAAGACATCGTCTGGAAATATACCAATGCCCAGTCAAACTTAAATCTCACGTTAATTAATACCTGCTGATGTAACAAGATATAAAATAACTAAAACATCAAGACTTGTTTAAGTGTCAAATCATAAACATGAAGATAATAATTAAAGTTGAATTCAATCAACAGAAGAAATGATGCTTGTTTATAAAGCTAATCTGTTATTGTAAAAATAGACCACCTAGATACCAACTTACTTCTGCACTCATTTGTTTCTTCTTCTCCTTTTCGACTTGATACCACTCATATATTGGCTTAAAATCACAATCTTCCAAGTTCTGAATTACATGGTTTTTTCCTAGCAATTTGCGCCAGTCACTCCAGAAATTACTTTTGAATTGTTCTTTCTGCATATAATCCGTATCTTGCATTACAGCAAACATAGTTGCAACCTACAAAATTTATCAAGTCCATGTACACGGTAAGAATTTCTCATGGAGATTTCATAATATGAAAAACTGATAACAGAGTGATTAAAAAACATAATTTCCTCAGAAACAAATTTTTTGAAAAAAAAAAAACAGCAAACAATCTAGCGAAATAACTTTACAGTAAAACAACACCTCCTCTTGCTCAGGAGTCAAATTGACCGGCTTCCCTTTATAGAGCATCTTTATCCCATGAGGCTGGTAAGGAGGTGGAAAAATAACACCATTATGAACCAAAGTAGTCCACTTTTTCTGCCCATCTCCTGCACTAGGAAGAAGTTTTGTAGACTTGGAATATTCTGAATTCCTGCCAGATTTTTTCATCTTCTTGACTTGTTTCTTAAATGATGTTGAACTAGACTTGTTAACTTTAACTGCCTTTACAATCTTCTTCACTGATGATGGCTTATTTCCTAATGAAGAAGACTTCGCTAATCTTTGCGAAATAGGAATGTGATCATCATCATCATCCACCTTAGACTCATGCTTCACAGGCTCTTGCTTAATTTTAGTTGATGAAGCTGGAACTGAGAGCTTTGGCTTCTTAACGGAAGAATTCAGGGAACTTGGCTTATCTAGTGGTCTCTTTACTGACCCTGTAACGGGCTTTTCCTGTTTAATACTTGTGCTGGAACCTCCTTGATGACTTTTCTGGACTTTCAAAAGAGGTTTCTTCTGATCAGAGTAATTAAGTCCACTTCCAGATGTCCCTGCATTCCGTAATAACCTTGCTGACAAAGGAAGATCATCATCATCATCAGAATCTTCAATAGGTTTCTTCACAATAGCAGCAGCTTTACTATTATGATTGGAGTTAATTTTCAGCCTAGCACTCAACGGTTTGTTATCCTCCTCATCATCAGAGTCTTCGAAGTTTCCTCTCAGAAGATGTTTGATAGGGGATTTTTCGTCCTTAACATCATTGAGCACTTTTGATCCTGTAAGAGGCTTTGACTTATCTCCTGACAATGATGCTTTAGGATTTGCTAAAGTTGACTTCACATTAAAAGAATTGACACGTGAAGTTGATGCTTTGGAAACATCTATAGAAGCCTTTGCGGGAGATGTCTTGACCAATGGAATTGCCTTGCTCTTCTGTACGCCAGAATTTTGGCCATTGGACGAAGACATATCAGAAGTTTTCCTACGTGTTTGCCCATCAAGACTAGCAGTTGACTTCTTTACTTCTGAAAGAAGTTGATTTTTCTTAGATGTTGTGTTAGTCCTTTTAAAAATTACTGGTCCATCTTCATCATCAAAGTCATCGGACACAATCAGTTTATCAGAAGCCTCAACAGCCATCATTCAACTCTGTAAAGTGTTGGCATATGCATCACATCAATTTCTGGAGGATAAACAAGAAGTTCCCATCAAGAAAGTTCAGAAGTATTACACTAAGATTAAAAAACAAGCTTAACATTAACATTTTGTTTCACAGTGATAGCTCATGAAACTGTTATCAAATGAAGAGAGCAAACAACATCTAATCATTCAAATAAACTTTTAAAATAGATATAATTCCAACACGCCATCAATCCACTGAAATTAGACCTTATGCTCTACCTTAAAGCTAAAAAGAATAACCATGAATGAAAGCAAAAAAAAAAAACCCAATAGAACAAATTTAAAGAATAGGGCATGAGCATTACGAGATTTTAGGCAAATAAAGATTTTAAACGATACCGCTTTCTAAGTAAAATAGGGGGAAAAGGTGAAACCGCTAGCCACAATGGAAAATCCAAATACCACCAAACCCTAAAGGAAATATCTTGTGAGGAAAAGGGTGCCAAGAGGAAATCCCAATTAATAAGGAGTTTGAATACATGAAGGAAAATCGTAAGTTCATCTTTCATTTCAAAAAATAAATTAAAAAACCGCTTATTTATAACCATTCCGGTATGAAAATCATATTACCCTCCAAATCAACAAGACCCACTGATAGTTAGTCTAAGGGCAATAGATTTAGGACCCAAAATAATGCCCCGGCGGGTGCGCAGCTATGGTTATACAAAGAAATTCAATAAGTCGAGAATGAAGACGAAAAGACATGTATAATGGATGAAGGAAAATGAAGAAAGGAACCGAGAGCAATCAAGAGAAAGCGCGGGAATATAAATTTTGTCAAATTACAGAAGTAGTAGAAATTGCAGTACGTGACCCCAAATTGAAGAACGAAAGGCAATAAATTTGAAAGCTGGAGAGAAAGAAAGTGGTAAAAATACCTCAAGAGATGTGAAGAGAGGGAGAGATTGTATGGAAGTTGAAGTCGGAGCTGAAACGGTGAGTGGTAGGCTAAAATGAGGCGGTAAGAAAAACAAGAGCGAGAGCGAGAGAGCGACAAGGCGGAGGAGCTAGGGTGAGATTGTGGAGAGAGAGAGAGCTCCTCGGGGATTTGGGGGTCCGGTGGTGACAACTTGACTTTGGTCTGCCGGGTTATTTTAGCAACAAAAAAAAAATATTATAAGAAAATATATATTATTGTGATTAAAAAAATATTAGTTCTAAAATCAATTTAAAATAAAATTATATTAAATATAAATAAAAAATACTATTGCATTAATTAGGCTTATGGTGAACTTTATTTTTATATATAAATTAATATGTAAAGGATATAATGGTAAATTGATACAGTCTCGCTCCTTCCCCTCAAAATATCATTAAAAATTCTTTTCCCTCCAACAAAAAATAATATCATTATCATATTTTATGAAAGTATTCGTTATCGGGCAACAAGAAAAGCAACAAAAGGAAGTAATGGCTAACGAAATATTATGAGTAAAATAATCGTACCACTCTTCTATTTTATTTTAATTACACATACATCAATCTTAAATTTATAAAAAGAAATTACATATCACTCCATTAATGAGGTCTAACTAACAAAACATTAACCAACTACGTCAAACTTTATTGGTAACATTAGAACTATTAAACACACTTGCATATACATACCACCAAATTTTAATTCTAATAGATTTTTTAACTTTATAATATGTTAGCAATTTATTAATTTTTAAATTATTAAATATATAATTTTAATTTTTCACCATATCAATTGAAGTTTATTTATTATTAGTTTCTTAAATGAATAAGTGGAACCAATTTTTTCTATAAATAAAATACACTATACAGATTTTAGACATTG
>JBAGKO010000001.1:3494801-3518617 GCA_037177275.1 Acacia concinna | reverse complement strand
ACATATAGGCATCGGTAGCCTTATATACCTCTTGATTTTGGGTTGTATTGTTTTATATATTGTCATTATAAGGTCATCACGCTTTGATATATTTTGACATTATTTTTTATAACTATTAGCTTATTATTGGGCTTGATGCCTTATTTTGTATACTTTGATATTTTGGTAGATCCACAATATTATCTGTGTTGGGAACGATTCTGTTTAGACTCTTGATGGTGGGGTTCAGTGATATGTATGTGGACTAGTGGGTTAGGTTTTTAAACCTTATTCTGATTGTACCCTTAGTCTTATATGTGGGTTACTGCAGTAAATTTGTGGGTGGGTTTTATGCCCTGAATCCCAATGTATTAATCTTGTTGAATTAGTCAAAAGTTTTTTTGAATGTAATGGACAAATCCTTTTATAACCATGATAGACCATTTGAATTAAGTTTTATTTTTTCATATCATGGTTAGTCTTATATATGGGTTTAATCTTTTTAACCATGATAGTATTTTAGAGGTATGGTTTGAAACTTTTTTATCATGGTTAACTTTTATATAATTTGAAGTGGATTGTTTAATAATTATTAATTAGGTTAAATGTTTTGTTTAGTAGAAAATGATCTTTTCATAATAAATGCAATTGAGTATGTCTTTTTGAAAGGAAGGCGGAAAGGGTATGATAAAATCAAAATATGAATAAAAAATGATCATGGAAATTGAGGTGAATTGGCAAAGTGTTGTCAAAAAGGATTTATCCATGCCATAGTTACTGTTAAGATAATTATCAAGCCATAATTATGTTTGTTTGGTGAAGAAATGACTTTTGCTGATTTGATGAAGGAATCACTCTAAAGTTTTATGTTGTTTTAATTTATAAAGATGATATTTTTAAGTTTTTATGATGCTAGGATGGATATTTCAAGTTCCAGAAATAAAAATGTCACTCTTATTCCTAATATGGCAAATACTGAAGTTTCCCCTTCCAATTCCATCACTAATCCTAGTTTTGATTCTACTCCTACTCCCTCATTTCATTCCAAAACTAATCCAGCATGGGTATATATTGCTTACAAGAAAGTGGGGATGCAGAATATATATACTTGTCTTTGTTTTTCTAATATTTATAAAGGAGGTGGCATACACAGGATGCAACAACATCTTACTAGTATTGTTAGTGACATTGACCGTTGTAAAAAGGTGCCTTCAGATGTACGCCATAGGGTTGCAGAGGATTTGAAAGAAACATCTAAGAAAAGGTCTATTTAAGATATAGGAGAAGAGAGAGGTGAAGAAGCATATGTTAGTACGCCACTTTTTGATAGTGTAGCTAAGAAGAGGAAAGGTCTTGGGGCTATGGATAACTATTTTCCTTCTATGACAACTCAGAGTTCAACCAAGCATCAAGAGTGTATTAGCATCGAAAGAAGCATAACACAATGTAAAGATGCTTATTGTTGAATGGGCTATAGTCAATTGCATTCCATTTAAAGCAGTGGAGTGTCCTTATTTCAAAGAGCTATCGATAGAATGTGTTCTATTGGCCTAGGTTCAAAGCCTGTAGTACTTATAATTTCAAAACCAATTTGATGAGAGAATGGAAAGAGGAATGTCAATTACTAATTGACAATCATTGAGTAAAATGGAAAGATAATGGATATACACTTGTGATCGATGGATGGACTAATGTGCGACAATGGACTTTGATAAACTTCTTAATGTATTCTACGCATGGTATGGTATTTGTTGTTAGATTCCATATTTTATATTTTGATGATAATCAAACCATATATAATAATCATAAGAGATTTCTGTTTTAATCAGAGTAAAATCAAGTTTCTAAATCAAAGAATTTATTATAATGTGCTTAGAACGTGATTCAAGACATTTAAAGATCTTGGGAGTGTTTTTCAAGATTCTTGTATTAAAGAAAATTATGAAAATATTTTGTTATGGAGGAATCCTTCAGTGAGTCATTCGTTGAAGGAGATGCCAATTATTATATATATATATATAAAATCTTCTTCCATAACAACGATTACTCGTTGTTATGGAGGGTTCCCTTTAGCAAGTGACTCGCTAAAGGTAATAGTTCTCTATAAAAAATTTTTTTGACTCAAATACTTAAGCTCTTTCTTATATTTTTTTTTCTTCATTGTTGTGAAATCAATTTGAAAGCCGATAGCTCAAGCTATAAGCTCGAACTCCCTCTTTATATAATCAATTACTTCTTGAAATCAATTTTTAAAACTTTTGATAGCTCAATCTTTCTTTTCAAAATTTTTTTACACCTCAAATCAATTCCTTAGAACTTCCTGATAACTCAAGTTGTAGACTCAAGCTCTTGACATTTTTTGTTAAACCATGTTAGCTCAAGCTTATTGGAAATTATGAATCAAAGCTATCTTCCATTGAACTATAAAATTTATTGATTTACATAGCTCAAGCTCTTCTTTATCATCGAACTCAAGCTCTTTAGAAATTATGAACTCAAGCTCTCTTCATCCTTTAATTGATGAAGTTAAATTCTTCTTTTAACTTTGATAGCTCGAGCTTCTTTTTCTCATGAACTGGAGCTTTCCTTTATCAACTGATAAACTAGAAACAGACATCATAGCGTAATTGTATAATCATCTGTGTGTTATTGGTATCCATTGTTTACTAATGCTTTTACAAGTTTGTGTACATGATAAAGAACATATTACAATTGGGAAAATGAATATATAAATTCAAAATTTCAAAAAGCAATTTTTGTGTCAAAACATTAAATGCTTCAATAAATGCTACTAACTACCTATGAAATCTAAATAACATTCTCTCATATCCTAAATGGCTAGTTTTTCTTTAGAGAAACTCTTCTTGTCTCACAATAACATTTTTTTCCAAGGTGACTCCAATAGATTTTCAAATAGTCACAACAAATATGGCAACAGACAATTCAATGGTCATCAACCTCAAACAAGCTATAAAAGGCAAAGGCATTTATGAGGATCAACTAACAAAAACTAAGTGCATTGATTATTATTACTATTTCATTAAGTGTAATATTAAATTTCTTAGCTTATAAACGTACTGAGTGTCAATGATTATCTATCCACTATGTGAGAGAGAATTAGCAAAAGTTTATTAAAGTCTATTGTGAGTTACTCAAAGTAGAGGGACCTTGAGTGGAGGACTTAAATTGCACAATGTAAGGAGGAGTGTCTTTTAAGTGCTGAATCGAGTCTATACTGAGGCGCTAAAAGCCTATTAAAATCTTGGGGAATTAGTGGTAACTCAGTGGTATACTGAGAAACTAGACATAGGTTAGGAGCTATAGACCGAACTAGTATAAATCCTCTATGTAATTGTAATTAAAGGTCGAAGAATATTTTAAGTCACTCAATTCACCCTCTATTGGGTGAATGCTTGCCTCAACATTTGTTAAGTATGTTGATGCTTCAGACTTAGTTAAAGATGACAAAACTTTATTCACATTGCTTTGTGAAGTCATTAAGTGTGTTGGTTCGAAGAATATTGTTCATGTGGTGACTAACAATGCTGCCAACTGTATGGCGTGTGGAAGGTTGATCAAGGACAAGTATAAGAATATTTATTGGTCAGCTTGTGCTACCCATTGTTTAAATCTTGCACTTAAAGGCATTTCAACCATGCCTCATATGTCAGACATTACAACAAAGGCATAGAAGATCACAGTGTTTGCTTACAACCACATGATATTCTTGTCCTGATTAAGGAAAAGGCCAGGTTGAAAAGAAATTGTTCATCCTGGAGCTATAAGGTTTTCCACCACCTTTGTTACACTTCACACGTATACATGCACAAGCAAGACTTGCAAGCCCTTGTTGTTGATAAACACTTTGTGACCATAAGTTATCTAGGATTAATGCCGGAAGAATTTCTAGTGCAATCATATTAGATTAGCCGGTTTTGGAGTGAGTGTTACCAAGTTGTAAAGATTGTTGCTCCTCTTGTCAAATTGCTGAGAATTGTAGATTCAAATGGGAAGCCTTCATTGCTATATGTTTATGAAGGCATGCAAATGGCAAGAGATGTTTAAGAGGAATAAAAACAAATACTAGCATTACCCAAGCAGTATCAAAGTGCGGTGGAATAAACATCTAAAGACCAATCTTCATGCAGGTTCATATTTATTGAACCCAGCATTCGCTTATGGCCTTAACCTTGTCAACGAGGGGAGATTAATGCAAGCATTGATTGATGTGATGGATGCAAACTCTGAAGGAGCAATTAATTTCCTCAAGATAATGAGGCAAGCAACCTTATATATTAAAGGCAAAGAATCTTTTATTAGAGATACATGCAAATTAGTAGCTCAGAAACTAGATCCCTATAAGTATTGATTAAAAAATAAAACTAATTATCTTGAGGTCTTGTTCCTTCAAGGAGAATGAAAGAAGAATAGGAGATTTTGTTGGGTTTGATTAAAAAATATTGAAATAAATGATGCTAAAAAAGTTTTAATTGTTTTTCCATGCTCATTCATCTTACCTCTAATCAAATAATTATTTAAGAAATGCCTACAAATAAATTAGGGGTTTTTAAGAAATCCCAATCTCGATCCCAGGAGTTTAATTCTGGGAATTTCCCCTCCCAGCCGGGATCAGAACATGGATCAGGATTAGCCTTGGTGATCCCGATCTAATCCCAGTCCCATTTTTTTTATCATTATAAATCAAATTATCCTTTTATTTGCGTATTTTTACCTCTATTAATTAAATTATCTTTTCAAAATATGTGTATAACATCTTTAGTTAGAATTAAACAGCATATATTATGATACCAATCTTAACTATATATAGTATAAAAATAATAATGAAGATGAAAGTAATAACAATAAACATTATTTCTAAACTCTAGATAAATTTATATAATTATTATAGTTTTATTAGTTGTTAACTGATTATTTTCAATAATAAAATATAAAGAATTTATTTAATATAAATATTTTTTAAAAAATAAATCGGGAAATCTTGGTCCCGTCCCGATCCTAGGTTTAAACACCCCTAATAAATTATTCCATTCATAATTGTATGAGCTAAATTTTATTTTAACTTTTTATCTTGTATTACTCATTAAGACGTATTGAGTATATCTGAGTGAACAAATGATAAAATTTAAGATTAATATAACTTTTGGTCTTTCCAATTTGACCTAATTTTGGTTTTGGCCCCTTAAGTTTAAAACAAGTGGTTTTGGTCCCTCAAGTTTACTCTGTTTATAACAATTAGTTCCTGAAGTTTGAAAATGACTCGGTCCTGCCTTTAATGATCTTAATTCATCTTACGTGACACTAATACAGTTAAAATAGCTTATGTGGCATGCTTATTAAGACAAGTGGCATGTCAAATGATATCATTTTGGTTAATTATAAGCTGAATATTTAATTTGAAAAGAAAATGAGAGAATTTGCCATGTCATTATAATTAACAAAAATAATACCATTTGATATGTTAACTGTTCTAATAAGCTTACCACATAAGCTAATTTAATGTTGGAGCCACATAAGATGAATTAACACAGCCAAAGGCATGACCAAGTCTTTTTCAAACTTTAAGGATCCACTATAAACAAGAGTAAATTTAAATGACTAAAACTACCTGTTTCAAACTTAAGGGACCAAAATCAAAATTAACTTAAATTTAGAGGACCAAAATTTATATTAACACTAAAATTTAACAAAACTTCACCTAAATATAATGCTGCTAGACTGCCTCAACCACCTACCTTCCGTTCTTGATATAAAATATATTTAGAAAGTTAGTATTGATCTTAAATATAAAATATACTCTTATATTTTTCAATATTTTTCTAATTTACCTTTATTGATGTTTCCTCAACTATAACTAAAGAGGAGAGAAAATGATGAAATTTAAAAATATGACTATAGATGTCTTAGAAAATATAAATCATACTAATTAACTCAACTAACATCCTCAATATAATTAAATTAAATAAATGTATCTCGAGTATCAATCAATGCCAAACAGAAATCCAAAGCCACATCATGCTTATAATCTGCCAATTCCAATTTTTTATCTTTAAAAGAAGACTCTTCTACATCATACACATAAATCTTCTCTAGCATATTTACCTCAAATAATGCAAAATCACTTAATAAGTTAATCCACACATCCATATGACAAATCTTCACAGAAAAAGGGATGATGAAACTGCAACAGTCCATTGTTTTAAGATCTTGCTGCTTTCAAGCTCACAAGACAGCCTAATTACCCTATAAAATTTACAGCATTCATGTCCTATGTCGAACTGATATACACACAAGACAAACACTCTCATCTTTTGAGTTTCTCAAGAACAAAGGAAACCAAAAATAAAAAACCCATTCAACGAACATTTAACTGACATTAAATTCTCCACTAGCTTGTGCCTCCTTGACCCTCTTTTCATATTCATCTTCTTCTTCCTCCACCTCCTCAGCAGCAGCAGCTCCATCTTTTGCTTCTTCTTCTTCCTCCTCCTCTCCTCCCCAGCCAAATCCACTGACAGACCTCGAAACTTGGGCAGGAGTTTTAGCCTCCTCAACAATCTTCATGATATCTTCTACACTCTGAAGAGAAAAGGTTGGATTCCCTTTCCTGTAGTAAACAGCTTGAGCCACTTCTGTCAATTCCCTTGGCAAGTTCTTTAGAAACCATGGGTGGGACTTGATCTCCTTGATGGTAATTCTCTGTGATACAAATAGCCATATAGAGTGACCACGTACTATTTGCAAGATTATATTTAAATATAATTCATTTTCTTAAGCAGGGCGGTTGGTTTAGCAGCACCACTCCCAAATTTTGCTGGGATAACTGAGTATTTGTTTGAACTAAACAAAAATGAAAGCAGCAAGCTACATTTCAGTCCTTGAAAAATGTTTGCTCTGTGAACTTAGCCTTTAGAAGAAAAGTACCAACATTTTGACTGACTCATTTTGTATAAAAACCCATCAATATTGATCCTGCTGTTAATTTCTGATGAGTTCTAAAATCTTTAAAATCAAATAATAGGAATTATCAGCAGAGGGTTAAATTAATGGATCACGCACATCATCATTCAAGGACCCCACATTGAAAAGGGCAAAGAAAGCCCTAAGAATCTATGATTATGAACTTGTCAGAGAACAACTAGAATGTTTATAGTGCCATAGCCACATAGTTTCTGCAAGTTTTATCAAGAAAACAAATACTCCTAAGGTCCTTAAAGGA
The DNA here is from genome assembly GCA_037177275.1 of Acacia concinna. NCBI lineage: Eukaryota > Viridiplantae > Streptophyta > Magnoliopsida > Fabales > Fabaceae > Acacia > Acacia concinna. Next base: position 3,511,401 of record JBAGKO010000001.1, on the reverse strand, counting down.
ATACCTATTTAACTAATGATTAGATTACGGAGGTAAGATAAGTCAGTTAATTGCTTGTTTGTTTTGACTTATTTTGGCTAAATAAGATTTTATACACAAAGTACGAGAAAAACCCTTCTTACATACTTTTTTCATACTTCGCAAATAAGATCTTATTATCCTCAAATAAGTTATTCCAAACAAGCACTAAATATGACATAATTTTCCTAAAACACCTTAATTCCTTCCTCCTCAATCCTATTTGAGGGGGTATCGATGGAAGTAATTTGGAAAAAAGTTGATAGATATAGGAAATAGGACCTATATTTAGGACAAAGAACAACTACCCGATTAGGTATTACATTAAGGACAACAAGAGTAATTAAAATGAAACTGAGTAGTGTTAAGCAGCATGTCGTATACATACCCTTGCTGGATTAGCCACAAAAATGTGAGATAGCAGGTGTCTACATTCCTGAGATATGTGAACATAGTCCGGGATCTTGTACTGAACTGACATAATTCGCTGCAAAAGAATGTAGGAAGTCAGAAAGGGGAAGAGTTTTATCAGTTGGAAGCATTTCGTCAATTTATCAACTGATATGGTAAAAAGAGGAAAAAAAAAAGATTACGTTTATAGTTTTCCTGAAGTTTCTGGGATCCTCTTGGTCCTCAAATGGGTATGCTCCCACTAGCATCACATAAAGAGTTACTCCACAAGACCATACATCTGCCAACTGAATAAACACATAATAGAATAAAATAGCAAAAAAACAGATCATTAGTATCTCATAATGTCATTGATATGGACACGGCGACACAGAAAATATCTAAAAAGTTCAGCCATACTTTGAAGCATCACAAAATGTAAGACAACAAAAGGGCTATTTTCAAGTGTTCATGCTGCAAAGAGTCAGTATTATAAAAACTCAATATGCCATAGTACTCTCAATGACAGTTGTAGAAAAACCAAGTCATTGAAGTATCAATTTGATATTTGACAAGTTACAGACCTATATCTTGATTGTCAAATATAAAACTGATATAGCTCTTCCCAGTTATTAAATACAAAAGAAGTTTCAGACTTTACAAGTCAAACGGGCAAACCTCAAAGTGCTTTCCACATCTCAAGGAATTAACACAAAGGAGATTACAAGATACTGAAGCTCATAGCTGGTAACTAAAATGGCTCTTTTTACAAGGAAATTTTTTAATGAAATTTGAGTTCTTATCAGCTCTGCTCAGCCCAATAGTTTAGTTCTATATTCACAGGCCATGAAAAAGAAACATAAAATAAAGACAAATTGAGACAAGCCCGTGTCAAACTGGGAGAAATAAGAAACATTAAAACCCATGAACAAGACAGTTCCTCTCCGTCAAAAAAGAGAGTCAATTTTATGAGGAAGGACTTGAGAGGAGTTAACAATTTATAGCACTTTAAATGCTACACGTGTTGTGTGCATTTGTGTTTAATGAACCATCTGTCACAATATAAAACTCTTTTGCATGGTTGAAGCTAGGTTACCTTTCCATCATACTCTCTCCTCGAAAGAACCTCTGGTGCAATGTAGGCTGGAGTTCCAACTGTTGACTTAGGTCTTGAATGAAGCAGAGATGACTGAGAGAATAAAGCTTACAAAAAGTGTCAAATATACCAACAATTAATTATTTAAATAACTTATAATTGATCATACTGATATTAATCTATATTTGGACCTTAGAATAACCAAAATCACAAATTTTCAGACGTGGAGCTGGGCTTCCATCCAATAAGGTGTTCTCTAGCTTCAAGTCTCGATGGCAAATTTGCTGCAGAAAAAGGAAAATTGCCAAGAAAATGACATAAAAGAGGAGGGAAGGAAGCAGATTATAGGCACACTCTTAATTGCACAATCCATTGTGGGGAAAATGTTCAGTTACCATGGAATGACAGTAGTTAACGCCTGAGATAAGCTGCTGGAAGAAATACCTAGCCTGGAATACAGCAAGAATGGCAAACAAATTAAGATACCTTTCTGCATCAAGTTGCTCTAAAGAAGGTGGGCATAAGTAGATAGTAAGAAACTTTAACAAGTCGTTAGGAAAAAGAGAAAAAGAAAAAAGGGATGTATCCTTACAAGGTTAAGGAACTAATGGAGCCTTGGCATTCCATTTTATTACTCAAATTACTTGAAAGCACAATTCTCTAAGAGAACTTACTTGTATTCTGTCCTCAGACCCAACATTTAAATGTGCTACTTAAGTTACTTGAAAGCATATTTCTCTGAGAACTTGTTAATAATCAGTCCTTTTAAACAACCTACGCTAAGTTGGATGTTCAATTGATTATATAATCTCCACTATTTCAATGAGTAAGGAAGAATGATTTCATCAAGTAGAAAATTCTACTAGCTCTCTAGCAAGCTGGAAATCACGACAGCTTTGGATCCAGACGAATTTAGAAAAAGATAATTAATTGAGAAGTGTTTTGAGTTCAACAAAAAAATTTCCAATTTTGTTGCTGAAAAATATCCGGTGTTTTATGGTTTTGGTGTTTCAGTTGTGTTGTGTCCAGGCCAGCTTATGCACCTCTTTATAGTCTGCCAAAAGCAAGGAATCCACACTAAAACTAAGCTAGAACCGCACATTACATACTCGTCTCCAGCCCCATGCAGTTGCAAACTAGCCAACTCTAACTGTGCTACCTAGCTAATGAGCAATTAAGCATGGTTTGTAGGTTTAGTTAGCCAAACACCCTCATGCTCTTATGAATCCAATGTCTACTCATTAAACAATTGTAAAAGCAATGACTTATGGCTCAATAAGGGCATGGTTCAAATTGCCTACCAAGGGCAAATTAACATGAAAAGTCATGACTTAAGACCAACCGACATCACAATAGACAGATTTAAAAATTAAGAAGGTAAGGCGTAGACAGATAACCTCATCTTCACTGAATCTTCCAGCATTGCATATTCGTTCAAAGAGCTCTCCACCTGCAGCATACTCCATGACTATTGCAAGATGTGTGGGAGTCAGTACCACCTGCAAAGCTGAAAACCCACATAAGACAAAAACCACTCTCAAACCAAAATATGATTGTTCATAAATCATGAGCACATGGGTACAGACCTCCTTGAAACGAATTATATTCGGATGGCGAAGAGATCTATGGTTTATAATTTCCCTGGCCACATTTGGATCAATCTGGAAAACATAGATTAGGCGTCCACAATCACAGACGTATATATAAAATGCTGCATGTAGCCAAAAAGGAAAAAGAAAACTAGACACACTGACAAGTGCTCAGGAATTGCAAAATAATAGTCGTAGATACAATAGTTTTCACTTTTCAGCTAAAAAATGTATACAGAGCGAGAAAGAAGTTCAGAAATTGCATGCACCTTGGGGCCTCGTTCAATGTACTTCATGGCAACGAGCTCCTTGGTCTCTTTGTTGCGCATAAGCCTGGCCACCCCGAAATTCCCAGATCCTATATCCTTCACCAGCTCGTACCTCTCCATCCCTTTCTCCTTCTTCTTGTTGTTGTTCTTCCTTTCAGCCGAATCAACACGCTGAGTATTACACCGTCAAATCCACGAAATACACGCTTCCGTACGTGCCTTACCAGTTAACCGCAAAGATCAATAAAAACCAATGAACTGAACTGTAAACCTCGGCTTCCAAGCACCAAAATATGAACAGAGAACAAGAACGAGAGAGAGACTCAAATGGATATTCAAAATTAGCAGAGAAGGTCGTGATTTATGGAAGGGTGGTAGTGGGATTTGGGAGAAGTTTTTAACGAAAGCAAGGAATCGAGTAGAAAATCGACAGCTGACTATATCATAATAAATAGAGTAAGGAACAGATGTTGCTTTAACGCCTTGGGAGTGCACAGAGAGGGAGAGAGATGCTGGGTCTGCGTGCAGGGAAAAGAGAACTAGAAAAAAGCATATATCTCTCTCACTGTATCTTCGGGGACAGAAGTTCCAATGATGATGACTGAAGACTGATGAGAGAATTTTCTCTCCCTCCCTCTCCATCTTTCCGTTTTTCAAATAATGTGAGTGGAATCTTATCAGATGTCCCAATCGCGTGAAATTTTCATATACAAAAATAATAAACAATCTTATTATCACAAGTCATCTTAATAATTAAGTAATTTCACAAAAATAAAAATTATTATAATTTTGAGAAATATTTACATACCCTTATTATTATATGGCCAAAAAAATGGCTCATCATTTTTATTTGCTTTTACAAAAATGAGCTCATCAATTTGTTAATTTTTTTAAAAATATTAAGATGTGTAGTTTTTTTTTTTAAAAAAATAAAATTTGATTTTTTTTAGAGGGGTTACATGTAAAACAAAATTAATGAAGAGATATGAAATAAAAGAGATAATGCTCTCATTAAAGTCCACGACTCTCTCTGGCTTAAAATATAAGAGACGTGTAATCGAATCTTTTGATTTAAAATGGCGGTTAAGAACAATAAATATGTCAGAATTATTATTCATTTTTACTAAAATATATTATTAATGAAGAGATATGAAATAAAAGAGATAATGCTCTCATTAAAGTCCACGACTCTCTCCCCCTACCCTTCTCTTCTCTCATTAGGAATTATAATTTTTATAGTTAATACAATAATTAATACATTGGTATTAAATAAGGGCAAAATTTAAAAAAAGAATTAAACTACAGGACATTCTTCAAATGTTTCTTATATTTTGGGACGGAAGGGGTATTAAATAAAGTTTAGATCACACAATACTCCTAAATTATATTCCCTCCTGTTCTAATTATAAAAGCCATTGACTTTTTTTTAGAGAATCTTAGAAAATTTTTAAGAAAGGTAATTATATTACTTAATTATATAATATATTGTGTTTTATTACATTATATATTAGTTCATAAGCCAAACAACATAATTTAAAGAAAAATGATAAATTTTAATGTTATAAAGTAATCTAATCAGCTCTTCTATAATTTTTTTAAAAAATTAATAAACTTTTATAATTAAGATAAAAGAGAGTATACTAATAAGCACCTCTCAGAATTTTATAATAAAGAGAGGATTTGGAGGGGAAGGTGTTACTTTCATGAAGAAAAAACTGTTGAATCATTTCCCAAAGAAGAGACACTTGGCAGTTGATTGGAAATGGATGTGCATGCGCCGCAAAAGAAATATCTTCAAATTTTATAATTTTAATATTCTCAAACGCAGAAGAGAAAAATAATTTTTCTTTGGCCGAGGTTAAATAATTGTTATCTCATTATTGTTTGAGAAAATTCCAAACAAATTCTTCTAACATTTTGAAAACCCAAATTAATCCCCCAATATTACTCATGCTAATTCAGCGTGCGAGGGCAGTATGATAAAAAGGAACATCTTCAAATTTTAAAATATCCTTTCGTATAAAAAATATATAGTTCAATTTATTTCAAACTCCATAAAAGCATTACTTCAATCTTTATTATAAGTTTCCTTCCAGAAGGAACAAATAATTAGGACCTTTCTTATCGATCTCAATGAAGTAGTTAAAATAATTTACTTTATAAGGATTAGAAAAGTGGTATAGGATGGTCTAATGAACATGTTAATGATAAATAGTTTAATTGTGAATTCATGATAATATAACTTTTTAACCTCTCAAGTTTGTCGCTATTTCGGTTTTAGCCCCTTAAATTTTAGACCCCTTAAATTTTAGACGAGTAAAACATCGGTCTTGGTAATTTCATAAAAATTTGGACTATTTTGCCAGGAATTTAAATTCATTGTGTAAAAATTAAGGGACTAAAATTAAGTGATAACAAGTTTGAGAGATAAAAAAATTATATTAACCCTGTAAAGTGAAAGAAAAAAAAGGAGTATAGAGATGAAGAATACGTTGTCATATACAGTTGTGTTCTATTATTGCAATTCTACAACATATGATTAGAAATTGACCTTTTAATACATGGGTGATTAATTAAGTGAGCCTTCTGCTCTTTGCTCTACTAATGGTATATTCATAATTATTTGGAGCCACTAACCCTTGTTGAGTTGTGTGTCTGTCGGTAACTTAATTATACTTGCTAATTATAGGGAAAAAAAGAGAGACTATTTTCCTTCATTCATATCCATGTGTTAATTTGACCCCAAAAAAAAAATTCATGTGTTAATTTATTTAATTATTTCTGATAGCAAAAGTTGGATCGCACCACACGCAACACGCCTATTTTGAATACATGTTAGGCAGCCCTTTAATGGAATAAAGTCGCATTTTTTGTCGTCATAAAAGTAAATTATTCAAAATTTATGGAAAAGGAAAACAGTGATATACAAAATGAAAGCGAAGTGATTAAAACGTGTATCAGAATAATCCAACCTAAAAGTTTTTTTTTTTGGCGAATCAAACCCAAAAGTTATCAAAACGTTTAAAAAACCCAATTCAATCCAATGCATTTTGTCTTACTCTTATTTATGACACACTTCCATTATGAGTTTTGACTAGAACCTCTAATTTTTTATTTATTAAATATAAATCATTTTTTATAGTTTTTAATATTTATAAGATATTTATTTATCTTTTTTCTAAAACCTTTTTGTAATAAGACCAAAATAAATATTTTTTCTGCTCTATAAATAAGATTGGAGGGCTATATTTAAATATGATTTGACTATCGGTGGCCTAATCAGCAAGTTCTCTCAAGGGCAATTTTTGGGAAAATACAATTAAATACCATTTAAACTTATAAAATCATAAAAGCTCTATAAGAAGGGGGGGGGATAGGGAAATGTTTGGGGAGGAATTTGAGTTTTATGAAGTTTGAGAGATTTTACCAAAATGGCCCTCTTTTTTAAAAAAAACAAAAACCCTAACTTAGGCTCGTTTTCTTGGTGTATGAGATTCAACGCCCTTGACTAGAGCTCTAGAGACAACTTCAATAATACGATTAACTATTTTAGTATAGAAATTAACAATTTGAACACCCCAAGTTGTTAGTCCTTATACCCAAATTGCTAATAATTATATTTAAGTTGTTATTGTCTATAATCAATTCATCACTATAACGACGTCAAAATGGCGTGATTGTTAATTGCAATACTCAATCTTTCATTGTTTAACTCAAGTTGTTCACAACACTTGATACGAGTGTTTACAATTTGAATATAGGTAAAAACAATTTCATAATAAAAATTAGCAAAATAGAAATAAAAACCTAAACACAAATGAGCTAAAATGTGACATTTGCAAATTTTTATACTCAAGCTATCAATAACATCTAATAGAGGTGTTGACATATTGAATGCATGAAATGAGAATTTCAAAATATTAATTAGAAAAACACAAATAAAAACCCAACCATAAACAAAAATCAGATTCTCTCACTGATTAAAACATTGAAGATGATGAGAAAGCAATTGATGATGATGTGGCGGTGAGTGAGAAAAAGCGTCAACTGTAAATGCTTCTCTTTTGTTCTCCCTTTCTCTTATTTCCTTTTTTGTTTCTCCAAAACCTCAGCTAGATCCTCCTTTAAACTAAAGCTATGGACCCGATCATCTGCTGAAAGTGAAGGTTGGTTGGTGAGGTTCATGGCAAGTCTCTCCTCGGTTCTTGATCTCCCACAAGTTCTTGTTCTTGATCTCTCCTTTCCATTTTCATAAATTCTCTCATCTACTCTCAAAACACATAAAAAACTCACAAGAGATTTATGGACACATTGTAAAAACACGATAACAAAATTCAACCAGATTCACCAATTGAATTAGTGAACTGATGAACCCATCTTGTGACTAATTTAGTCAAGAGTTTTAAATGGGTTAATTTGGTTAAATTTGATATTTTTTTTATTAGTTGTCCTATTTTATTATATTATGTGTAGTTTATCATCAAATATCAATATTTTTATTATTTTAACCCTAATTAGATTAATTTTCCCTTAGGGTGAAAGTGCAATTTTAATAAATGAAACTTTCACAATGAGTGTTTTGTATAGTTAAATTTTGAAAGGGTATAAAAATAGACAAGATATACTAAAAATGAAGTAATTCCATTAAATTGACTCAACCGTCGCTTTCTTTTTTAATTGGAGACTTACTTGTTCTCCCTCCATATCTTTCTTTGTTTTTTTGTTATATGAGACCGGAATCGAACTCAGATTTAATATCCCATAGGATATTAACCATATCACACGGCTTAGTAGTTATTGGTGTTCTCCCTCCATATCTATCACAGACATTTGGTGGAATTTAACAAAGTTGGTAAAATTGCACGATTTTTAGTAGTTGAGTCTACTTAAACTTAAGCTCACAGCGGAACGTTTTGTTGTAAAAATCTCATCTTGACCTCTTATTTTAACCATGGCTGAATCATGGACTGACGAACCATTACTTCAACTAGTTTATAGTGATGGGTTTGGTTTTCAGCTAAAAAAAAAACCTTCAGAAACAGTCTCTTTGATTTGTGGATCTGTACCAAATCCAAAATAAAATAGCCCGAGTAAGTTTTTGGGACCCGACAGGGCCCACTTTTGGTACACATCGTTTTATGTTTTCGACTGCCAAGTTCGTGGATTCTTCAATGCAAGGACATCTCTTTCCTCTCTCTCCTCTGTGACTGAGGCACTTCTCAATCTGAGAGGTTCTAGATCCGGCTGTTTCCGGTGCCCGCCATGTCCTTCGAATTTCGTTGCCTCTGCTTATCCGTACTCTCCGTTATCCTCCTCTTCTCTCCAGTGTTCGCTTCAGAGTCAGATCACAGGGTAAGTTCCCTCTTCCCTATCTGTTGCTCATTTTCAAACCCTTCACATCACTATCCGTTCTCTATGTTCCCTCGTTCTTCATTTCTTCCGATTCTGCCCCGTGGATCTAATTTTTTCTTGCTTTTGATTTCTGAATTGGGATTAGATCTGCCAGTAGTGGCGTTTCTAGCTGTTGCTTTCGGTGTTTTGGGTGATCTCGCTTTGGAATTTGATTTCAGTAAATTCACACTGTTTTCCTTGGTTTTTTTTTCTCCTCAGCTGAGGGATATTGTGGGTTTTTTGTTGTTGTTGTATTATGTATGGAATGGTCTGACGTTTTGGCGCTAGATCTTTAGCGGGCTTTGAATTTGATTATGCAGTTGTAATCATATTGGTATCTGTGCAATGCAGATGGTTGCACGTTAGTCATTGTTCCTGTATTTGGAATACAATTTCACTTCGTTCCCATGTTATGGTCAACTGGTGATCTTGGGTCATTGTTTTTTAAAATAAGTTGGACGCCACTATCTTCATCTTCTGATGGGAATTTACGCTACATTGTATTAAATTTGGCGTTATATATTATGTAAGAAGACGGGAAATTGTGGATAACTAGATATAAAACAATGCTGCAGTTTTTTCAAATTAGTGATTTCACTTTCATGTACCTAGCAATCTAGGTCAAAAGTCTCTGGACAGCTAGAGTGGCGTCTATTATTTTAAATATACTGTTAACTCTAACAGACATGAATGTTGGTTTTAGACATCTATCAGTAGAGTTTTGAGGTGCGAGGCAACAGGGATAGACTCGTTCTGGGAGGCATAAGTTAGAATTAAACAGTACAGATAAGTCAATGCTGTCTGATACCGTGACTCCGTGAGTGCTCCGATAGTTGGATTTCAGTGCACTCACCCTTATGCTTCAATCTTCAATTTTGATTTTAACTGAAAATTCGACATTGATTCTATTGAGCACACATTGAATCACTTTTTAATGTTCTTGCCGTTAGGTTTAGAATGACTACCTCCATTTGCACTAGACCAAACCATGGTGTATTAAACTCCAGTAGCTATCCCATAAAAAAGTCTACAACAAATCCATTTACTTGTAGCCGAGCATCTGCTGCTCTTCTGTTTTTTTTTTTTTTCGCTTCATTTAGTGGGTAGTTTGGCATTTCTACAAATGAATATATAGGTCCTCACTGCACAATAATTTCATCCCTGTATTCTAAAGTAGTTTTTCCTCATATATAATTATCCTAAAATCCTCCCTTCCCCGATATAATGGCAAGGATAGAATCTCTATCTTCACCTGTAATTTCCCATGGTCAATATATTTCTGTTTAAAGCTTGTATCAAATGTTTTTGAAGTATCAGTTAATGGCTTGGGCAGAATGCTTATCTTCATTTGTAATTGTCCTTGACCTGTATATTTCTATTTCAAAGCGTGGATTTAATTTTGTTGCAGTATCAGCAAGGAGAGCCGGTTATCCTTTGGGTGAACAAAGTTGGCCCTTATAATAATCCACAAGAAACATACAACTACTACAGCCTTCCATTTTGTCACCCATCTGACAACCCTGCACATAAATGGGGCGGTCTGGGTGAGGTACTGGGTGGAAATGAACTTATTGACAGCCAAATTGACATCAAGTTTCGAAGTATGTAGGCTTCTCCTTTTTATAGAATTACCTATAGGCAAAGCAGTGCCACTTATGTGTTCCCTTTTTCAGGAAATGTGGGAAGGACAGTTATTTGCCAGCTGGCTCTTGATGATGTAAAGGTCAAACAACAATTCAAGGATGCCATAGAAAATAGTTACTGGTTTGAATTCTTCATGGGTATGTTTTGTTTGTTTCCCTTTCTTATTGTAAAGAGAGTGGATAAAACAATTATGTTTTTCATCAGTCATGAATTATTGGGAGTTAAGGCATGCAGAAAGCTTGTTCTTACTTGATAATGATACCAGTATATGATAAAGTATTGCAGTTTCTTGTAAATTAATAGTCTTTTTGGCTTCCTTGTTTCCTATTTCATTTTATATGAAAATAAGAAACCTGGGTGAAACTCTTTTGAGGATTTTAGAAGGAATTATTCTAAAAAATGTTTAAAATGGTAAAAGTTCTAAAAGAGGCTTCCACTAGTTTCATTTGCAGATGCTAATAGATTTAAAGAAATGGAAATGAAGAATGAAAATTGAAAATGTTTTCAGAAACCCAAATTACCCTTAGTTCGTACTTGTACCTTGTGATTGCTATATTTTGCTGGATGGCCTAGTTTTATAGTGCTAGGAGAGTTTTCCAATTAGATTACAAGTATTTTGCAACTGTTCATATGGTTTCAAGTTATTGCTTGTGTTCATTTGCTCAATGGGTGTGGCTGAGACTTCAAGTGTTTTACAAATTTGGAAAACGATCTTGACTTGAACTGGTTCTTGAGGTAATGAAGATAATAATGCAATCTTGCATGGCCTTCTCAGTGATTGCTAAGATGTAAAAGTATGGGCATTTTACCCTGTTTATTGGAGTACTGGTGGATAGGGTTTTAAGGAAGCTTTAATTTTTTGTAATTGGAATTGAGAAAAAAATTTACTTAGTCTGACATTATGTTCATGTTTTAAGAATATAAATAGATTGATGGTAGTTGGTTTTAAAAGAGTGTGTATGTTTATTGACGTGGATAATCTATTGACATTGACTTAATTAGAAACACCTAACCCTAGATGTTGTAATCTAATTTTTAAATTTTATAAGCAGAATTTTCATCATGCTGTTGCTTTTTGATATTCACTCCACCATTTAGAATCACCAGAAATAAATAAGTGTGAAATTAAGAGTTTTTCATATATAGTTTGTCCTAGATAGTTCTTTAATAACTTATTCAGTGTTAGACCCCGAATATCATATTTCTTTTGAATTATCATATGTCACTGGAGATTTTGTCTGTATATTGCTCCTTGCTTCGCTCCCTCCCACGCACACACATGCATACACGCTTGATATTTCTTGTTCTAAGTTCTCGTTCACTTATTGAGTAACTTACATTGGACCTCTTTTTTGTTCGCTGCCCTACCTCATATGTTGGCTGGTATTTGACCTGATTTACACAAGTTCAGATGATCTACCTTTGTGGGGTAAGCTGAAGACCGCCTTTATCTTCTTCCATTTATTGGTATGATTTACCCTTTAATTCTTTTCATCACAATTTAATGTACTTATATTCATTTTTAAGGGTTTGTTGGGGAGCTGCATCCTGATAAGAACAGTGATAATGGCAAGCATGTCCTTTACACACACAAGAACATTGTCATTAAATACAATCAAGATCAGGTCAGTAGTTATTTAAATACTTTCTAATTCTAATTCTATTTTTGGGAAGGGTCTACAGAGCCATGAGATGCTGTACTTGGGTCTGTTTTTTTTTTTTTTGCAGATTATTCACGTGAATCTCACTCAAGAGAGCCCGAAGCCTCTGGAGGGTGTCAGAAATTTAGACATGACGTATTCTGTCAAATGGGAACCTACTAATGTCACCTTTGGGCGTCGCTTTGATGTCTACCTGGATTATCCTTTCTTTGAACATCAGGTTAAAAAGATTGCAGTAAATTTTGTATTTGGATTCAGTTTTTGTTGGATCTTTCATTGTCTTTTAGTGTTCAGATCCATGTAGCTCTTCCATTGGCCTTGTCAATAAATGAATTTTAAGTTCCCCTGGCTTTTTGCAGATACATTGGTTTTCCATTTTTAACTCTTTCATGATGGTCATCTTTCTCACTGGCTTGGTCTCGATGATATTAATGCGTACTTTGAGAAATGATTATGCCAAATATGCACGAGAAGATGATGATTTGGAAACCCTGGTGATGCCTAAGACTTATTTATCACCATTTTATTGAATATATAAATTATTTCTTCCCATAAAAAGTGGAGTGTTTCTGAATGTCAATTTTTGTTTAACAAAAATATTTCTAGGAGAGAGATGTTAGTGAAGAATCTGGCTGGAAACTTGTGCATGGTGATGTTTTTCGGCCTCCACGCAATTTATTTATTCTTTCAGCTGTTGTTGGCACTGGCGCTCAGTTAGCATTGCTGGTTCTTCTTGTCATCTTGTTGGCTATTGTTGGGATGTTGTATGTTGGGTACGTGACTCCTTAAATTTCCTGGAATATTTTTCTGCATAATGATTTTATCAGTGATGGCATGATTGTGCACAAAATCTGCTAAACTACTATATGTAAATTCCTTCAATGCTATCTGTTTCTCAGGCGAGGAGCAATTGTCACAACCTTCATTGTATGTTACGCCCTCACATCATTCATTTCTGGTTATGTGAGTGGGGGAATGTACTCAAGGCATGGGGGTAAGCATTTGCCAAAAAAAGTTGCTGCAATCTTCCTCGAGCTTGCTTTGGTGACTTTACTGCAATCTTTGTTCTGAATTCGTATAACCTTTCTTTCTTTTTTTTTTTAATAGGTAAAAATTGGATTAAATCCATGATTCTCACAGCATCGCTTTTCCCATTTATGTGCTTTGGAATTGGGTTTGTCTTGAATACAATTGCCATATTCTACGGGTCTCTAGCAGCAATCCCGTTTGGCACAATGGTGGTTGTGTTTGTCATTTGGGCTTTCATCTCTTTCCCTCTTGCACTTCTGGGCACAGTTGTTGGAAGAAATTGGAGTGGTGCTCCAAATAATCCCTGTCGTGTAAAGACCATCCCACGTCCTATTCCTGAGAAGAAGTGGTATCTCACACCGTCTGTAGTTTCTCTGATGGGAGGATTACTACCATTTGGCAGCATTTTCATTGAGATGTATTTTGTGTTTACATCCTTCTGGAATTACAAGGTCAGTTAAAACCCTATGCATTGTGTGGGTAACAAGGTTATTTTCCAATGTTTTTGGTCAGAAAGCTTATGTTTCTTGACAAAAACTATTTTATCCAAAGAAAAGCTTTAAGAAATAAGGGATCAAGTGAAGGCCTACAGGGGCTCTTATTTTCTTTCATGTCCCCACACCTTTATGTGTGATTAAGCACATCAATGCCTTTTGTTGAAATTTCAATCAAGTTTTTAATGATGGGGTGTGTTATCAACCATTGAATCCCAATTCAATGGTCTAGAAGCTTTGATGCTATTTTGTCCCAAAAGCTTAAGCTATATTAGGTAGAGGCCCATGCTAGTATTTAATTCTATATTTCCAAATCCCAACATGTTCCGTCTTGCTAATAGATCAGAGAAACTGGTATCCTTATTCAAAAAAGTACTTCTCGAACTGGCCAATAGTCTTTAAAGTAAACATTTTTATTTGAGTGGCAGTGGTGTAAACGAACATGCTTTGTGAGTTTCAATTTTGAACTTGGCTTATGTGTATTTTTATTTCCTTTTCATTGTGGCTAACAGGTGTACTATGTCTATGGGTTCATGCTGCTGGTGTTTCTGATTCTCATTATTGTTACTGTATGCGTGACTATTGTGGGGACATATTTCCTGTTAAATGCTGAGAACTACCACTGGCAATGGACTTCTTTCTTTTCTGCTGCCTCAACCGCTGTTTATGTGTATCTGTATTCAATATACTACTACTATGTGAAGACAAAGATGTCAGGCTTCTTCCAAACTAGCTTCTATTTTGGATACACCTTGATGTTTTGTCTTGGACTTGGAATTCTGTGCGGTAAGTAGTCAATTTATATTATAATTTTTTTTTAAAAAATATGCATTATCAGTTTCTTTTAAGCCTTGGTAGGATGACAAGTCCAAAATCCTACCTTCTGATCATTCAGTATTGTTGACTATAATTTTTTTCATAAGAATGTTCTATTTGGCCTGAAGTCTTCCTTGGAATGATGTGCAGGGGCTGTGGGTTATCTTGGTTCAAATTTGTTTGTGAGAAGGATATACCGAAACATTAAGTGCGATTAGGGGCTTATCTATGAGTTGAGACCTGAGAACTCCCCTAGTTTTGTTGCTGGAGATAGCAAGTTTTCTAGGGGAGGCCTCTGGTTGATGATGTACCGGGGGACAAAATGAAACAGCGTTGGTTGTAAAGTCACAGGGTTTTGAGCATGAGGATGTATACTTTGAATGTATTGGAAGGAAGCCCTGAGATTTTTTTTTCCTCCCTCAGATTGGAATTGGAAGCCGTAATTTAGAATGCAGGGATTGGTATTTTTATAATATTGATAGTTAGCCAAATATGAGACTCGTTACTTTTTTCAACAATTTTATATATAGTAGTTGTTGCTCTAGTGAAGAACACACTTATGTCGGATTATCTTGTTCTGGTTTAGCTATTCAGAGTATGCCGAGGGGGTGAAGTGTCGGATATGAATTTTGTACCAATGTCTGAATATTCTTCCTATTTGTTCTGTTCGGCTCCATCCCTAAAGGGTGTGCACCATATCGTCATTTTCTTTTTCACTTGCTTTCCTTAAATATTCAAATATTTTACCTCTTATTCGAATGATTTAATAAACATTAGCATATTTTAGTAAAAGTTTTGCTAAAGAACTAATTTAATATTCTGCAAACTTGTCACTTGAGGCAATTACCCAAATATAAATATGTATGTATAATATTATCCTGAACGGTTTTGGGTTTACATCTTTTTGTTTTTCTCTAATGGTATTATAGTCTTTTCATATTTAAATGTAACTAACTATAATTATAAGACTTGATTAACTTTATTTAGAGTAGTTAATGATGGTAACTAAGTTATTTAATCCTATCATATTTAATATATCATGATTAGACCAAATAATTTGTAGAAAATAGATAAATTTAAATATTTTAAAGTAATTTAATTAATTTTTTTAAAAAATTAACCAAATTTAATATTTAAGAGAGGAGGTAATATAGTCACGTGCCAATAAAATAGGATGCCAGTATTGAAGTTTCATGGTCCTTCGGCTGAAGAGTTTTATGGTGTCCTGAACCAAAAAATATGTTTCCCCCTTTTTACCAGTAAAAATTATATACAATGTGTGGGACATTGTCCGAATTGGGATAAAATTCCTCAATTAAAACTTTTGCCAGTGAAAAGGGCCCAATGAATTTTTATATGGAAAATATTTAAATCAAGTTCTTTATATCCATTTTTTTAAATTCTCCAATTACATATGATTATGTGTCCTATTTTTAAATTATTATCATTTAATTATAAACTTAAATAAAATAAATAGGACACATGGTCATGTATAAACGAAGCACTTAATATAATAGATGTAAAAAATTTGATGTAATTATGGTCTTTTTTATATTTAGTACCCCATAAAAGTTTACACACAAATAAACTTTGTAGTAATTTTATATTTTAAAAAAATCATCCTCAGTTAAGAACTAATTAGCTCTCTCTAAAGGCAAAAAGGGCAAAAAAAAAAAAAAAAACTCTCTCTTCAGGTAAAATAAAGGATAAGTATTATTTTTGTCTTGGAAGTTTACACAAACGAAGACTAGATATTTAAAAGTTTTTTTTTTGGAGAAATTTTATCTCGGAAGTCTCCAAACATAGTAATTTTGCCCTAACTATGATAGACCTAATAGTCAACGTTTGTTCCCAATTTTTGCCGATGTATCATTCATGTGGCATCCACATAACTTTTTTAGTAAAAGTTAAGGGGAAATTTTGCTACAGAAGTTGTTATCGAGGAGCAATTTTATTTCGAAAGTTGTCATAGAGGAGCAATTTTATCCTAAAAGTTGTCTTGGGACCTAAATTTTGCATCTAATCGGTTTAGCAAGATAGGTGTATGTGTAGGGGTAGCTCAAGATCAAAATAGTGATATGTTATGGGGGTTTAGGTGTAATTTAGGTCTATCTAATAGTCTTAATGCTGAATTATGGGGTATACTGTGGGCCATAAAGCATGCATGGAGTAGAGTTGGGAGGAGAATTATTGTTGAAACAGA
>JBAGKO010000001.1:3430523-3455976 GCA_037177275.1 Acacia concinna | reverse complement strand
TATTACATTATATAATAGTTCATAAGTCAAACAACATAATTTGAAGAAAAACGATAATCTTTAATGTCTTAAAGTAATGTAATTATCTTTTTTAAGATTTTTTTTAGAATTATCCAAAAAGGTCTTATAAATAGAATCAAGTGGAGTATCATCATTTTATGCTTGACATATCTCACATAATGCATGGAAACATGTTGGTATGAGATTAACTTTCTTAATGAACGAGTTAATGCCTTTTCTAAACAAATCTTGTTATAACTTATTTTGGCAAAAAGGCCATGCTTGTCAAACCTTGACTCCCATACATTAAGAAAGTCATTCTCATGATTACATCCTTAAAATTTGATGTAAAAGAGTATGCTTTCTTACAAGCATGACTACAATGCTTGAGCATTTTGTGAGAGATGCTAATCACAAAACAATAATATGATTTAGGTAAAATAATATTGTTGCAATTGCTTTTGTCATTGTCGGATTTTCATATGAAAATATTATACTTTTCTTTACAAACAAATCTTACATAAAAAATTTCAATAGCCACTCAAATGATTCGCTAGTTTCATCATATAATAATGTAGTACCAAATGTTAGGAGGGACAGTGGAGGCTTCGATTGTGACAAGCAAAAAAGACATATGGCAGCACACACGAAAGACCCATAGTGACATGGATGAGCAGTGATGTTGAAGGATTGAAGATGGCAAGCAAGAATGAGTGGCGGTGGAGGCACACGAGAACGAGCTACGGCAAGTGAGAATGACCATAAAAGACCGATCATGTTGGAGAATGAGCATAAGAGTAAGAGAGAATGGGGAGGAGAAAAGAGAAGAGAGGGTGTGGTTAGATAGGTTCAACAAAGAAGAGATAAATAAGGTTTTTATAATAAAAAACGACATGAATACGAATACGCGAGGGGTTCTAAATAAGTGTACCCAAAACCGTTCCACATCCCAAATTATAATTGGGGATGTGTTTGCCCCATATATTGCACATCCCTAATTAGGGGGGAACTAGGTCCCCAATTATAATTGGGGACGTGGATTCTCCACTTTTCACGTCCCCAATTATAATTGGGGACGTGGAATGTCTTTCCCTTTAACTTTTCCGTGGTCATTATTACAAAAATGCCACCGCCTCAATTTTTGACGTCCTTAATTTAAAAAACAGACGTTTTATGGGGACGTGAAATGTATATTTTGTAGTAGTGAAAGGTATATAGTGCTGGATGAACTTTAGGTAAAAATACATGGATATTTTTTACCCTTAACCCTTTGGTTTTTGTAACTTGATTTGATAAAAATTAAAATATATTATTCAGATCCTACATTTTAAATAATATTTACTCAAGATGATTCACAATGGAATTCATTCTCATGAAGATTGAGTTTAATTTTACACAACTTAGTTACCGTTCGAATGAGTTTTACGTTATTAAAATTTTAGAAAAGAAAATTTGTTCAAAGTGTGAATGAGTTTATATATTATAGAAAAAAGGAATGCATTCATATTGTGAATGCGTTCCTTTTTTTATTTGACCGGCACGCGCTCCCATTCATTCAACTTTTGTATTACCCAGCCTTTTGTTTTCCCCTAGAATTCCACGCAGCATGGTGAATAAAAAAAGAAACTTCCTTTCTAAGATATTCCCATCAGCAATAAATAGAACCCAAAAAAAATCCAAAGATTCACTTATTGCGTCGTCAAATCAAGGTTTTCATGTGAGTATACATGATTTCTACATGTATATATTTACATGCAACATCCTTCCACTCTCAAATCCTTTTGGTTTCATCAGCTCCTCCATTACATCTTCCTCCTTTTTCAAAGTCTGGAGTTTGTGTCTTAGCTAGCTGCATTATTTATTTCAACTTGAAGCTTGACTTTTCAGCTGATTAAGGCGCATCCTTTTTGTTAATTTTTTTTCTAAATTTTTATACTACTTTTGTTGAATAATTGCAATAAGAGATATTTAGTCATAAAATTGTTTACAAGTTAATTTTCTTAAAAATTATAGATGTATACATGTAATTAATTTTCTTATAAAAAAATTGTAGTTTAATTTTACTTAATTATAAGATTATATGCATGTTCAGAACAGATATTCCCATTCATATGTAGCATATATGTTTTTTTAATATGCATTAGTATTTAGATACAATAGGATATGTGTTCTATAAATATGGCTTTTTATGAAAATATATAATACCAAATCACCCAAAATGCTTAAATAAAATCATAAAAGTTAAACAATCTTAGTGTATGTTTGATTGTATGTTAGAAGTAGAAAATGCACGGTAGTCCTAACAATTTTTGTTTGGAATGAAAGGAATAAGAGGCTCTACCCAAATTATCATTTTTTTTATCTGGCACCAAAATATCATATTGAAACCAAGTGTTTTATACTTCTACTTCATGTGGCTTCCATCCTCCGACCGTACTTTTTTGCATTTCTCCATGTTTGTGCTCAATGTGTGTATTCAAACTTTTCACTCTTTAGTCACTTTTGTCCTAATGTTGCTTTTCAATAATTTAATAATTTTATTTTTGTATTATATTTAACTTATAACTGCAATGTTTTATTTTCTTATGTTAATTACGTCTTGCATTTTTCGTGAAATAATTTGTTAATTTTCACTAGTAAAAGTTCATTTATTTTTAATATCCATATAGGCGCTTCACTTTATATATTTAGTTTTCGTGGGCTGAGTATACCTTATAGTTGTGGGTTAAAGGAATTTAAGTGTGCCTCCGCTGCCACAAGAGAAAAATCCCATGAATCTACAAGCAATTAATGTAAGATATACTCACCTTAAGAAAACTAAACAAATATCTTATTATCCATTTAAACCCTTGAATATAAAAGAACAAGAGACTCTAACTGTTAGAAGATATCACAAGATTGATCAAATCTTGATAAATCTGCTAGCTAGTTCAACCAAGAACCTTAAAGACTATCCACTCTTATGTCAAAAGGCAGAAAACAACTTTCCATTTCTCCAATTCAAGTCTCAAGTCCTACAAATAAGGAGGTACAAAGGATTTCAAAAAAGTCTTCAAAGCTTACCTAATGTGTATTAAATGCAACCTAGAAAATAAAAACTAAAACTTAATACAATGAACTAAGAAATTCAAAAGTCAAATCTACAAACTACTTAATTAATAGGGAAAATAAAAAAAAAAGACAATGAAAATAGAAAAATCTCAATTCAGAATTCAGAACAATAAGATTCAAAAATCATAAATTAGTCTTTTTGTACTTTTTGCGTAATTATGAAAATGCCACTGGATTTTTAACAACACAAGTATTGTAATTTATAATACGAGTATCTCAATTAACAATATCAGCATAAACAACTCACAGCGTAAATACGTAGTACCTAAATGCTTCTGGTGTTGTTAATTTAGATACACGTGTTATGAATTACGATACTCGTATTATTAAAAATCCAGTGACATTTTTGTAATTATGTAAAAAAGTACAAAAAGACTGATTTGTGATTTCTTAATCTTGTTATCCTGAATTGAGATTTACTTATTTCCGCTATCTTTTTTTGGGATTTTCCCTAATAAATATCACACAAATAAAATAAAAACATAATAAGCATATAACGAACAAAATGTGATTATTTTGGTCTAAATGAGTCTCCCATGTGCAGAACTAGGCTCAAGCTTTTTAATTTGAGGCCTCAAAGCCCAAAATGAAATCAAAAGCTCTATTTTAAGCTCATATTGAATTAAGGACGTGATTAACATTTTTATTAAGATTTATTGATCCAATTTCCATTTGCTCTACAACAATATCTTGAACTAATCCAATCAATATTTCCTTAAATATTTTAGCTTTTGCACTTGTGATTAGTCCAACAAGAATTTGTAAAGGCTCATTTGAAGTTAAAGAATGGTATTGCTAATATGTATTAGACTGAGAGGAACTTAGCCGATGACACCGGAGATACATACAACAGGAAAGATGAATAATAGCAACTCCCAAGGCGTAACTTTAGTCCTCTCCTCACTTCAGCTCGTGATATCTGCCTCCCTCCGTGAGGGAGGCTTTGTTGAAGGTATGGGAGTCAGAGCCATAAATGATGAAGAGGAGGGAGCGGAGATGGATGAAGCATGGAGGTGAAGAAAGGAAGAATAGGGACGGGGAGGAAAGGAGGGTGTGTCGCTTTTTTTAAAAAAAAAAAAAAAATTTTTTTACATGTGTAATACTTAAGTGTAACACCTTTTATAGCCTTTACTTTATCTCATTAGAGATATTAGAATTACTAGTTATGACTTCAAGTTGGGAAAATGGGAGAGAAATTTTCTTCTTTATCGCTATAATATTCATCCGCCTCTTATTTTTGACCAACTTTAGAAAATCATAATTAATTCTAGAAAAATTGAAACGTAGTGATTTCAAGTTCATTTGAAAGCTCTTAACATCCTCTATAAGGAAAAAATGATCTCACATCCTGAATGCATGGCATCAATCACGTGAAACCCCTCAAAGTTGTACTATTCATATGGTCAATTTGACACTATTTATTTAGTCATTTTTCAATTTTTCAAGATTTTTGGTATAACTTTGGGAAGGCATAACTTTTGCTAGAAAACTCCAAATGACATGATCTACCACTCCAATTACAGCTAAAAATATCCTCTATTAGCATGCAAAGGCTCGTGGTCAGACTCAGTTATTTGCTCAAATTACAGCCAACCCAACTTTAAGTCTTAACTAGCCAAAAATTAAATGCCAATGTGACCATAATACTTTGCAATATTACTTTTCCCTTATACCATAATTTTAACGATACTTGGACAGCATGATGGCATAGGTAAAGCATTTTCATACACTACAATATGTCTCAATACATCCAGTAACAGTCCAGTATAGTTCAGTATCCAATATATTACATTATACATTTATCCAAAATACACAGGAAGGCATAAATAACTATCTCTCTCTCTACTTCCTTTCCTTGCTTCCTAAGGTACCTTCACCTGCATTGTGGAGAGGGTAAGGTTTCTTGGGAAACCTCAGTAGCATAATACTAATAATAACATAATAATGCAATGCAAGTCATGCTGAATGCTATGCTCGTACTTATTCATCTAGTGCCCACTTTCTCTCGGCACTCACCGTGTATAGGGAGCATGCACATGACTCTAGCTCTAACATATTGCTAAGGCACATAAACAGCGAGTCATACATATCAAACATAACATGCTACTCAACCAGAACATAGTGAAACAAGCAACAACATAAAGCATACAAGCAAAGCATCAAAAGGTTAAAGTTATAAGTTCTAGCTACCACTTATTCTAAATGCTATAGGTGCTTTTTCCCTGCTTCAGTGGATACTATGTAACACTGCTACACTGCCTGGACATAACACAACATTACGGGATCAATGTACGCTACTATTATTAGCCCAGAACTTCCTTCCTTCTTAACTGTGGTTTCGGACTACCCTTTCCTTTATCTGATTTCATAGGCTTATCTCACACAACTTTCGCCTCCGAATCCATTTGTGACCTCTGTTTTATCAAAATCAAACTCCTTCTACCCTCTCCCCCCTTGGCTGAAACATCCCCTTAACTTGGGGTCCCCGGTGATTTCATCAGTTCAGCGTTCCACATGCGTTCTCTCTACCTTTCCTTAGGTAAAACACTGCTCTGAACGCATTAGAACCATGAAACCAATGAAAATCAAACCACATCACCCTCTACAAGGTCTGGCCGAAACCCCCTCTTCTTACTCATTATCTACAAGCCTTTTCTACAAGCCTACACATTATCTATACTCAACTCTATTCAAGCCTACACATTATCTACAAGCCTTTTCTAACCCGAATAAACATCATACAACCTTAATCTCTCTCCCCCTTGCTTGACCGAACCCATGGACAGCATTTCACCATAAGAAATGCCTCCAGAACCATGGAAAAGAGGGGAAGAATGAAAGAGAATCCAAGCTAGAGCTTACCTGAATCGCTAGCTCGGATAACGTGGCTTGAATCTCTTCGAAAAACTGTGTACGGGGGTCGAGTTTTCAAACTGCCAGAACCTCCCCAGGGGACCTCTTTCATGCGCCAAAATGAAGGGGAGCTTGCTCTTATTTATAGACTTAAGGAATGGCAATATTGTAAATATGTAGAACTTTAAAAATTATTATTTTAATGCACCTCCTTTCCTTCCTTGCGCCAATGTCCATTTCTCTAGACATATCTTGACTTCTTGCTCAAGCCAAAGTGGCGCAAGGTGCAGGTGGGTCTGTGGGGCCCACCTGACTTAGTATATTCCCACAACTTCTCCTATACTGTCCTATTTAATATAAAAATTTTAGAAAATTCATTTTACATTGAAAATTTCTGAAAAATTACCCAAAAATCTAAAAATAGCCCATAAAGCTACCATACAAATTTCATAATTTTTTTAGATCTGGAACTCCAAAAAATAATTTTTCTGCAAAGAAGTCCTTTATACTAGCGATAACCGATATTCCAGAATTTTCTAAAATTCTTTTGGACTTCCTCTCAACCTCCAACCAACTTCATTCATCCCCTAAAATATTATACTAATTTTTCCCAATCCCAGTCCAGAACAAAGAGTCCCTTAAATATCTGTTGTAGTTAATTTCTGGCCAAAAACCCGGTCTGGCCAAAAATTAATAAAATATTCATAAAATCACTAAAAAAATCATATGGCCTCTAAAAATCATTTTGACTATCCCATGATGTTCTGGATGCTCTAAAATAATTTTTGGGATTTTATGGGAATTTGTGGGGCTTTCAGACCTGTCCAAAATTCAGCCTCTAACTTTGCCGAATTTTCATTCTTTGCACATAGGTCCTTCCCCATACTTCACTTCAAAAGTCAGAAGATCTCTCTCTCCTCTCTTGATTATAGCCCTCTATCCATCCCAAATACCTCATCTAGGCCTCGAAAAATATCTGGGTACGACCCTCGTCTACCCGAAATAATCTCTCTAGGCTTAGAAAATTTTTGGGATGTTACACTACTGCACTAATTGGAGATCCTTACACTCTATATTTGGATGTCCCGAAGCTGCAAGTTGTTTCTGATGCTCTCGAACAAACACAAGCTACCACCCACCATCATATGCAAATTACATACGGGTTTTATAGGGTCGTTGTGACTTATGTTTGAAAGGGGAGGAAGGTACATCCATCCCGTTTCATTATTCAAAGGTTGTCACACTTAGTCAAGCGATAGGAAATTTTATACTTTAGTCAAAAAATCTTATTGCCACATCCACGACACCTCTAATGGTAGGTAATATCTTACTTTTACTTGAATTTTCTTGGGCATCCTACTTATAATATATATTTTATATTTTATAGAAACAAAAAGGTGAGGAGAAGTATGCCTTCTTAGCAAGAATGCAGAAGCTCTTCAAAAAAAATACACTAAGATTCACTTGGAGATGCCTATGGGGATTGTGGGTTTTATAACGACCTATCCTTTCGGCATTGATAACAAGGATGTTAGGGAGTTATTAAATTTGGAGGAGATTGACCTATCATGTAATTTTTTCCCCTATTTTTAACTTCAATTAATGTATTGTTATTTAGGTTTTTAACTCCAATTAATGATATCATAGGTACTTCCATAACTTGTGCAGCATATTTGGTACAAACAATCTATATGGCTTCTTATGTCCAGCGCACATGACAAAAGAAAATAATAAGTTGGAACTTAGGATGAGCTACATAGGCTTTACAATGGGAGAGACCAACTTGACTTGTTATTTAGCTCCAATTGATGAATATTAAGTAATATACTATTGTCTACTTAAAATATTTTTCAGTTTGTTAAGGATGATGTCTTTTATCTAACTTTAGTTTAATCTATATGTGTTGTTATATATTTTATTGGAGTTGTGTGTTGTTTCTCCTGTGATCAATGTTGTCTATTAGTTTGATCCCCTGAAAAAAAGAAGAAGCCAAAACTAGAGTTAACATCCGTATTTAACACGTAATGTTATTGTTTTTTCATCAATAAACCTTGACTTAAATAAATTGTTTTAATGTGTATTGATTTCCAATGTATAGGGCGTTAAAGGCACAAAGAATCATGGGGGGATATGGGAAGGAAAAAATAGTAGCACTACTTGGTTTATCCCATAGTAAGAAATTTGGTTTCAGGTTTTTTCACAAACAGTCATTTTATATACTTGGTTATATGTTAACCATTTCATTTTGGTTGCTAGTACCCTCAACAAGTAGGGGGAATTGAGTGTGGATACTATGTTCTTCTTTATATGAATAATATAATTCAAAGTGAACAAACTAAAGATTTTGAAGAGGTAATCGCTTCTTCATCCTCGAACAATAATATTTTTACTATGTCAGTTATCCATTGCTTCATTTACTTAATCAATGTATCATAATTACCTTATTTTTCAATTTGTAGATTTTCAGTAGTGAGGCCGCTTTCCTTGTGATGATGACATTGATATGATTAAAGACCTTCTAACTGGATATCTTCTTGGACTGATTGATGGTGAGTAAAGTTCATTTTAAAAGTTTTGAAAAGTTTTATAATCTTTTATGTTAATTATAGATAGTAAATATAGTAACATTTTGATTAACTAGTATTGCATGTATGATTAAATAGTAATTGGCTAAATATCTGTTTATGTAGTAATTGGTTGGTTGGATAATTGTTTATGTTATAATTGGCTGGATGACATTCCTGTCCAAATTGAATCTATGGAATGAAAAATATGTGTAGAAATTATGTTCTAAAAACAATTAATGTCCACATTTTGAATAAGGACACAGTATGGGACATAAGGGACCATAAGGAGTCCCTAAATTGTCATTTTGGGGATGTGGTATGTCCCCTGTAACATCCTAGAGCCCTCCCTTGTAGATATTGTCCTTGTTTGCAATCGTAGCCAAGAGTAGGATTTTGTTTCCTTGGGTGCAGCCGTAGCTACCCAGAAAACGCGTCCACGAGGGGAAGGTATCCACACCCTTATAAGGCATGTTTTGTTCCCTTTCCCAATCGATGTCGGACTTCACACATAGAGCTCTCCCTCGTAGATATTGTCCCTGTTCTTCACTTTCAGAGGCATATATACATTTGCTGGAGAAACAAAAAATCCAAATTTCAAATTCAAGTCTTGTGGTAAAGAGAAGTTCTTAAATATGGAAAAGTTGCTAGTATATCATGGGAGGAAGAAGACTTGTAGTATACATTCAAATATCAGATAAAAATTCTCAAGAGGCTATATAGGGTATATATTTGTAAATTCTTGATAATCATTTGTTTTCTTCAGTACTGTGATTTTGGGAAAAGCACTTTACACCAAATTAAAGAAATGGCTACATCTGGTGCAACTTCAACGACAAGTTCAGAATCATATCAGCAGCTTCAAAGAAGACCTTCCCTTCATCAATCATCAGATATTGGCAATCTCTATCATATATATATAATCACTGATATGCAAGTTTCTTCATGGGTCAATCTTTTCTTTCCTTTATAGGACTCGAAGCTTGACACTTAACTAAGCCGTATCAATATATTAGTTGGTATAATAAATGCAGACTTGCATAGGCAACGAGATCGAAATTTGTAAAGGGGCCTATGGTTTCTTACACATCTCTAGCTTTTCATAGTTCTCTCCAAGAGGCTCGTAGAATCATTATAATAACTTAAAACTACCTTGATTTCTCCTTCTGCATTCATGTCAAACAAAATATAGTAGATCATGAAAGAATGATGATAACAACACTAGTCATTAAATTCATGTAACTTAACACTAAACTTCTTGCTCTTATATACTCCAACGATTCTAAATATGGTTTTATCTATTGCTTGTTTATGAAGAAACTAGAGAAAAATACCTCAAGCTTTGTTTACCTCTTCATAAAGCAGCAGTGTACTGAAAAGTGATTGGAAAGCAGTAAGTCGCATCATAGATTCAACCCTTCTGACAGTGGCCATAACAAAGGGCTATGTAGCATCAGGAGCAAACCGTGTCCACTTGGTTGAAGAGTTAACGAAAGAAATGGATAGAAATGACCTGAGGTTTCAAGACAACAAAGGGAACACCAAGATTATTGTTCACTGATTGAAGACTTTTTATCATTAGCCTTGGGGTCCATAATAAGAATTTAACTAAAGATTGCGTATAGATAAATCTAGGATCGTTCTCTCTTCTCGAGGAACCTTTATTTTGAATCTCTAAGTTAAACTAAGTACTAAAAGCATAATTAAAAATGGGGTTTTGAAATTGGTTTTTTTTTCTTTAAATTAAAATGAAAATCGAACTATGTTAATATTTTTAGTATTTTGTAATAATAAGGAAACAAATATTGTTTTGGATTATAAAGGAATATAATAAAGTGAGTTCTTGTAGTAAAGTTGGTGGCTTTTCTAGCTTCTTAACATTATATGGGAGTTAAAATTGCATCAAGTCCAATAAAAACAACCCTAAGCAATCACGTTGGGTCCAATCTACCTAAATAATGATGAATCCTAAGATCGCATTTATAGTCATTTCTTAGATAAATTGTTAAAAACCACTTTATGTGTATTTGAAAATAATTTTAGTGCACTTGTTTCCTCTTAATGAGAGCACAATCGTGACATTCAAATTACAATTAATTCATTATACAATCCAGATATCACATAGAATGCATAATTTATTAATCCTAAAGGAGACAAATCGATATAAGTCTTAAATGCACTCATATAAAATTCAACACAAAAATAATTTAACAAGTCTTACAAATATGTATTAAGATAAAAATCAAGTCAAACAAAATTCAAAATACATAAAGTAAGCTTATAAAAAATATTAAACTCCCATTTGTAGCCCATTGAGGCTCTAGCCACCTCCTTCACCATCAAAACTCAGAGAAAATTTAGCTACTCATCATCTTACACATAGCCACGCAATTACGAATGAAGAAGCCCATGTGGTCAAATATGGAGAGAGAGAGGGAATGATAATGTTTCTATCGAAGAGGAGATGAGGAGAGAAGAAGGGATGATGGTGATTTGCGAATGAAGAAGATTGTGGTTAATGGCTGGAAGGGAAAAGGATGGTGAGATGGAATGGTGGGCTGACGGTGGAGCTAGAGAAGGATGAGCAGTAGCGGTGGGTGTATTGTGCTCGGGGGTGAAGATGGTGATGGGCCACGGTGGTGAAGATGGCAGAAGGATGATGGTAGTGATTGGGTGAAGATGAAAATGACAGTGGTGATGGCTCGGTGACTAGAATGAAGGTAGTGGGTTGAAGTGCTCTTTGTTCCTCATCACTGTCGTTAGTGGTAATGATGATGGGTGGAGGGAGAAGCAGATGGTGGGTGTATTGTGGTTGTGTGTTCTCTGTTTGCAGTAGAGATGACAATGGTTTGGTGAGAGTAAAGAGATGGCAATGATGGAAGGTGGTCGATGGTTGTGATGATGGTGGTTGATGATCGTGATTGTGGAAGGAAGGAAGGATCAGCATGCACTGTGTCTTGGTACTGTGTCCGCATCTCTCTACTGTGTCTGCATCTTCTCCTTCCATCCCTTATATATATATATATAATTATGTAATTCCTTCTATTCCAAGAATCAATCTAACTCTTTGATCTTTTCCTTTGACCTAGTTTCCTAATCTAAAAAGAAAAGTAATTAAATAAGAAATACATTAATTTCTAAAAATAAACCAATTAAGGTAAATCATGAAATATAAGATATTTTTAATCTTTTTAAGCTTAATTTATTGCAAACAATTTTAATCACAATCACTTATAATAAATGCAATTTAAGTCCAAAATTATGATTAATTGCCCAAATATATCAAGGAATTTTCTAAGAAATGTGGTTCGATCAGTTAAGTATTGACAACTTTACAGGACTTTTTTTTCAATAACGCAATTTTGTGAGGGACTTTTTTGTAATTACGTGATTTTGTGGGACCATTTGATTGTATAATCCCTTCCTTGGGACCAAATTGCAATTTTCCCTAACAAAATTTGTTTCTTACCTACTGTTATTGAATTTAATGCATAGCTCATAATCACGTTGAGGTTCAATGGGGCTATCATGTCAAAAAACCAAAAAGCTTCAAATGAAATCACGCATCATCTAGCTTTAGTTTTTCATCTTGCCACTTCATATGAACATATTGAGAAACTCATCAATGGCATTTCAATTACTACTTGTGTTGATGAAAGTTTTATTGGTTTTATATTCTTTGTGATGTTTTAATCACGACATGCCTATCCCTGCCCAAATAATAGAGGAGATTGTGTTAGGGCCTTGACAATCAATGCAAAACTCTATCAAATATTTTACAAACATGGATCAATGATGAATTGTGCCAATGCTTGGTCATTGTCCACACAAATTGTATGGCTTGAGTCCCTTGATGAATGAGCGAGAGCGGCTGCATCATTAGTCTATGAGAGCAATATCAGATTTAGTACTTGTAACATTGACACCTTTGTAAGCCTATGGAGGTGCTCAAAGTTATGAAAAAGAGAGAGATTAATATCTTTTGCCTTCAAGAAACTAAATGGGGTTGGAGAAAAATCTATGGAACTTGTAGATTCCAAACTTTGATACACATGTCAAGTTAGTACAACAAACAGGGTTGGTGTCATTGTTGATGAAAAGTGGAAGAATAATAGAGTTAAAGTACAATTTACCCTTTAACATTTTCAGAGAGAAGCAATTTTAGTCCTAACGTTTTTTTGCCCAATTTCCGTCCTAACATTATTTATTTGGGGCAATTTGTATCCTCACTAATAGATCTGTTAAGTTTACTGTTAAGTAAGGTTTGTTGACCAATGATAAGGCCATGTTGTTGATGAGCCGGATAAAATAATATAAGAATATGAATTAATAGATCTGTTAAGTGCATTATATGACTGTTAAGTGATATTTGTTGAGAAATTAAAGTTATTTATTTGGCGTAATTTATATCCTCATCGTATTCTTTTATTCACCTTATTAGCCACATGGCATCATAATTGGTCAACAAACCTAATTTAATAGTCAACTTAATAGATCTGTTAATGAGTATATGAATTGCCCCAAATAAATAACGTTAGGACTGAAATTGGGCAAAAAAAAAACTTTAGGCCATACTAAAATTACTCCTCTCTAAATATGTTGCCAAATGCACTTTAACTCATAATAATATGATAAGACTGTTGGTATTAAGAAAACGCATGTAAGGAGATTAAGAAAGATGCAAGGGGTAGAAAGAGAAGAATCCACTGGTCCACAAAATTTTCCAAGGTTCTAGCATATGAGGAACTAATAATGATGAGCCAGTCTGCTCTTAGATTAATAGTGTAAGTTACTTTTTTGGATATACTCCCTTCGATCCTTAATATATTGCCTGTTTAGAGAGTTGTCTTGGTCTAGTGTTTTGGGTGTCAGAAGCATTTGGTGATAGCATTGAGCAATGGGCAAGATTGTATTAAAATAATCAAACAGTGAGATTGGCTCTTGTGAAGAAAATGCCATTTTTATTTTAACCCACAAGCACGATATATAAAGTAAAGTAAGAGGTAGACTTGAATTGCTTGAGAATGCTACACTTTATTATTAGTTTTCAAATACTTGTTTGCTGCTAAATATTCCCAACTACATCCATCATCAAATTGAAAATAAGTAGAAGATTGTAAAGGTGCTTAGTTGGAGAAAACTTCTAAGGTTATGTATAATGAGCTAGTTGGCAACTAAAGCGAGCATTGTGAGTGGTGGGGGTTCGCTAACACAATAGCTTTAGCAAATTTCTATTTGGTTGGACAGCTTTCCTTGTAAGTCAATAATTACTTGTAATATTAAATTTGACATGTCAACTAGATCAATAAGAACTATGGATCCAATGAAAAGAAATATTAAGGGAGGTGTTTAAAGAACCAAGGTAATTGTTGTAGAGCTTGTAAGGTGAACACTAAGTGTGACATCCCCTTTGTTGATACAGCTTACATAGTTGGATAATTGAGCCACTAGAACACAGGTAGGGAGGACAAATCCTGCCTAAAACATTATCAGCAAGCCAAATGCCTTTACAACCAAAACACCGTTAGGTTTTAGTACATGTTGTATGATGAACCCAATGGAAAGTAGTAAAGGTCTTCCATGGATAAGAGAACAATGGAACTTGTAAGTAGATTCAAGATTTCATAAATTTATATTAAGCAAAAATCAAGTGGTATTGAAATTCACACCTTTTAAATGCAAAAGCAAAATCATATAGGGAAAGTTTTATTCCAACAGACAACACAATCCCACTAAGAGCAAGGGCATATAACTCTTTAAATACCCTAGAGTTGTTGAAAACTCTTATTTCTTCCATTATTAAGCTATTTTAATACATAGATTTGGAAATATTTACAACCCATTATATATTCAGGACAAAGACACCAACTAAAGAGTCTCATGTCGTAGTGTCTTGGTCCATATTTAACACACTATTAAGTTTTTTTTTTATTTTGTGTCCCCCCACGTTTGCCAATAAATAATCCTTCAAGTTTGTGTCACTTAATGATGGGAAGCACATGGGTTTGCTACACCAAATAGTTGGTTCCATATAATTTGACAACAAATTACGTTGATAATGTTGTTTGCTAATGTCTGGGGAAGAGCAACATCATATTCAATGGCTAAGCATGTATCTACTTTTTCAGCATAGTTACTAGTTGCATCTAAGGGTAGAAACAAGCCAAGCTTAGTTTGCCTGTTTTGCAACAGAGCGGTCTGACCCTGGCCTATGGCCTGTTACAGGCATTTTCTTTGTCATAAGCTTGACCTAAGGCCTGTTAAAGAGGCTTAAATTTTAAAACACTTTATAAATAGGTTGGGTAAAAATCAGAACATAATAAAAAAATCAATGAATTCATTGTGAATCAAAACACAATCCAAAAAATCAAAGAAATCAAATAGAATCATAACACAATCCAAAGAAAATGAAATCAGATAGAATCAACACAAATAGATAATGCCAATCAGGGTTGTACTAATAATACAAATCAGAAACAAGTTTGCTTCTTTTTTCGCTGATACATAAACTCCCTAAAAAGAAATTGCTTGCCTGTTATTCAAGAAAAAGAACAAGAATAATGCCAATTAGAGTAGTAGTATGAATCCCATCAACGGTAGCTCTTGCCTCTCTTGGCTCTCTTATAAGGAACAAAAAATTAGATCGGGCAATAAACAGGTTGCGTGACTAGTTCAAGGTTCAACCGAGGTCTATCAGGAGGTTGGACCAGTCATATTAAAATATTACAATTTAATTGCTAATAACCAAATAACATAATATATAGACATGGAAATTAAAACATATGATAACAAAGTAATTTTTAAATGATAATAATAAAATAATTTGCAATATATTAATATATTTTTTAAACTTCTATAAATAAAATGGAAATATTTTAAAAAATTACTCAAAATATGTTAGTAGTATTTATAATTCTTATGATTATGATCTTCCTTTTCCAGTGACTGAAGCACTTTTTTTAGCCCAAACAAGTTTGGCACCGGTTTCCATCGGTTTGATCCCTGGCCAGTTTTTCACTTGTTTCAATCCAGACAAGGAGCTGGTTCTTAGTTGAATTGGCCAGTCCAGTTCAATTTTTAGTACATTGCTATCTTACCCTTTGATGTACAAGCTCATTAATTTCTCTACCACACTACATAAGATTAACATTCCACTCTTGGTCTAGATTTATTAGAAAACTCTACTGTGATAACAAAGATGTATTGAATATGGTGCTAAATCCAATACAACATAGTAGATCCAAACATGTTGAGGTTGATCAACGTTTCATTACAAAGAAAGTAGAAGATGGAACAATTTGTCTCTCCTATGTACCAAGTAAGAAGCAGCTTGTAGACATTCTAACCAAAGGGCTACTTGAAGATGTCTTCGAAGGTTTTGTAGCCAAGTTAGACATGATAAATATCTATAGTCTAACTTGAGGGGGAGTGTAGTAATTATCAAATAGAAATATTATATTATTTGTAATTTATAGTTTATGATTATTAGAGTATTATTAGGGATATAATATAGGATTGATTATATTTGAAATTTAAATCCTAGGACTAAAGATAATTGTGGAGTTGTTATATAACAGAATCCCTCCTTATGTATTATATATATCCTCTTGACTCATTATTAAAATCATCGGATGTTTAGAGTCCAAATTATCCACATGGTATCAAAGAGTGCAATATTGCATAATAGCATAATAGCATTCTTTTCCTTTTTTCCTTTTTGATATGCATTATCGTTAGGTTCTTTATCACATAGCATCATCACCCGAGATCCATCACCAACTCGTAGTCACCATGTTGCCCGAAATCCATCGTCATCGCCATAGCCCAGCATCACCGTCATCCCATTCTCATATGTTTTTCTACTATGTCGACTTCTAATGATGACAATTCCATATTTGAAGTCACCAGTTTCCGCACACCATGTCTGTCGTCTATCCATTATCACTCATCTAACCTCATTGTTTATGTGAAACTCACAATGAGCAATTACCATAACTAGGCCCACACTATTCAATTGGCTATTAGAGATCACGATAAACTCTCTTTCCTCACTAGTGATGCCTCCGCACTAATAGATAAGTTCTCTGCAGCATTCAAACAATAGGAGATAGATAATTTTCTTGTCTCATCATGGCATATCAACGCTATGATGCCTCAACTCAGCCAAACATTTATGCACCAACCCATGTAACATGCAATCTGGGATGTTGTCCGTGAGTCCTTGATGTGACACTATATTTAAATGGTTTTTTTAATGTTTTCCAGTAAATTGTACACTTTTACCCTCATTATGCATTACATTTAAAGTTTTTAGGTTACATGAATTACGCATTGTATTATGTTGTTTTAAGGGTAAAAAGGGTTATTTTCTCTCCTTATATATGATTGCTTAACTTGTCTTGGCAAAACTCTTTGTGGTGATTTTTTAGGCAATCAAAGAAGAATGTGGAGCCCAAGATGGAGCAAGGATGAAACCACCAGATCTTAAAGGCCAAAGCACAAAGTGCAGTGTTCTAGAGTCCCAAGTCGTGACTTGGATGCTTGTAGTCACGAGTTGGCCAATTTAAATGAAGCTGTATATTTTGGAAGCAAAGTCAAGGCTGGGCATACTTTCTGTGAGGCTAGGTCGCGACTTTAAGACATGAGGTCGTGGAATGAAACTCTTCATTTTGAAGTAGGGTTTTTGCATGGCTTATAAAAGGGGGAAGTACGACAACCACAAGCCTTTTCTCTTAATTTATCCCTATTTCCCAAACCCTACCTCAGACCTATGGCCATCATCCATCAATCCCTACCACCTCTAACCACCATAAGCCTTCCAACTACTATCTTTCTCACCCAACTTTAGCATCACTCATGGATTCTCCTATCAAAAGCGATTGCATGCGAGTTGAAGACATGGGAGGCTAAAACCCTTAGCCTCTCGGAGATGAAAGACAAGGCTTGAGCTCCAAGTAACAACTAGGGGAGTAGTGTTTCATCTAGATTTCTTCTCTTTTACTCTTTGTGGAGTTTCTTAGATTTAGGAGGTTTTGCATGGATGTGAGAATTTGGATTATGATTGTAATTCACGAGTTTATATTGTTTTATGCATGTGGATTGGTGATTGAAATCATTGGTTTAATTCTATATAATTTTGAGATTTTGTGTTAGTTAGTTTGTCATGATTGTGATGAGTTTTCTGTACATGCATCATCCTCAAACTGTTGATTGACAATCTGAGGATATTTCATCATTTATTCACATGCACTCTAAGAGGTTAATCGATGTTAAATTAACTTTGATAAAAGTGACGTTTTTAATTAATTAAAGCATTAGACCAAAGTGATTGCTTGGGGTTTTTCTTTGAACTTAGAGATTTCAAAACACCCAATTATCTTTTAAGAGTGAGGATAGCCGAGTGTCCATCATTGAGAGACTGCTTTATCATAAACCCTTTTAATCCAAATCAACCTTTAATAATTTAAAAATACCAAAAAGATTTCTTTTTACTTACATTATTTATTTGCACCATGGAAACATTTAAAAACCCCCTATTTTATTTACCTGATTCACCATGTTTCTTTTGAAAATTACTTTTTAGGATTTTCCAATTAGCGCTCCTTGAGAAGAACGATTGGTTGTGCCCTATACTACATTATTTGGTGCAATCACATCTTGACATATTGAAAAGGCGATAATCTTGGCTTGATCAGTCCTATTCTGGCGCAAAGGATTTATCTCATATATATGATCTTCAATGTTAAACTTGACAGCTAAACCAAGGCTCCATGACTGTGACTGATTATTGGCATAAACTCGTTACTATATGGCAAGAACTTGATCTATATGAGGAAAACCAACTGCTGCTGACATTGCTCGCCATCAACAGATTGTCAATACAGGTCACATATTTGTTTTCCTTGATGGGTTGAATCCAGAATATGATGAGGTACGTAGTTACATTTTAAGTTGCCTTTCTCTTCCTTCTCTGAAGGAAGTCTTCTTTAAAGCCAAAGATAAGTGTCTCGTCGGTGCGTGATGTTGCCTACTTCATCTACCATTGTTGTTTTTGAATCTACTACTTTGGTAAGTAAATATCAAAATTCTGGGACTTCTTCTAAAAAGGGCAAACCATTTTGTGAGCACTATAAAATAGTAGGCCATACCTGTGAGAAATGTTGGGACTTACATGGGAAACCTGCTGATTAGAAACCAAGAAAACATCAGCCAAGATCTAACAAATATCTCAAGATCATGCTCAAACTGATCCAACCCTGACTTCTCTAAGTAATGACTAGGTCACTCAATTACTTGGTATGCTCAAGAATATGCAAACTCAACAAAGTATACAATCTCAGACCAATACACCTGTTGCTTCTATGTCTTTAGAACATATAGGTACTTGTCCGACTACTCTATTTACTTCTGTCCCCTATTCTCCATGGATTGTTGATACTGGAGCTTCAGACCACATGACTTTGGCCTCACAAATGTTTGTTTCTTATCAACCGTCGGCTGGTAACAAACAAGTAAAAACAACAACTAGATCTTTCTCTACCATTGTTGGGACTGGTTCAATTAATATCTTTGACTCTTTATAATTGAAATCTGTGTTGCATGCTCCCAATTTGGCTTGTAATTTGTTATCTGTCAACAAATTGACAAAGTCCACAAATTGTTCTGCTCACTTCTTTGCTTCCTATTGTGTATTTTAGGATCTCTCCTCGGGGAAGACGATTAGCACTGCTAAAGAGAATGATAGCCTTTACTTTCTTGATGTTTCTACCGTAAATGCTTTATGTTCAAGAATTAGTAATTCAACTCTACCTAATAATGATTTTGTACTATGGCATAAGCGGATGGGTCATCCTCATTTCTCCTATTTACAAATTTTTTTTCTTCATTTCTCCTTCAATAAAGACTTCAATTGTGATGTTTGTCAACTGTCCAAACACCATCATACTACTTTTTCTCCATCTCCGTATAAACCTACTCTCCCATTTTCCATTATTCATAGTAATGTCTAGGGTCCTGCATGCATTCCTAATCTCACTAGCTCCAAATATTTTGTCACTTTTATAGATGATCACACTCATATGTGTTGGGTGTATCTTTTAAAGGAAAAATAAAAAGTCCCTCAAATCTTTGTAGAATTCCACAATTATGTTAAAACTCAATTTTACACCTCTATCCAGGTTCTCTATATTGATAATGGAATTGAGTATTTTAATCACGCTCTCAACACTTTTCTTAAAACTAATGGCATTGTTCATAAGAGTAGTTGTCCTCACGGTCCCCAACAAAATGGGGTTGCTGAAAGAAAGAATAGACAACTTCTTGAAGTGGCCCGTGCCTTACTTTTTTCTACAAATGTACCAAAATATTTTTTGGGCGATGCCATTCTTATTGCTACTCATTTGATAAACAGAATTCCTAATCGAATCATTTTCTTTATTTCTCCACTAGATAACTTAAAGAAAGTCATTATGTTCATCATCTTGAGTTTCATCTACTGCTAAGAATTTTTTGTTATCTTGCTTATGTTCACTTACATCAACCACAGTCCAAACTTGATCCTAGATATAGTAAAATCTCATTTCTTGGCTATTCCAACTTTCAAAAAGGCTACAAGTGCTTTGATCCTAGCTCCAACCACATGTTTATTAGTTGAGATGTGTCATTTGTCAAACATACATCCTATTTTTCCCTTCCTTCAATTCAAGGGGAGAATTGGAGTGAATTTCAATCCTTGGAATCTATTCTTGCACCATAAAATATTCCTTCACCCATATGTCTAGTGACAATGCCTAAATGTCCAACTCCTATACATTTTGAACCAGAAAATAGTCCTTCACCTATATGTCGTCCCACTTTTGAACCATCCTTGTCAAAATTAGGGGGAGTTGAGAACTTACATAAAGTATACTCACGACAATCCAAGAAGGTAGTTAAGTCCACAAAACTTGAAGTTGTGTCAATCACTGAAACGTTGGTGGATCTTGAAGAGATAACTGATGTTTCTGTCAACGAACAAGTTCATATTACTGACGATTCAGACTTGCCAATTACACTAAGAAAACAGGTTCGCTCATGTACTAAACATCCTATCTAGAAATATGTGTCTTATGCTACTCTCTCTTAAGCCCATTATAATCTAGTTACTACTAAACATCCTATCTAGAAATATATGTCTTATGCTACTCTCTCTCAAGCCCATTATAATTTGGTTACTAGTCTTGATAAAATCAATATTCCTAATAATGTATACGAAGCTCTTGAGATTCCTGAATGGAAGCATGCTGTATTGGAAGAAATGAAGGACCTGAAAAAAAAACAACACTAAGGAGATTATTGACTTACCAAGTGGAAAGAATCTCTAAGTTGCAAATGGGTATTTACCCCCAAGTACAATGCAGATGGTTCATTAAACAAATACAAAGCTAGGTTGGTAGCAAAAGGGTTTACTTAGAAATTCAGAACTGATTACAACGAAACCTTCTCACTAGTGGCAAGACTCAATACCATCAAAGTTTTACTCTCAGTTGCAGTAAACCTGGATTAGCCTCTTTAGCAACTTGATATTAAAAATGTATTCTTGAATGGGAAGCTCAAAGAGGAAACCTATACGTCTATGCCTCCTGGTTTTGAGAACGAAAGAAATAATCAGGTATGTAAATTAAAGAAGTCCATATATGGCTTAAAGCAATCTCCTAGAGCCTGGTTTGACAGATTCTCAACTGTTCTTAAAGCTAAAGGGTATTAGGAAAGCTTATCATATCACACTATGTTTACTCAAAAAAGTGGAGACTTGATACCAATAGTTATAGTGTATGTTGATGATATCATCATTACGGGGAAATAATGTTGAAGAGATGGTCTTTAAATCAAGAATTTGAAGTTAAGGATCTTAGAAAACTAAAATACTTCCTAGGTATGGAAGTGGCAAGGTCAAGTAAAGGAATATATGTGTCTCAAAGGAAATATATCCTTGATTTACTTGTTGAAACTAGAATGCTTTGTTGCAAACCTAGCCGAGTATCAGTTAGTACTAAGAAAAAGAAAAAGGGGAACCAGTTACACTTGAGAAAGAAGCCAAGAAGAAGAAGAAATATGAAACTGATAACTTACCAACAGATAAAGGTAGGTATCAAAGGTTAGTTGGGAAACTTATCTATCTTTCTCACACTAGACCTGATATTGCATTTGCTGTAAGTATTGCAAGTCAGCATATGCATGAACCTAGAAAAAAACATAAGGATGCTGCTCTTAAGATTCTCAAATATCTAAAAGGAACTTTTGGCCGAGGCCTATTCTTCAAGAAGAATGACTCCATAACATTTGAAATTTATACAGATGCAGATTGGGTTGGATTAAAAGAGGATAGTAGATCAACTTCAGGTTATTGTACCTTTGTATAGGGAAATCTAGTTACATGGCAAAGTCAGAAACAAAGAGTAGTATATAAGAGTAGTGTTGAATCTGAATTAAGAGCCCTCATTCAAGGCCTTATAGAAGGATTGTGGTTGCAAAGGGTCCCTAAAGAAGCACAGGGGCATGTCTCATCTCCAATAAAAATCTACTGTGATAACAAAGCTATATTGAATATGGCGCTAAATCTAATACAACACAGTAGATCCAAACATGTTGAGGTTGATCGACATTTCATTACAGAGAAAGTAGAAGATGGAACAATTTGTCTCTCCTATGTACCAAGTAAGAAGTAGCTTGCAAACATTCTAACCAAAGGGCTACCTGAAGATGTCTTCGAAGGTTTTGTAGCCAAGTTGTGTTAGATCTTATGTTTTGATGATAACTAAACTTAGAATGATTTGAAAAGTGTTTAAATTGTGTTGAACTAAAGGGAAATTACTTAAGTAAGTGTGCTTGAGTAATATCTATTTAGTAAGAAAGAAAGAAAGATTTTTGGATCTAAGTCAAAAGAGTTGCTTATTTGTTAGCCTTGAGGTACATGAGAACCTCGAGGATTGCCAGCCTTACCATAACGGAAAGGTTTGTGGCAAGCCTTGCCGTAACGGCAAGGTTTTGCAACAAACCTTGATGAGAGCAAGGAGTGACCAAGCAACCTCGAGGGTGGTCATCAACCTTGAGGTTACAATCATATTTGCTCTGAGGCAAGGTTCTAAACAAACAATGTCATTGCTGCAAGGTTTGTTCAAAACCTTGCAAGTTGGCAAGAAGGGGCAACAACCTTGAGGGTGAGGTACATACTTGCTTCATTTGGAATCATAAAACTATAAGCCCACATAGTTTCCATCGAAACTCATGGTTGCAAAAACTTACAGAAGTTTAGAATCTTGACTCAGCAATCTTAACTTGCTTTACTCATCTAATATTTGGATTTAGCATCGGAAGTCGAAACCCCACACGATGTCCAATTAAATCCCCTTTTCCAAAACGAATAATTCGGCCCTTCACAATATGAGAATCAGCCATGAATATATATATACTCATATATTTTATTAAATCTTCCGACAAAAATCAAAGGAAACATCTTCCATAATCTTGAAACCGATAATACATATAGTCATTAAATTATCTAACATTGAAGCACTCCAATGTAGATCCAACGAGAAATCGTGAGCACCTATGTCAAAGCTAAAATTCCTTATTCAAATATTAAACCCAATACTCGTGCATCACAAAACAATGGTAAGTAATCACATGCAACACCATATATCATCAATTTAGACTTCGATCCATGTCCCTCCATGATATTTCACTACAACAATATTTTCTCTTACTTAAATCAGATTTCAATCACCATCCCTTTCTCCCCAAAATGCCTCAGATGAAAGAAATAAGGATGAGGAAGTGATTAATTGGCTTACCTTAAACAGAATCCAAGGTTGCATGTGAATTCCGGCCTCTCAATCTTCAACTCCCTCTCACTGCTGCTTCGCATAACTCTCCCTCTCTAATTTGCATTTTTGGTTGCAGGAGAAAATGAAAGATTGAAGGTGTGGCTAGGCTATGTGTCACATGCACAAAACTGATGGGTTTAGGGAGAAGGAAGAGGAAACACGTGTTTTTTTAAAAAAATAAGGTAGTAAATTTCTATTCTTATTTTATTTTCCAAAGTTGTTCAATAAACTTTATGAGCTAATAGTTTCTAATTAAAATATGATCCCAGAAATAAACCTTGATTCTAGGAACAACTTTTCAAAAATCATCTTTAACTTTTCCTCAATTTCTTTGGAAAATTATATATTTTTAATGATATTCCTTTCCTTATTTTATGGGATTTTCCATCATACCATAAGCTCATCCCAATTTATTTCCTAAATTTTTGGGTTATCACAAAATCCCTTCTTTTCAACTTTATAGTAACTTCCCCTTTGAATTAAGCTAATCCAAATGTACATAAAAAGTGAAACATACTAGTATGTATCTATAGATCTCTTTTTTCACTTTAGGAAACTTCAGGGTCCTTGCATTTTAAAATTTAAAGTGATCCATGCTAATGATCATGTGGTTAGTGCATCAGGAAGAGAGTTGGGGGATCCAAGGATTTTACCACCAACATCAGGAAAGGTCTCATGATCTGGGAGTGCACTGACAGTCCCATCAGGGCTGATATGAACTGGGTACTGCATCAAGTGTCCCCACATGATCCCAACATCGTCAGATACATATGCAGCCCAGTTCCGTTTGGCAACATTGTTGACATATCTCACACATTGTAGGCTCTCTGGTTCATCAAGAGTATCTTCAACG
Source organism: Acacia concinna (assembly GCA_037177275.1). Classification (NCBI taxonomy): domain Eukaryota; kingdom Viridiplantae; phylum Streptophyta; class Magnoliopsida; order Fabales; family Fabaceae; genus Acacia; species Acacia concinna. The sequence goes on along the minus strand of JBAGKO010000001.1, from coordinate 3,431,731 downwards.
CTACCCAGATGCTCAGCCCACAGTGACATTCTGTAACCATACACCTACACCAACAGAATTTATCTTTGTAAGTAGGGGTGAGCAAAACCGAACCGACACTAAAAACCAAATCGAACCATATCCAATTCGATTTTTCGGTTCGGGTTTTTTCAGTTCTCTACTTCAATTATTTAAGTGTTCGGTGTGGTTTTTTTTTTAAAAAAAATTCGGTTACGAGCCAACTACTTTGCAAATGTAATGTTTTTATAATTGAAGTGCCAAATCCCAAATGGGAAGGGCTGAGGAAGGGGAATAAGGGAGGGGCTAAGGCGCAAATAAGTTACTATATTTATTTTTGACAAAATATTTCCAGTTTAACGTAAAAAGCCTTCAATTCCTTTACCTAATATTACCATTGTCACTTGTCAAACTAAACCTAATCGCTTGCCTCCTCTCTCGCATCGTCCTTCGCTTCTACCATGGATCCTAACCCTCACAGCCGGCTTCACCTCTCTAGCTCTCCTTTCTGTTCACGGCGACGCTGCAATAGGTGTCGCCATTCGGCCCATTCCGTTCCTCGCTGTCTTTAAACACACAAAGTCACAGCCTCGCAGGATCTCTCCCTCTCTTCTGAAGGTGTTATTGTAAGAATCCTTTTCCCAATAATGGTTTCCTTTTTCCCATGAGACTGATTTTTCCATTAGGTTTATATTTGACTAATGGGTTTGATGCGCCTTCAATTTCTTCCTTTTTGGGGTTGCTTTGGGTGTTTGGGGTTTTGGGTTGCAAGGCTAAGTTCTGTCTCTTACTGCTACTGCATGTATGGATCCCTTTTTTTTTTTTTTTGCCTTATGTTAATTGAAAGGGAGGTCAAACCAGCCGTTTGGAGATACCACTACTCTATGCAAAGGAACTAGGACGAAAATACAAAGATTTTCAAGAAGAAGCATTCGAACTATCTATTATACACCAATTCCCCTTCGAATCAAATGTAATTGTGTTCAGGAGTAAATAAGCTTCACGTGGACCTCGTCATGTGCTCTGTAGTTTTGCCTCAATCACTGCTAGTTTCTTTGCGTTGATGATTGCAAAGAAAACAGACAAGGGTGATAGTTGTTCCTCCAATTTAAGTCATAACGAAGTGGTCAAATGATGTAACACCCCTTAACTATGCCCCACTAATCCTTATAATCATCGTGGGTTAACTTATAACGATTTTGAACCACACA
>JBAGKO010000001.1:3379765-3400286 GCA_037177275.1 Acacia concinna | reverse complement strand
ATTACGGCATTATTTCCCTTATATTAAAACTGAAGTTAAGATGAAAACCTAGTACAGTATTCAACATTTCAGCCATGAAAAAATTACTGTTCGATAAAAAAAACTGTTGTGCAGCTGTATTACATTATTCACCCACAAAAACTCAGCAAAAGAGTTAAAGCAGATTAAAAATATGAACTGTTTACTGCTTAATTTCTCACGTTTTTGTTTTTTTAATTGTTAATATAAGCAAAATATAAAATAAAAATAATTTATTTGCAGTCAATTATTTGAAAAATAATATTGAAAGATGAAAAGTGAAAATAGCATTAAATACCAAGTTCATTCTATATATATACAATCTTAGTGCTAGAATTTAACCAAATTGCAAACCTATGAAGAAGAAACCTCTCTGTGAAGAATGGTGTTGTTGTTGTCTACCGAATTCAGGTTACCGCTCAATAGCTTTTTGATGGTTGAAATGTTGAATAATGCAATAACTTTTTATCTTAATTTCAGTTATATATAATGATGTAATAGATGAATTTAATTAGGATTAATTTAACTGTGTTTTCTTTTTAATAATATGATTGTTTTAATAAAAAAAGGAAGATCGTGTAATTGTTTAAGGTGAATTTTTAAATGATTTGTAGCTTAATCAATAGAAAAAATAGTATTTGATTGCGTGATTAAAATAATTATTACAGTCCATGATTTGATTCTGCATAGTAATTTGTATCTATTGTAATTATTTTTATCCACAAAGTATATAATCATTACAATTGAGTATTTGAATGCGTGCAATAATCTGTATATATCTGAGTATTCAGATCTTTGCAATTTCCACATACAATATATCTTTTTTTTTTACATAAATTTTTAGAAGGGATTGGACTCATTCATGATCTAAGAGCAGGGCGAAATCATTATTCTTTTTAGGTGATACCAATATCGGGTAGGGCGAGCCATCAATTACTGTCAGACGTTAACATATACATCCTTGAGTTAAAATGCCTCTCAAACATTATGACTGGAATCACAACTAAGTGGTATTTTCAGGGACTAAACACCACTCCATTTGTGAGCATGTCCAACCTCTTGTCAGTTGAACCCACGGACGATGGGTAAATCATTTTTTTTCTTAATGTGATTGCTTGTCAATATTTTTTAGAGTTAAACAACAATCCACCCCAACATTATTTCTTAGTTACAATTTTAGTCCTAACGTTATTTTAATCGCAATTTCCGTCCTAATGTTTTTATTTAGGAACAATTTCCATCATAATATTTTTATTTTGGTGCAATTGCAACCCGATTTAATAGAAGTGGTAGACAGAGTTAAATTTTTAGGGTTAAACAACAATCCACTCCCAACGTTATTTCTCAGTTACAATTTTAATCCTAACATTATTTTAAGTATAATTTCCGTCCTAATGTTTTTATTTTTATGCAATTGCAACTATATTTATAATTAATTGCACAGACCTCCAATTGTAGTAATTCTAAAGTTTAAATGTCCGTTATTGAGTCTAGTTTTAGGGAACTATAATTTCCTTGCTTAGTTGGTATCATAAAATCTTCAGAAAACTCATTTTTGAACATTGCTCCAAAAATTAGCGAATTTCATTGAATCCACTTCAAAAATTCATATACCTCAGTATATACATCCAAATTAGAGCAAATGACATATCAAATGAAAACTTGACATGTTTAATTTCAACCCATAAAATATCATGATCCTTGGACATCATTTAGTCATCTAAAAGCTTATGACAACATGACTGGCTCCTGTCTCTTTTCAGAAATCAACCAAAACTTGGTCATAATTCTTACACTAAAATCTATTTTTTTATTTAAAGATATGACTAATTCATCCAAGACATTTCAATTCTAAACATAGCTTTTTACATATGCCACATGTCTCAAATTTATATAAACTCTCTATAATTTGGTCAAATTTCATTATAAATCCCAATTTTTCTTCATTAAAATTCATCAAGTATATGACAAGATTAGATGAATAAAAATGTGGATTTTGGTGTAAGAATTATGACCAAAGTAAGTTTTAGCTTATTTCTGAAAAGAGACAGAAGGCAGTCATGTTGTCATAAGCCTTTAGATGACCAAATGATGTCCAAATATCATGATATTTTACAAGATAAAATTAGACATGTCAAGCTTTTATTTGATATGTTATTTGCTTGATTTGGATATATATACTGAGATATATGAATTTTTGAAGTTGACCCAGTGAAATTCGTCAGTTTTTGGAGCAATGTTCAAAAGTGAATTTTTTGAGGATTTTATGATTCCAACTAAGCAAAGAAATTATTTTTCCCTAAAATTAGACTCAATAAGGGATATTTAAGCTTTGGAGTCACTCAAATTAGAGATCTGTGCAATTAGTTATGAATATAGTTGCAATTGCACCAAACTAAAAACATTAGGACGAAAATTGCGCCTAAAATAACGTTAGGACTAAAATTACAATTGAAAAATAACATTAGGGGTGGATTGTTGTTTAATCCTAAAAATTTAACTCGTCTATCACTTCTGTTAAATAGGGTTGCAATTGCACCAAAATAAAAAACATTAGGACTAAAATTGCAACTGAAAAATAACGTTGGGGTGTATTGTTGTTTAACCCATAATTAAATTACTTTAAAGTTTTTTATTTTTATATTTTTCCTCCAAACTAATTTGTTTCACTTATAATATAATATATAATCCAATAAAACACAACATATGATATGTTTAAATAATTTATTTAGATTATTTAACATATCTAAAAATGTCAACTTAATCTTATATTTAAGATTGGAGATAATATAAAATATGTGACAAGATCTCTCTAAAATAATTTTCTGTAACATTAAATTATATATAGTTTGTAAGTTTGACAAAATAGTTTTTTAAAAAATGATAAAAGTGAGAGATAAAATAGAAAAATGCGTGATAATAAGAATCATATCCAACCTGGCATCATACATTTAGAACATAAAGAGTAATTAGAAAATTGGGAAAATTGCGTTTTAATCCCCATGAAAGAGAATTTAAGATTAAACGATTTCGTAAAATCGCGTAATTGCAATAAAGTCTCAGTTACCAACTCCATGTACTTCCAAAGGTTATTATTAACAAACTCTATGAATTTCATTAATAAGTCTACGAGACTTTATTATAATTATGCGATTTTATTAAACTATTTAATCCTAAATTATCTTTCTTATAGCCAAATTGTAATTTCCCCTACAAAATTTGACATCACCTTTTGAGGTGAGGTTATACACTTGTGCATAATTCATAGCACAAATATGATTCTTCCTCTAGAAAAGGAATTGCATCTACGTTATGGTGCTCCATTGACATTCCTTAAAGCAGGTTCTTTCATCAACTTCACAAATTTCAATAGTTGGTAGATTCTTTCATGGGCTTTCTGTTCATATTCGCAGAGACCTTTTTTAATTTAAATGCCACACAATATGAAATACTGTTAATAAATATCTATGTCATCATCAATAAATCAATAAAAGGTGCATTACTTATATAACTCACTTTACCTACCCCAAGGCCACACCTTTTACATAAACGTCAATAACTTTGGCAAAAGTAGTTTTACCCACAATTGTTTGTGGTGCAATAAACAGCTCATAAATGACCCGACAGAATAATGCTAACCAATGATAAGAGTTAAAATATAAATACAAGTTATATTTAGCTGTAATGTGATAACTTATCTCAAATTTTGTCTCCATTTATTATTTATAATGGAACTCTGCTGTTGGCAAAAAAGAAAAAAATAAAAAGAAACTTTGCTTATTTCTTTAAGGGTAGACAAATCAGATTGTGCATTTAATAATACACAAAAACATATGTAATTGACAACAACTGAAAAAAATTTGCACCCAATATGAGTTTCAACTTTTCTTTCTTTTTTCTTTTTTCTTTTGGTTAAGGAAATAGAGCTAACATTACAAATTAGTTAGGATGTGTATATCTTATATGAATTATTTATATTTAATTAACATGGTGTAATTTTCTATTTTTTAAAAATAATTTATTATATATTAAAGAATTAACTACGAAGTTATAAAAATAAAGGAACAAGTTTGAATTTTTTTTCCCCTTTTGCCCACGAATAAGTTTGAATTTATTCCAATCAACTCGTTCATCTTTTATATATGCTTCACTAGCAAGAAAACAAGCGATGCTTTGCATTAACGATTAAAATTTGTCCATATACTACTATTAAATATTAATTAATAAACTATTACTCGCCGGCCATTATCTGAGAACTCATTCGTTTATTCTTTCCAACTTTATTATATATGTGTGTGTGGGGAAAAAAATTATATACATATACATATACATATATATGATATAACTCTCGTAAAAGTTAGATGACCTGCTTAACATTAAAAAATTTATAATAAGTCTCCTAAAATTCTAAGTTTATGGAGATAACCTCAATTTATTAAATTTTTTATACATATAACTTTCTTAAACTTTGACTGATATTTAAACAAGTCATACAAGGCATTAAGGCATTTATTCGTGGATAATAAATAAAACTAGTAGTAAAAGAACTATCTGTGCACATATCACAATTCAGAGAAGTTAATTGAAAAATGTTAAAGATTGGGAAGATTATTTACATATAAAATAAAATTGAATGTTTTATATTAAAAAGATCAAGTTATCCGTTCAACAATAATGTCAAACAATAGTAGTAATTAATTAAACAAGATAGATTTTCCCATATATTGTAATTAAAATATTTGAAAATTAACTTACATAGGTTTTTTTTAGGAGAATGTCATTTAAATCCTAAGTAAGTGAAATAATATATTGACAATTTTTATAATTTATCAATGATAATTCATCAACAATAGTTTTTTATTTATCAATAGGGGCTATTATGATATTATTTCTTATTTAGGACCTACATGATATTCTCTCTGTTTTTTTTTTGTCCATACTTATTCGGCCTATATATTTTATTACATATATCTATAATGAAATTATTCATGATAATATTTGTCCATTTTTATAACTTAATGATTTATTAATTCATATAACAAATAGTCGTAATTTCCATGAATAAAAATACGACCTAGTCATTTGAAAGAAAGATTGCCAGTTATCCTACTCAAAAAAAAAAAGAAAGATTGCCAGAACAACTGAAGTTGTTTTAACAGCTGTCTAAAACGAATTTAAGCTGTGAAAACAGGCATTGTTGGAATAAATGAGAATTATCGGGTATGAAACTGTAAAATAGCAAAAGTTGCAGGGATAGTATATTGTGTGTTGTGTTCACCATTTAGCGCCCTGAGGAAGAAAATTATCGAGACCCAGCTTCAACGAGAAGAGAGAAGGGGGGAGAGAGAGGGAGAGAACGGAGTGGGGAGAGAAACAGATTGAGAGAGAGGGTTGGCATAAAGAGGAAGAGACGAAGAAAGTGTGCTTTAATTTTTTAAGCCCCTTTGTTATTGCATTTCGGGATCTCGAATCTTAAACTCCAAAGGTGAGCTTTTGATGTATTTATTACTTTGGTTGGGTTTTTTAAAACGGAATTTCGTTCAGATGTTTGCTTGCAACATGAATTTGTATCAGTTATTCATTTAATCATCTTGCAATTATAAATTAAATCGGTGCCCCGGCTCCGTTGTCGTGCATTGCTTCTTCGTGTTTGAACAATCATCGATTTCCTATTTTTGAGATGCTCTTTTCTTCTAAATGTGTGCTGTTGTTTATTCTGTGCATTCATGCCTTGGGTAGATGCTATAGTAAAGGCAGCAAAGGAATGCTTCGATTTTTTTTATTTTATTTTTTTGTGCCCCTCATCTTGGACCTTGGAGCAGAAAGAAATTTTACACTTAATGAAACTAAGATTTCTCCTTTTATCTCTCAATTACTGGCTTGTAGTGGTTTTTCATTCTCGTTAAAACTCCCTCCCTATCCGGTTCAACTTTAAAAATTTTCTTATGTTTGGGCTATCTTCTGCATTGATTGTGAATTGTTCATATGTCAGTTGCCTGCCTACAAAGTTTTGGTGGTCACAATTTTTTTTGGTTCCCCCCTAATGTCAAATCAGCAGCCAACAATTTCAGTATGTCAGTATGTTGCGCGTGCTGGCAATGGCTTTTATTCAACAATCCTGATTATTTTGCTTGATTAAGCAACAAAGCGTGAGAATCTGACTGGTACTTGACATGAGTTAAGGAGATGTGCCAGTGCATTGCTTATAATGAGCAGACAGACCAATTTATATGTGATGCTCCTCTACTTATTGGCAAGGACATACAACGTAGGCAACTTTCTGGAATAGAACACATTTAAAAGATTGATAGATATAGCTTCACGAGATGACTGGATGCTTTTGGAGTAACATTTGAGTTGATTGAGAAAAAAGTGATCTGTAGAGGTGATAGAGCCACTAGCTTGGTGCGGAATTTTTTGATCTCATGGAGTTTTTGCTCTATTGAGCTCTGGGAAGCTCTTAGGCTTTTATATATGAACTATGTGCTTGTTATCAGCAGTTGGATCCTCCTTTCCTCCTTTCAGTGGAATCCTGGGTTCTTTCGCTCTTAGACATTATTCTCTTTTAAGTGTCTACTTATGATAGTTTATTGTTGTTGAGATTACTGAGATGCATATGAAACTGCCCTTGTTAGATGTTGTTAATTTGTTGACCATTAACTGCTTTTTGTTTTTCCGTATTGATACCTTACATAAATGCTCATGCTGCTTTATTAGGTTTCATTGGCTTACTATCGTCTTCCCTTGGTGAATGTCTTTATTAATTTGTGGCATGTTATTTGACAGGAATTCTATGGCCAATCCAAAGGGCTCGTCAATGTATTTTGGAAAGCATTCTCATCTTCCCCCCAAAATTCCGTCCCCTAGTGTTTCCCAGTCATATTCTGATTATGTCCCAAATCCTATTATAGGTTCAAATGTTGCTCATAGAGCTAGAGAGGGACACAATAACCTCCGAAGGACATCATCCGAGACCCTTGTCAATGTGATAGAGGAGCAGCCTTCATGGCTTGATGATCTCCTCAATGAGCCAGAGACACCTGTTCGTAGAGGTGGCCATCGGCGTTCTTCAAGTGATTCTTTTGCATGCTTAGACACATTTAATGCTTTTAACGTAAGTTACACAGATCAGGATGAATATAAGTATAAGAATTCGACATCCATTCCATCCTGGGCATCACAAGACATAGATCATGGCAAAGGCTCTTATCAGATGCCTGTATATGCAGAAATGAACTCAGTAAAACATATAAATAGGGCCCGGGAATCTTCTATGAATGCTGTTACACATCCAGGTGGCCCCTCTGGGAGAGACAATGTTACTTTACAGAGTTCAGGATCATCATGTGCTTCACGTGAAGCTGATGGAATTGCATCAACAGTAAATGAGAAATATGAGCCGGTAGAACCTGGTGGTGGTGGTGGTGGTGGACAGGATGCAAAGTCATCTTCTGGGAGAAAGGATGGTTCGAATGCAAGGCCGTCTGCATCTGAAACAGATACAAAACGTGCCAAACAGTACGAATTATTTTCTGTTTTCTGAATTTTTGGTTATGATTTATTTCACTGTTTATCATTTATTTTACCACGAATAATGACCTGGGGCTGCAAGTTCTGGTGAATGTTTTTATTCTGTCTTCTGTTGTCTTTCCATTTATTTTCCATGCATAATGCCTTTTTTCCCAGAGCGCATCCTTCAAGACATGTCAAGCTCCCTTTTAGCCTCTGTCATGGCCAGCCTTGTACCTATTTATATCCTAATAAGCTGAGAGATTCACTGCATTCTTAGTTTCCCTTTTAGAAGGATATCTTTGCCTTTCATTTTTCTTTTTACCTGTCAAAATCAAGAATTATGAACTTCTTTTGATGCAGGCAATTTGCTCAACGTTCCCGGGTCCGGAAGCTTCAATACATAGCTGAGCTGGAAAGAAATGTGCAAGCTTTACAGGTAAGGTTCAGCAGAAGACAATATTCTGCAAGATTTTAGATTGGTGTTTATCATAAATGCGGGTAGAAGGCCTGTGGGAAAGCTCTATACTGATTCTTATTTGTCAATATATAGGTGGAAGGGAATGAAGTATCTGCTGAACTTGATTTTGTGAACCAACAGAATCTTATTCTGAGCATGGAGAATAATGCCCTCAAGCAACGAGCAGACAATTTAGCACATGAGCAGATTATAAAACTCAGTAAGTTTATATCCTCAACCTTGGTAGAAATAGGCAATGGGCATGGAAGTCAAACTGCAAATGGATTTGTGAACCGGAGGGTTAATTTTTTAATCATGAATAATAAGATTTACAAAGAATTTATAAATTAAACTACTCAAGGTTGATTTGCATAATAAAACATCATTCAATCATTTCAAGATTTGACAGATTCAGATTTAAATATAAGACTTTACAAGTCTTTCAATGGACAAGTTTTAGGAAACCCATACAGTTCAAGCGGTGTGCTTAACTTTATTGTTTGCGTACATGGAAGAACCATCTTAGGCTTTAATCCTCTTCAGTTAAAATATCTTACAAGTGCATTACTGCTGGTAGCTTACGTATACATACATACAAAAGAAGATCGTGTCCTACTACCACTCACCTCAGTGTCGTGATAAAATGATCGTATTTAGTGAAATGAAAAATGGAGATCTCTTTCTTCAGTACTTTCTTCCCTGACCCCAATTTTCCTAGGAAGGTGATAGATTAGTGACAGTTGTGGATTAATCAGCAAGACATGAAGAAAACAGTAGGATTTTTTTGTTGGCTTTTTCTAGTTCTTCTCATTCATAGTATTTTCTCAGACATGACAAGAATTTGTTTTTAAACTAAATTGTACATTGTGATCTCAGTGGAGCATGAAGTCCTGGAAAGAGAGGTTGGAAGATTACGTGCCATTTATCAGCAGCAGCAGCAGGCACAACATCTGCCACCACAGCAATCTTCTTCCGGCCTTCGACGCACGAAAAGCAGAGACCTCGAATCCCAGTTTGCAAACCTTTCTATGAAACACAAGGAGTCAAGGTCAGAGCGTGACCCTGTGACCGGTCCCCTGCGTAGTTAGATTTGCAGTCAACCGGTCCTTTCTTTAGTTAGTTCTGCAGTCTAGCTGTAACTTGTGTTCTGCCTCTAGATTCAACTTACATATCCACACCTGCAACATGATTGTTCATCTCCCTTGTGCGGGATTGTGCAGAGATTTCCGGCTTATGCCCTCTCTCTGCCCGCTCTTCATGCTGGCATTTGCCTTACCTTAACCCCTTCTTCATGTCAAAAGCAAATCATTTAATTTGCACCTGGTGGTCATTACTGAAAAGTGAAAACACACTATTTGCATCAGTTGGCTTACCGGTGGTGGTAACTCAACCAACAGCTTTAACGGTTTCACCCCTCACTGTATGTTCTGGTGACTATTTTGTAACATCTGTTTCTGAATATCCGTAGCCGTGGAAATCTGCCAGATATAAACAGCAATTGTCTGTAAGGACTGTTTGGATGTGCATTATTTTTATAGGTTATGTCGAGCTGATTATGCTTGTAAAATAATTATACTAACGAAGCTAATATTCCCTTGCGCTGTTTTCATTGCTAGTGTTAAATTTGACCTACTTGTTTCTTGTTTTAATAACTGTCGTGCATGGTGGTTCGTGAATGAATTCCTTTTGATTCCCCAAAACAGAAAAATTATGGGGAGAAGACATTGGTGGAGCTTTATATATAAATTGATGAGAACGAAAGTATGATGGAAAATAATTCCTACCCTGATTATTTGACATATTTTCTTATAATCTGTCTCATATTATAGTTATGTTTTGCGCATTATATCTGAGTCTAAACTTCAAATAATTTTGTTTAATTTTTTCCCCTTTAAATCTGAGAATTCAAGAGGGATGAGCTCATTACAGATCGATAGACACAGAAAAATGAAGGAAAGAAAACTAACATTAACATACATATGTGCATTAGCATCTTCACTTTTGTTCTAAATTACGCTTTATGAATGGATAATATATTCAATTGAAGGAAAGAAAACCTGCATTAACATTTAGATGTGCCTAACAAGTACAACTAGCATATAATCATTCTTGATAGAAACTAATCTCATAACCCTATGAAAAATGTAAACTAGTAAGTTGTGGTGATTCAACATAATAATATTGAGAGGACAAAAGATAAGAAGGGCAAGAGAGAAGAAGAGGAGAGTAAAGAAGCAGTATTGGGAAGGGTAGGGTAATTATCAGGACTAGGCATAACACATTCATCTCCATTAAATAAAACAGTTCTAGGAAAACCCCATCCTCCATTGAGGGTGAAGATTCCAGCATCTTTGCCAAGTAGAATCTCTGTTTGTACATGCCCATTCTTCCCATATGTCAGCAACATGTCATTGTAATACTTTATCCCCCAGAACATAGCTGTATCATCTGAAAATTTTCCCCAAATATTACTATTATCACTTCAAAAACATATGCATGCTCATATTTATTTATCATCGTAGTGATTTCATATATATTTGAACCGTTCAGTCCTAAGTTTTGAACACCAAATATTTCACATTAAAGCCAACCAAAAAGATATCACGTACAAACATGGCACTTTTTAAATGTCATATATTATGCACTATGACCCATTGACTTTATTAAGGTTAGCTTCTCAATTGAAAAATTTTCTGCTTTGCTTCTTTTACTGTAGTTATGTTGTTTACATCATAATGAAAGTGAATAATATTATAATATTCTTTTCCTCTTGTAAAAAAATGTTCTGAAAGAGTGATAAGAAAATGACTTGATAGTAAACCATAAACATGTTATGGGACTTGAGTCATTTCACAGAGCATATAAAGTAACTTACTGATATCCCCAAAAATTCCGAGAGGTTGATAGTTGAAGCTGAAGACTTGAGTTAAACTCTGCAAGTTAGGGTGTAAGAGCACAAGATTCCATTGAGAATAGTTCTTCACAAAGTTATAATTTGTGATTGTGATCTTCACCCTCCAATACTTTGTATAGCTTTGCTTCAAATGCCAATGAATCCTAATAGGACACATGTGCTGTGAACACCTCACCATTGGTTGTACATCTTGTGTGCTATCATCTTGTGGAAGTTCCAACAATGAAGGAGATTTTTCAGAACTGAAAAACAAAAAATATGTTTTAATTGAAAACCTAATGACAATTATAATAAGTAACTGTATTTAAATGAAAAGAGCATATGTGGGAGAGGGAGGGAAACATACTTGACACAGTTTGATCCTGGTAGGCCTTGGCAATTACAACTGCATTTAGGGCAAGGAACAATGGTATCACTATAGAAAGCAGACAGTGATACACAACATTTTGGGGATGGTGATGATAAGAATTGAGAGTATATACAGGTGACATTCCATGTTTCTGCAATCATATCAAAATAGAACTCAGATATCACATACTCTCATTTCAACAATATTTAAGACTACATTTAGATTATAGTAAGATTCCATCATGACAATAATAGATGCTAACTCATCATTTCATTAGTTCTTATGAACTGTAAACGAACGGTTGAAACATATAAGTTTGAGAATAGATTTTGCCAAGAGATGGACTAGTGTGCTTCTCTTAAACCATGGTTTTGGGCTTTAGAATGAAAATTTTGGGTTTTTATGGGTGTTTGGCTAATTTTCTCCCAAACCATGATTTTGCCTTTAAAAATGCACTTTTGGCATCCAATCCAATCACACCCTATATCCTCCTAAAACTACTTGTCAAATCAAAACTCACCAAGCACCTCAATCCAACGACGACCATTAGTGGTGAACTTGCTAGGAGGGACCTGAGCAGGCTCACTACAAGAGTAACCAGGGATTCCAAAGGTAAAATTAGTAGGCATGGTGACATTGTTAGGGTTTGGAACAGAGGGTTTATTATAATTCATCTGAAACATGGAAGTGATGTGGGAGGGATCTTGGGTGAGAGATGATAGGATGCCTTGTTTGCAACAATTGGGGACTTGCTTGTTATAAGGTGTGCCAGGCATAAGATCAATAATGGTTGGTTGCTTCTCACAACAATGTGGCTTGGCTTGTCCCTTAAACCTTGAACAATTCCCTTGCTCTATTGCCTCTGCTCCTGACATGCTCCATATCACCTCATCTCCTCTCCATCCCCAACTCAACCTCCAACCCGGCTTCTCCACGTGTCGGTATAGTTGCCAGTTGTATATTGATACCCTCACCTACAAATCAAATATCAACCACATTTTATGAGAATAGAATCATGAGTACATATATTCATTGACAAATATAGGGAAGGACAAAAGGGTCCTTGCCTCTATGATAAAACAGGAGCTATATTCTTGTAGTTTGCACAAGCGCCTCACAAATTCTCATGAGAGAGTATTTGTAGACTTATTGCTTGTTTGGGAAGTACATAAAATGTTTGTTTATATACTTTTTCTCAAGTCAAGACAAGATTTCTCTCATATACTTACCTCAAATGTTATAAAAGTAGCTCTAAAAATTTAAAACCCAGCAGGCACTTAGAATTACACCGCTTTTGCTAACATGTACATTTGCTACTTACTACTACACACTAAATATCACCTATATTTTCTTTGTAATAATAAAATATTTTCCTTGTATATAGAATTGCGTTTAAAATATAAAATAGATAGATTATCTTCTATGTGTATACAACATGTGAATGCAATAAAACACTCTTAATTGATTTCCAATCTCATATAAACTGAATCCAATGAACACAAAGATGTTACATTGAGTACTTGCTACCATTTAATTTTATGCTAGTAAAGTTCTAATGCTTGCAAGCAACACATTCATCACCCCTTCATGTTTATACCCTCTAAAAACCCTTGATTTTTTGAAAGTTATGGAAATTAAAATCCATGGTGAGCTTGCAAAGTTTAATGAATTCCACATTTATTTTTCAGGTTTTTTAAGAGAATACCCAGAAACAAAAGAAGAATCAGAGAACAGCGTATAGGAGGAAGACTGATCCATGTGGTCCACGAAAGTGAAAGTAACAGGCCCAAACTTAGGCCCCACATAATGAAGCAAAGCGGTTGGATGGCGTGGCTGTGACCGATTGGGTTCTGAATCGGGTGCACACAGAACATGTGTGGGATTGTGTAGAGCAGATCAAAACCCAATCGGAGACAGATATGGGGGCACGGTGGTTCCAGTGTTCCACCATCGTGTTCCTTAAAAACATCGAAAATTGGCAGACTTTTGGAACTCTTGTAATTATTATTATTTTCCCATTAATTTATATATATTGGCATTTGAAAAAGGGACCTGAATCTCTCTATCCCCAACCAAAGAAAAGAAATTCGAAGGCCACGAACAACACAAAACCCCAGATACTCGAGACTGAGAATTTTAATTTAAAACAGAATTAATTAAATAATTTTCTTTATAAAAAAAAGAAAAGAAAAAGACTTACATCGTAAGTGTCTCCATTGTCAGCAATAAAATCCCATGTGATAGTGATGTTTCCATTGGGATCCAGTGGATCATACCCATCTGCAATATTCTAACTCCAATTAACAACAGAGAAACCAACAAACCCAAATACAAGCGCACACAATAACAAACAAGAGAAACGAGCTAAAAGGAGGTTGCTTACAGGAAAGAGGTGAGACAGAGACGAAGATGACAACGAAGGAGAAGAGCATGGAAGTCGAAAGTTGAGCCATTAGAGATATATATATATATAGAGAGAGAGAGAGAGAGAGAACAAATGGGAAATCAGACACAAGAGAAACTGATTGTTATTCTGAAGAAACAGATTAGCTTTGCACTGTGTGAGAGTTATGAAGAAGAAGAAGGTGACGGTGAAAATGGCGGCTGGGTTCTTGGTAGAAGAGGAGTGAAAGGACTGAATGTTGGATAGCATTCGTAGGAAAGAGGTAATAAAAATGAATCACGTCAATGAATGTTTTGATGGAAACACAGAAATAAACGGAAACTAATGGCAGCATTAAATGGATTACCAATTACAGGGGTCATATAGCTGTCCTTCACATTTGCCTTTTCAACGTCCCATTCAAATTCCATGTCTTTCTTTACTTTCCTTTACGTTTTTATTTCCCTCGTCCCTCACAATCTTTTTCCCCATTCCCCTTTTAACTCTCAAATTATTATTAGTTTAAAATAATATATAGACACACACACACACATATATAAAGTAAATTATAATATTATCATAGCATTGTCCGGTGAATTTGAGTGTAGGTCAGTGGGTCTCCTATATAACTATATTCAAGTGTCAAACTAAATTATTCTGCCTGACCCTCCCGTCCCACAATAAGAAACATTCAAGCAAGAAGGAAAGCCAGGAAGATAAGGAGATGAAGAAGATTTTAAGATGAAAAATACAATCGGACTAACAAGAAAATCATATTACTCGCTGTTCTTCTTAGTTGGGTGATTTCCATGTCAGAATATATGAGCTCCTGGAAATATCTAAAATGCTGATCCGTTCGAAGGCTCGCCGGAACTGAAAAAAAACTTTTACTTGGTTGGAGAAAGACAGAATTAGGTGGGTCAAAAAGACAGAGAGAGAGAGAGAGACGAAGGTGTGTGGTCATTTCCGTGATGTTTCAATTTCCTACTGTTCAGAATTTCACTTTATCAATGTAAAGGTTTAAAAAGTTGGGAAAATTATATGGAGGCCAAAAAAAATATAATCCATGCATTCAAGAAATTTTAAGATAAAAATTAATTACTGTAATGTTTTATAGTTATTAATGGCGTCTCTAAGGTTGTTAATAACAACCTCACCAGGCGCCATTAACAACTTAAGAGTTGTTAATATAAATTTGATAGTAATAAATTTTTTATCTTAAAATATTGATAGTAGTATTTTTTTATCTTGAGATTTCTTTATAGTGTATCTTTTACTTTCCATCTCATTATAATTTTCCCTTAAAAATTTGTCTTTTAGCAGGGTTGGTCAATTTCCCATTGGTAACCTCGTTTTATTATAAGCTGGAAAAAGAGGACATTTTTATCGAGGGATAAAAGAAGTGCTTCATGTACAGAAGCTGACTGGGATCAATCATGGATGTTTATTTTGTAAAAAATTAATGTATCAAAAAATTATAGTTAAAAACATGATATTTAACAGTACTATGTTTAATTTTAATATATAAGATACAGTTCACATTTTTTTAAAAGAGATTAAAGAGAAAAAAAATTTAAAATATTTATATTGATTATTTTTCTTCAAACTAATTTATCTAAATTATAAACCGACATATAATTTAATAATACATTAAATGACATTGAAATTTGGAAAAATTTCAAAAAAAAGACAAGTGAAATAGGGAAAAAACAATTCGGTACTGCGAAATCTGAAAATCTCAAATCTGTCTGTTTTGTACTTTTTTGGGTAATTACAAAAATGCCACTGAATTTTTCACAACACCAATTCGTAATTCACAACACGGGTATCCAAATAAACAACACCAGGTACTACGTATTTACATTGTGAGGTGTAAATACGTAGTACCTGGTGTTGTGAATTACAAAACTCATGTTGTGAATTACGAAACTGGTATTGTGAAAAATTCAGTGACATTTTCGTAATTACCCAAAAAAGTACAAAATAGACTGGTTTGGAATTTTCAGATTTTGCTGTACTGAATTGTCTTTTCCATATTTCCAATGTTTTTTTTTAAATTCTCCCTTGAAATTTTTTAAATTTTTTTAAAAAAGGGTTAACTAAATCTTATATTGTGTATATGATGAAGTATTTAAAGATAATTGATTAAAAAAATTCATATTTTTTTGTATTAATTAACAATTCATATCATTTTTTATATTCATTTTTTATATATATGCATATAATAATAATAATTTAAATTTAATTATTGCATCACCAGTCCGACAAAACAGTCCAACCGTTCAGACTGTTTGAACCATGACCCACTGATCTTTTCAGCTTGACATCCAGTCTAACTTTTAAAACATTATGTCAAAGCCACTCCCACCAAGACTAAAAGAGGGGAAATAAATTTTTATGAGTTAAATTTTAAAAAAATCAAGAAAATGGAATTAAAAATTTTTAATTAATATTTTTGTACTCTATTATATTGCATTTTATTTTTATTAAAATTTTATAACCCACTTTTCAATTTCTTTAAATTCAACTAACATTCAAGTCAATGAATAAATTCATTCCCTCCCCTCATACCAAATGACCCCTAATATTCTAATTTGGAATTAAATTTTGTGGTTAAATTATAAAAAATGCCCTTCACATAAACTCATCAAATGGGAATGAACCCATGGATGGTCCCTTGGTTTATCAAAAGAGCATTTGTAATCAAAACAACTCATCACCCACAAAAAAAGAAAAAGAAAAAGAATCTAAACAACAGAAGGGTGCTTTGGTTAATGGAATTAATAAGTATTGTTGACTGTGAAGATACCAAAAACTGCAAATAATTAACAATTCACCATTAGCTGTTACCAACAAATATATCACCCTTGCCCCACCACTTACCCCTTACTACATTAATTATTTCAAACGTTCCTAATTTGTACCTATTATCCCAAATTAAATGCTTTCAAATGCCTTAATTTCTTCTAAGTACATACAACCAACCAAAATATATTAGGTGAAGTGGTAGAAAATAAC
Source organism: Acacia concinna (assembly GCA_037177275.1). Lineage (NCBI taxonomy): Eukaryota > Viridiplantae > Streptophyta > Magnoliopsida > Fabales > Fabaceae > Acacia > Acacia concinna. The sequence goes on along the minus strand of JBAGKO010000001.1, from coordinate 3,383,635 downwards.
TCTATATTTATTAATATTATTATTAAACTCGTGAGTACCCGGCCAAGTTTTTTTTTTTGGTCTCAAAAACGTCTATCGTTTTTACTTTTTAAATTGTTTCTTAACTCATGCTAGTATTTTTTAAGATTTGATTACCTTCCTTGAAATGAATTTCATAAATATTTTTATAGATATGGTAAACTATGAATTTTGATGGATTTAATTTCAATTATTTGGATTTGAAATATATTTAAACAAGAATTATTGTCATCTTTTATATTTAAATTATTTGATAATAATATAATTTACTTTTAAAAGCTATGTAGTAATAAATATATACTCTTGAAAGTTCGATGTCTAAATTTATATTTCTATCAAAAGTTTGCTTAAACTCATAAATTTAAAAACTTTATTTATAAAATGATGTATCGAGCCATATAAATACATATATACAAAGGTGGCATAATGCTCAAGATTCTCACCAAGTAAAGTATGAAAAGTGATTAATCTACACTGTCATATTAGCTATTACTCCTACATATAAAGACTCACTCCCTCTATCTCTATATATAAAAGTCTTTAAAATCACGTGTTCTATATATAAAAATTCTTTACATGCAGAATTATGAGCGGTATTGTGGGGGTTGAAACAGGCTTGGAATTCTCATTGAAAAAAGGTGGTGATTGAGACAGATTGTTGGGATGTGATTAACTATATTGGTCAAGGATGGGAGGATACTCATCCAAATGGTGACTTGTTGACTCAAATTATGCATTTGATTAATCTGGATTAGGAGGTGAAGGTTGAGTGGTGCAACCATGATGCAAATATGGTAGCAGATAAGCTAGCTAATGAAGCTTTGAGTGCTACAGGAGGAGTGTTCTTCTTTCACTCAGCCCCTTCTTTTCTTAGTTCTGCATTAGCTCAAAAGACCTATGCATAGGTTTACTGTTTTGTTTTTTGATTGAAAAAAAAAGAATATGCAAGTCTCACTGGGAAGGTGAGATTATTGTAAATTTTTATTTAGAAATTATTTTGAAAATTTTCATTTTGTTCTTATCACCATCCTTAAGAAAATCAAGTTGTAGAGAGAGTATGTATGTTTGAATTGAGGAATTAAAGGAGATGTAAAAGAAAGTTCATTTAATTTATACATTCTCCTAGGTATAGTTCGTTTGATTTAGAATCAATAATTTCAATCTACATTTTAAAAGAACCAAAAAAACAAAGGAAGTTGAAGGTTTGCTGCATATAATATGATTGAATGAAAAAGACATTGTAACATTGATTTTGTTGTGCAGTGTGGTATATGGAGGAAAATCAAGGAAGAAAGAATTAGAGTGAAAATGTATATAAAAAATGCAACTTGATCTGGCCTTAGTAATTTCTTTGCTCCCTTCCTCCTGCCTTTTGATAATGCCACTTGGCTGATCACTGAATAAAATTATTTTGGCTAGGTTAGAAGCACTTGAACAAAAATTCTATGGCGCTATCAACAATTCAACTTTTGAAGCAATATTATTTGGGGTTGTCAACAATTCAACTTTTGAAGCTCAATGTTGATGATAGCATATTAGGGTAGTTAGTATGATGTTTGGCTGGATATTAACATTTGTGTGGCTTGTTTGATACTTTATTTACATTTGCATTTGTACTTGAATACTTCTGTTATTTTGAAGTTGTTAAATTACTATCTTTTTATTTGGTTTTAAATTATTTTTATTTGCAGTCCATTAAATTTTACTTTGGGCTCTTTAAAGGCGACTTATGGATAAAGTAAAAAATATTAAAAAAATTAAATAAAAAAAATTAGAGATGGATTTGTGAAGGAAATTTTGTTAAAAAAAAAAGAAACTCCTCTCTCACATATTAGTGATGGAATTATGTCAATTTTTTTTAAAAAAAATCACTATTTAGAAACGGAAATTCCGTTACTAATCCATGACAAAAATTAGAGACAACATTTTAGTTGCTAATCCGTGACAAAAGTTAGTGACGGAAATTCCGTCGCTAATCCGTCACAAAAATTAGAGACGGAATTTTTATCACTAATCCATCACTGATTAGAGATGGAAAATTCTGTCTCTAATTTGCAACAGAATTTAATGAAATTAGTGACGTCTTTTTTGCCGACGGATCGTTTTCTGTTCCTAACAAATTAGCAACGGAATTAGAGACGGAAAATCCATCACTAATATATTTAGTGACGGAAATTCCATTTCTAATTTCAAGTTTTTTTATAGTGTCACTAGTCACCCATCACAACTAATTTACGCGAACACGTTGATAATGAGGACGCCATTTTTTATCCAAGTATATTATCTTCTCATACGTACTCATACTAAAGTTTCTTTTGTCCGAAGGCTATATAATTTGGCGCAAAATATGGAAAGTTTGGAACTTTAATTATATCTGAATCATATATTTCAGTTCGATCTTTGTGAAAACCTGGATATATAATTTGCCACAAAATATATGAAGTTTGGAACTTCAATTATATCCGAATCACATCAGTTCTTGTGAAACCTGGATGTCTTCTATAAATGCATGATCCAACCCCGGCCCACCCACTACTCTTTATATAGTTTTCATCAAGAGGGAACAAAGAAGCACCAAAGTAAGAACTTTAATAGTGGTAGTGCTAATAGACACAGATCAGAGGCTTTCATTTTGTTTGAAGATGGGATTGCGCGCAAAAAAGTGGCACAAAGTTGCTGGTTCGGCTACATGCGACGTGTTCATTAACCACCGTACGGCTGATACGAGACGTAACGTGGTCTGAAGCAGTGAGGATACAAGCCCTTCTTGGACGCAGAAAATCTGAGACATGGTGATAGGTTGTTGGACATAATTGATAAATCTATATGAGGTTGTAGGGTTGGGGTTGCGAGCAAGTTGCATGAAGAAAACAGTGCGTGATGAGTTTAATTAAACAATTTGCTCACCATGCCAAACGCTTGATCTGTTTTGTGTGTTCATAATAAGTTCACTTATTGGATTGCGTCCACCAGTTTGTCTTGATTATATATATTCGAAGCTTTCACTAACGGTTAATGTCAGATTAAAGCCAAGCAGCTAAATTATATTTCTTAAGGTTTGAGGCATTTGTATTGTGAGAAGTCTCTCAGACAGTGTGTTCAGTTTCACAGGAGAAGAAACGATTCCGTGGAGGGTTGGTCAGCCGCGGCGGCGAGATGCATGTTTGGCTCTGCCTCTGTCCAAGGTGGCCGACCGATCAATGCACGAAAGGAGTTCGAAAGACGCGTTGTGGTTTATTGGACGATTGTCGGGTCCGTAGGTGGTTAAAGATGGTGCTTATTGGGCCTGGAAAGACAAAGATTCATGATACTCTACCAGAGTCTCTGTGCAATTACCATTTTAATTTGGATTATCCATTGGAGTGGAATATACAATTAGTGTTGCTACAATAGAGAATTCGTCAGGAAAAAGCAAAGACATGCATACTTTTAAAATCATGGTTTTGGCCCAAACCAAGACTTTAATAAAGTGAAGTCCTCAAACAACCATTCAAAACTCAAAATAGTTTTACCCCCAGAGCCATGATTTGAGTTTTGCTACCCCAAACACCGTTAAATTATGCACAATCTATTTTGGCAAAAGATTATGGTGTGGCACTACAAAAGAAAAGGTATTTTATAACGATTTATTCGTAGCGGTTATTTCAAACCGCTACAAAGTTCAAAATTTGTAGTGGTTTTAACAAAAACCACTATCAATTTGTTGCATGATAAATATTTGTAGTGGTTATCTTGAAAAACTGCTACAGAAACTGGCGTCAACTTGACGCCATATGGCACAAAGCTGACGCGACATTTGTAGCGGTGGACATTTATAGCGGTTATAGGTAAAAACTGCTATAAATACTGGCG
>JBAGKO010000001.1:3368407-3379665 GCA_037177275.1 Acacia concinna | reverse complement strand
TAATACAAATGTATAAAAGAAATGAAGTGTAATATGAGTAGGTGAAAGAAAAAGCAAGTGAAAATAAAAAACTTATAAATGTTAAATAAAAAAAATTTAGGCAGCCCGCCTAAACAGGTTCGGGCTAACATTTTTCCAGCCCGTTTATTCCACCAACTCATTGGGTTGGCCCGATTCCCAATACTATTAAGGACTACTCATATTAAAATAAAAGAAAACGATAAATAAATGCTCCTTAAATATAAAAAATATTGAAGATGACTCAAATTTGGTAAATGACAAATTGAGGCAAAAAATTGATCAGTTTTAGTCATTATCTGTTAAGTTTTAGTTGTTTTCTATTGAGTTTTAGTCATTATCTGCTTAATTTTAGTCATTCTCTATTGAATTTTAGTCAAAGCTTCTTATTTGTTATTTACCAAATTTAAGTCATCTTTTAGATTTTTAATGTTTAGAGGGTATTTATTTATCTTTTTTTCTTAAAATAAAATATAAAATAATTAAATTTAATTTTTTATATTTAAAAGTTTATATGAGTTGGATCCTTGAGTTTATCAAAACCAGTAAATGCTTCTGGCTCATTGAAAGAAGTATTTACATATCATTTACCAAAATTCACCAAGGACCACTCATAATCAAATAATATATAAAATAATTTTTTTTTTTTTTTATATTTAAAAGTTTATGTGAGTTGGATCCTTGAGCTCATCAAAGTCAGGATGTAAAAACCTACATTTTCCTAATAGAACCATTAACTCGGTTATTTATTAAATCATCATTCAAATGATAACTTAATCATAATTATATTATTATTATTATTATCAAACAAATTAACCATGATAGAAAAATTTAAAACTAAATTTTTCAAAAGGACTATCATGGTTAAAAGAACAAAACACCCCCTTTTTTTTTTATCAAAATTGAAGCACATAATTAGGCTTTGGACTTTTTGAAGCCCAAAACAAATATTCCTTATTAAATCCAAATTAAATTAAAATGAGAACCCATAAGTTTTGAAATATAATCTTAAGACCTCAAAGTTGTTCAAAACATCAAAAAGTAACCCCATAATAGAAAATTAAAGGGTACGAAATCAATATGTCAAGTCTTAAAAATAATTCATTAAAATATGCAATTGAGTCATAACATGACAATATATAATCATCCAGCATAAACTAAAAGAACGGAAGACTTAGAAAAAATAGCTTAATCTTCCGGAGTCTCCTTGTTAGACCACTACTGGATGTATTGCCTGAATTATGTTAAATTCACAGGGTGAGACAAGATCTCAGTAACCAATAAACCATCTCATTGGACATACGAGCAAGTGCCCATGTTAAGTGAGACAATAACATTTCTAAAATATTAAATAATTCATACATATCATTTTTCAATATCATAAATTCAATTTCAAACTCAAATTTATCACATTGGAATGTGCATAATTATCAATATTTAAGAATTCACTTTTTAACCTTCCTTATTACCTTCCACCTTATTTCCTCTGACTTAACCTATAGGCTAATACTCACCAATGTGACTAGTAGTTCAACTCTTACCGATCAAGTGATGTGGACCGGCCAAAATCCACAAAGCACAAGACCGAACCATGGGTTCTCCCAATAGATCAATGAGGTGTCAATACCCTATTAAATACAATAGACCAAAGGACTAACCAATGTACACCTAGAAGTTCATCATCTTATTTCCTCTTTTGTACAAAAATTCACCTCCTTATTTCCTCTAAGGGGCTATTTGGTATGAGGGGAGGGGAGGGAAAATAAAAATTTTAGAAATTGAATTTAAATAAATTTAAAAAGTGAGGTTATAAATATTAATAAAGAAAAAATGTAACATAAAAAAGTATGAAAAAATAATTTAAAACTTTTAACCCCACTTTTTTAATTTTTTAAAATTCAACTTATAAAAATTTTCCCTCCATTCTCCCTCCCTCTAAATTCCTCATACCAAACAAGCCTTAAGAATAACCTCCCATCAAGATCCACATATGCCACCCCCTTCATATCAATTATTCATGAGGTTTAATTATATGAACAAATATAATCATTATAAATAATCACATTCCATATCAATTCACAAATCAAGAGAATTTTCAATATCATAAATTAACATTAAATTTAAATAATATTATATTATTATCCATTGCTCAATAAAATAAGTCCCATAAGATGATTTCAATAATAAAATAACTTCATAATACATATCACAAATCAATAACAAAGTTATCTTCTATATTTAAAATCACTCACAAACATGTCACAAGCATGTACAACAAGAGGAAATTAATTACCTCTCGCTAACGCAAAATTTATCTTCAATAGTTAATAGATGATACAAACATTGAAAACGTCAATTTGGATGTCCCGCACACACTAACCAAATTCGCTCTAATCCAATTGTGAACGAATGTGCAACCGTTGCTTTACAGAGACCGCATCAAGTTAGTGCGAAAATTGTTTAAGCTATCTCAATTCTAATTTATCACCAATATATAGGCTCCTAAGTCTCTCTCTTATGATATGTGTATATTTATTTATTATTATTATAATATAAGTAACTTTAATATTTATAAATCTTAAATTTAACATCATGATCTTATAAATCTTTAAATTATTTCCTATGATATGTCATAATCTAAATATGTCCTTATCAAATCTACTATACATAAGATATCTTTTCAAATATTTAAATGAATCTTTATTTGTTCAATCTCAACAATATTATTTTCCCCTTTTCTAGAAAATTTTAACTTGGATTATATTCTTTTAAAAATAAAACTTACCTAAAACAATTTTTCTTTTATTATTTTTAACACTAAATACATAAAATTGAATTCTCTAAACACTCTAAATTCCTATTAAGTTTCTATATTAATTAGTTAATTAATTCATTGGATGTTACAGAGGACATGCTTCCAAGCTCATTGAGAAAAATATTTATATATTGTCTACCAACAAAATCCTCATGTCAATGAAATTTGAACTCACAATATTATGGTTATAAGTTAATCTCTTTACCAACCGAACAAACATTTATTAGCAATTTAAAAATATTTTCACTTATTTAAGAAAAACATCATGTTAAATTTCCTAGCAGCATTCAGAATGCTAATGTTTTTTTTTTGGGAAGATACTAAGTAAATACCATTTGAATTTTAAAACCCCAAAAGACTTGTTGAAATTTGTAAAAGACAATGAGGTGACAAGTATCAAATTGAGTTTTTGAAATATTGACACATTTACCATAATGCCCGTCAATTTTTTAAATTTTAAAAAAAAAGGCCCCTCACGAGAGCACCATCACTGGCAGACGGGCCATCTCCCTCTAGCTGCCAGCAGGCCACCGTCAGCCCTATGGCAAAAGCTCCAGAAAGGGTAGAGGATGGAGGGTTTTTTTTTTGGGAGAATTAATTATTTAAGAAAAATTGTAGCCAAGTTGGTGAGGGTAGGAATCAAATCCACCCCACCTTGGTTACAAAGCCACTAAAGCCTTTCCAATATATATATATGCACAAATAAATGTATGTAGGGTATAAATAAACCGACCTATTCTCTTAATGAGTAATGGAAATAATTAAATTTGAAATGGCATTGACTAAATGACTAATAACATTAACTAAAGGCGTATTAGTATTGACTAAAAAGTAATGTTATTGACTTAAAGTGTAATGATATTTACCAAATAAATAATTGAAATGACTAAATTCATAATTGTATTAATTAAATGACTAGTGACATTGACTAAAAACGTATTGGTATAAATTAGTAGTTAGTTAATATCATTAGTCATTTAGTCAATACCATTATGAATTTAGTTATTTCCATTACTAATTTAGTCAATGTCATTGACTAAATTTATAAAAATGTCAATATGCCTTTAGTCATGTCATCGGTCATTTAGTCAATGCCATTACGAATTTAATTATTTTCATTACTTATTTGGTAAATATCATTACGCTTTCAGTCAATGACATTATTTTTAAATCAATACCAATATGCCTTTAATCAATGTCATTAGTAATTTAGTCAATACATTTAGTCATTTCCATTACCCATTTAATCAATACCGTCATACCTTTATTTTTATTTTACATATATTTATTTGTGCATATATATGGGCTACCAAAGCCTCTTTGTAACCATGGTTTCCCACCCTCACCAACTTAGTTACAATTTTTTGAAAAAAAAATTAATCCTCCATAAATGGCTGCCACCACCTCTGACAAGGGGCCCTTTTTTGTTTTTGTTGTTTTTTACAAAAAAAATTGAGGGGCAATATAGTAAATGTGTCAACATATCAAAAACCCAATTTAATCATTGTCACCTTATTGTCTTTTACAAATTTCAACAAGCGTTTTAAACTTTTAGAGATTCAAATGGTATTTACGTTGAATTTTCCCTATTTTTTTCATGCATTCAATATGCTAATGATCTTCTTCTTTTTTCCCATTCCGCATTATGATGTAATTTTTTAGTTATTTCCGACACCCCATATCCTTTTATGCTTTAAATTGCTGGTTACATTATAAATAACGTTACCATGCTAGAAACAGCAGAAGAATAATTTAGGGTTAATATGTTTAAATAATCATAAACTATTTTTAAAAGTGTTAAAATAACTATGAACCGTTTTTTTTTTTGGAGTAAAAGTAACTATAAACATTAAAAAAATGGTGCATAGACATTAAAGTATTGTTCAAAATCGCTAAAATATTATCATGGCCATTAATTTTTGTTCATTGTAGTTTTGAATAGTACTTAAATAGTTTTACGCCATTTTCTAACGTTCATAGTTATTTTTACTTCAAAAAATAATTTATAATTATTTTAACACTTTTAAAAATAGTTTATGATTATTTAAACACATAAACCCAATAATGTATATTGCTTAACCCATTTATAAACACTAAATTACTAACCATATCTTGGTTCAGAAACGGTGACCCCCAATTTCATACGGTGAACAAAAAGGCTTTATGAATTAAACCCTTGTATGTATCTTGTGGAAGAAAGAAAATAGATACATTTGAAAACCAATGAACCAGCAAAGGCAAAATTTACTCCAATATAATCCAAAAAACGACTACCTTTTGAATTTCATCAATTAGACAGAGAGATCTTATAACATGCATAAATGTTACAGCAAATTATTACTAATATTACACAGAAAGAGCTCAAAACTATCCAATTAAAAATAGTCTCAGGCTACCTTCTGCGCTTTAGAGGGCCAGTTTTGTATCCACCTTTAGTTGGTTTGCCCCAAGGAGAAACAGAAACTCTCCCATATTTTCCACTACTCTTGCTCTTACCCTCTCCTCCACCATGAGGATGGTCTACAGGATTCATGGCCACTCCTCGAACTACTGGCCTTCGACCGAGCCACCGGCTCTGCCCGGCCTTCCTAAGTTTCCGATCTTTGTGTGTCGGATTAGACACTCTACCAATTGTAGCCCTGCACCGAGAATCAATCATCTTTGTCTTCTTTGAAGGGAGTTCGATTAAGACATAACTTTGTGAAGGATCTTTTAAAATCTTTGCACAAGTCCCAGCTGATCGGACCAGTTTGCCGCCTTGCCCTGGCTTCATTTCAATGTTATGAATGATTGTCCCAATTCGCATGGCACTAAGCGGCATGCAACTCCCAATTTGTGCATTTATGTCAGAAAACATCATTTGATTCATCATGCTCTCATGTGCACTACGAGAATATGCTTTTGTAGAATCTGTGAATGGGAACAGCAAAACAAAAAAATTGAGATACATACACATGGATCTAACAATGGAGAAAGGGGAAAGACACGATAGGTTAAATTCTTAAATCAATATCATTATTTTAAGCCAAACTCATTCTATTTTGCCAGTTTTCTTATAGACCATCAGATATAAGGGGAAAAAAATTATAGTAAGGCAACCCTATTACTTCTAATCCTTGTATAACATTGTAAATGCAGATATTTCTTGTTTCATTACTCTTAGTAAAACAGCAAGTTATTTTTCTATTCAATTCAGCATAATCAAACTAAAAATAATATACTTTAGTTCAATGGAAACAGAAATAAATATGGATTAATCTGATCACAGGTTTTCATCATTCTAATAACATGGGGGAGGAAAATCATCAATAATTCAATATGGCAAGATATAGATTCAAACACTTCGAGTTCAGTTATTTCAACAGCCTAAAAGACAAAAATACAAGAAATTTGCATTGCATGATTGTACACCACAACTAATTCGGAATTTATCATCATTTCCACGTTACTAAAAACAAAATTCACCAGCAACCATGAAACATCCATGTTACAAATTCTCCACCGGGATAGAGTTATACAAAAGCACTCTACTACTTTCACTTGCAATCATTGAATCTATGTCAAGAAATCCTAAGTGTGTTCTTTCATCTTTGCTCTCATAAAGAGCATCCCCACTAGCTGAGACATTTTCCTGAGTGCTTATGCTTGGCTTAAATCGAAAATTATCTCAACACAGCATAGAGGCCTCCTAATAGCAAGTTAAAAACAAAATACGATCCTCTACTCCGCATCTAAGAATAAAAGAGCTGGTCAAATCCCGTGCTGGGGAATGGTAAAACAGACATTCCAACCATCCCAGGAAACCTTCAAGACCATTAGTTTTCAATTAATATTTCCTAACGTCTTCACTAAAATCAGGCTAAACAGTTAGAAACTTGGTGTCAACACCTTATAACTCACTCTCTCGACAATACAGGAAAGGCAACCATGGAGAACATACAGAAAGGTACTCTTCTTAATCCAGAGAAGAAGGGGACCTCTTAATAGGACTAAAATCAGATTAAACAAATGGCGAAAAAATCAAACATCAACAGATATATCATTTTAGAAGATGACGAGAGTACCGGAAGAGAAATTGCGAAAAGCATTGTTGAGGAATGAGAAGGGCTTCAGGACGTTGAGGTTGAGGTTGCAGATTCTCAAAAACGCAGACGAAGTAGCGCGAGCTCTCCACAGAGCCATCGATCTGCACTGTAATGAACTAGGTCATGTGATTGAAAATTAGCTTCAATTGAGATTCGGAAGGGGTGAACCATGATGGGCTCGTAGACCTCCAATCCATTTCGCTATCCAACGGCCCGATTCCATTTTCTCATTCATTTCAACAGAAAGGGAAAAATTATTATTAAAAAAAAAAGAAAAAGAAAAAGCACCATTTGTAAGAGGCAAAAAATTCAGCTTTTTTAATCCAAATACGATCAACAGTAAAAGATGTGCCGCAATATTTTAAAAAAATAAATTTAACAAGATACTACATCCTAAAAAACGACTTCTTTAAAAATAGAATAGAGAGAAAATAATATAGAAGTCGTTCACGAGGTGAACGACTTCCACATTTATCCCTCCTCATGTGGAACCACAACTTCCACTTTTGTTTATTTTTTAAAATTTTGCTATTGTTAATGCAAATTACACTTAATAACTCCAATTCTCTTGCCCCACTTTTTTACTCCCATTTTAAATTTGAAAAGAGTTGCAACTGATTTCCCTCAACGTCACCATTTGCTTCTTTCACTTCCTTTATTTTATATATATAAATAAATAGGATTAGATCTAACCTCCTTAAATAAAAGGAATTTTGGAGAATTTTATAAAAAGAATATATTTTATCCCAATAACTGAATCTACAGAAATATATAAATATAATTTTTTTACAAATATAACATTCCTTTTTTTATATATGTTTTTAATTTTCAAATCATTCCATCAAGTTTATTTAAATATGATATATTTTAAATCTACGCTTCTTTTATATTCAATTTGAATATCAAAGAAGCGTAGATTTTAAATATCAAAGAAGCATAGATTTTAAATATATCATATTTAAATTAACTTGATCGAATGATTTGAAAATAAAAAACATAAAAAAAAGAATGTTATATTCAAAATTTGAAAATCAAAGAAATGTAGATTTTGAATATCAAAGAAGCATAGATTTTAAATATCTCATATTTAAATTAACTTAATGGAATAACTTAAAAATTAAAAACATAAATAAAAAAAGAATGTTATATTCAAAATTTGAATATCAAAGAAGTTTAGATTTTAAATATCTCATTTAAATTAACTTAATGGAATAACTTGAAAATTAAAAATATAAATAAAAAAAGATGTTATATTCAAAATTTGAATATCAAAAAAGCATAGATTTTGAATATTAAAGAAGCGTAGATTTTAAATATCACATATTTAAATTAACTTGATGGAATAACTTGAAAATTAAAAACATAAATAAAAAAAAGAATGTTATATTCAAAATTGGAATATCAAAGAAGCGTAGATTTTAAATATCACATATTTAAATTAACTTGATGGAATAACTTGGAAATTAAAAACATAAATAAAAAAAAGAATGTTATATTCAAAATTGGAATATCAAAGAAGCGTAGATTTTAAATATCTCATATTTAAATTAATTTGATGGAATAACTTGAAAATTAAAAACATAAATAAAAAAAAGAATGTTATATTTGTAAAAAAAATATTTATATATTTTTGTAGATTTAGTTATTGGGATAAAATATATTCTTTTTATAAAGTTCTCCAAAATTCCTTTTATTTAAGGAGGTTAGATCTATTCCTATTTATTTGGATATATAAAATAAAGGGATTGAAAGAAGCAAATGGTGACATGGAGGGGAATTAGTTGCAACTCTTTTCGGATAAAAAATGAGAGTGAAAAAATGAGGCAAAAGAATTGGGGTGTTTAAGTGTACTTTGCATCAACAATAGAAAAATTAAAAAAAAAACAAAAACAAAAGTGGAAGTCTTCCACATTTCTCGCTCGTCGTTCACTCCATGAATGACTTCTATATTATCTCTTCTCTCTCTTTTCTATTTTCAAAGAAGTTGTTCTTGAGGTGAACTCAATAACGATTTTACATATAGTATCTCGTTAAATATTTTTTGTATAATATCTCGACAATACTTTTTACTGTTCACCGTATTTAAATAAAAAAGCCAAAAAAATTCAAACCTGGAATGATGCTTACTTATAACTAATAAGCGAAAACTTCGTAAAAAGAAGCAAAACCGAGAAACAACAAGAAGAGGACCGAATAGAGAATTAAATGAAGAAGCAGAATCGATGAATAAGAAGAATGAGTACCAGAGGGTGGGGGCAACGCCAATAAGAGAAAAAGATGATCTGAGATCCTGAACGATGGAAGGAGGAGAGGCCGAGCTGCTGGGTCTTCTTCAACCTACTCTGTGCGTGTCTGTAAGACTGCGAGAGTCGAGTGTGTGTGAACTGTGAAGGGCTGAAATTGAGAAGAATGTGTTATCGATGGTACTCCAAGATGATTGCACAATCTGAGTCACGTCTGTTGACACTGTCCTTAAGAGATATTTCGCAAATACCGTCGAAGTGGAAGCGGCACTCCCCAGGATAAAACAGACTCTTCCTGCAATGAACAGGGCGAACAGAACAGCGAAAATGTAAAACAGAAACCAGTAGAAGTTGAAGACGAAGAGAGAAAGCTTCAGAGAAGAGGAGAGTGCTTGATGGTTCAGAGTTAAGTGAGTTTGCCTTCTGCACAATCTGCCTTTTATAGACGATCATCCAAGGCACATGTGGGCAAATTTTAAATCATGAATAAATGCACGGTTAGTCTATTTTGAAATCAAACCATCAGTTTCTTCCGTTTCTGAATTAATCACATCGGTTACTGGGCGTTGGAGGATCAAAACAGTGAAGCAAAATTATTTCTGTCCGTTGAAGAATTAATCCCATTAGTTTCTAGACATTGGAAGATCAAAACAGCCAAGCAAAATTATTTCTGTCCGTTGGGAAAAACATTTGGGAAGCTAAGGCAAAATTTCAAAACGAAATTTAAATAATTTTTGGTAAGCCAAAATCTGAAAACGAAATTAAGAGGTTTTCTGGGAAGCCAAATTCTAGACATTGGAAGATCAAAATAGCCAAGCAAAATTATTTTTGTCCGTTGGGAAAAACATTTGGGAAGCTAAGGCAAAATTTCAAAACGAAATTTAAACAATTTCTGGTAAGCCAAAATCTGAAAACGAAATTAAGAGGTTTTCTGGGAAGCCAAATTTCTAGAAAATAAATTTAAGGTTTTTCAAAAAAATAATTTGGTAAAAAATGCCCAGACCTTATTTACTCGCACGCAGGGGGAAATCGATGAATTTCAACTGTACTTGCCCACTGAAGGCTCATCATTGTGCATGCAAGCCCACTCTCCCCTTAGGCCCTTTTACAAGCCCATTATCTCATGGTATCTTATATACCATGAAACTCCCTCTTTCCCAAGCAATGTGGGACTAAATTCCTACTTGACACACATACACACATACAAATGCTAACAGAATGGACCTTCACAGTTCGAACACATACTTCACTTTTGTAAATTACAGTGAAAAATAATATTTTAGTCATATACTGGAACTGGAGTACTATAATTAATTTTTTTTAAAAATCAGGGTTGTTTGGTATGAGGGGAGGGGGGAGGCGAGGAGGAGGGGACTGGGATTCTCTATTTTACCCTTTCCATCCACTCCTATCATTTACCTTAAAACTACGTAGTTTTGAGGTAAAAACAAGTCAGATAACTTTCTTTCTTTCTTTTTTTATTTTAAGAAAAAAGTCATCCATCACTATGAAATATTTTTTTCAGTATTCAGTATCCTAAATTAATTTCTAGTACACTAAATGTCTTAAAATATATTTTCTTTTTCACTCAGTATCCCTAGCTTATCACTCAAATATTTTTTTTAGTAGTATCCAGTAACCAATATCCTAGTGCCGCGGTAGGTTGAGATTATCAAATTAAAGATAATTTGCTCATTGCTTATGGTAGGTAATTTCAACCATACCCATGCTAGGCCCAGTAACCAATATCCTAAGTGCTATAAAATGCACTAAAAATTACTTAGGATACTAGGCGATGCTAAGAAAATATTTCTAAGTGATTAATACTAAATACTATGTGCCACAATAAAATATGTTAGAGTGTTAAATGCACTAAAAATTAATTTGGGATATTGAGTGTTAAAAAAATATTCCACAGTGATGGATGACTTTTTTCCCAAAAAAAAAAAAAGTTACCTACATTGTCTTCACCTCAAAAGCTATGTAGTTTTAAGGCAAAGGATAGGAGTGAATGGGAAGAGCAAATGAGAGAATCCTAATCCTTGGGGGGGGGGGAGGGAAAATAAAAATTTTAGGAGTTGAATTTATAGAAATTAA
>JBAGKO010000001.1:3349017-3360985 GCA_037177275.1 Acacia concinna | reverse complement strand
TTCCAATGAACAATTATGCCATAAGAATAAAGTCTTAATGCCAAAATCTCCAAGTCACACTCTCACGTTTTGTTTTTAGCGAAGAGAGAAGACATAATGGTTTTGTCACCATTTCTAGCGTGTGCAAATCGAAAAAACAACAGAAGAATATTCAGAAAAGCATTGTTGCTACACTCTCAAATTGGATGAGAAATATTAACCAAAAACTTTCAAAGAAAAAACTAAAGATGAACTTGTCTGATTTTCAAGTCTAAAACAAATTTGATCTCTCTTAAACAGAAGTTGCAGATGACCGAAAGCAACTATATGCGCATATACAATCTTTTTTCGCAAAGACACGATAAAAGTATAGCCAAACAATGTATCGGAAAAAAAAAAAGTATAGCCAAACATCGCTGACATGCATATATATGAGTTTTCAAAAAATCCCTGCACAGGAAAAACTCTCGGTTCTACAACAATTTCAGAAGATCTCTCTTTACATGAAGGCATATAGTAACCACATGATCCCCAAACAAACATATATATCAAAATCATTGATAAATACCGCGCAAACAAATACTTATATGCATATATATATATATATATATATATGTATCTTTAATCGCAAAACAAATTTCCCTGAATCATTAATAAACCAGATAGTCCATATTGGTTAAAGCCTCAGATTTTCTCAAAATAAAACATGTATTAAAACACCAGGCAGAGGAAAATTAGACTCTGATGCCACATGTTATACATAATCCATAAAACTAAGATCATGAGTTTCATAGTGGAAGTCTTACATACCTCTTACCATAGTGTATGAATATTGTATTCTCTGATATTTTCTTGAATTCTTCTGAATGGGAATTTCCGACACAGCGATGAACTGTTGAACACTGTCACCCTGTCAGAGAATTCGTGATTGAATAAACAGCTTTTCTTTTCTTACGTGTCTGTTCTAAGTCACGGTCTTCTCCTTATATAGTCTCCCATCAAGATTCTTCAAGTATTCAACGACTAGTCACAACCCTCTGAACGCAACTCTTTAATCCGTAATCCAAATAATGATGTGGGACACATCCAGTAATATATTTATATATATTAAAATAATAACATAAAATATATATAATATCTAAATAAATATAATATATACATATACACATAGAAATATATTAAATTTCTGGCAAAACATGTGTTCCATAGTTATAGTTAATCTCACGCGCGCTCGAAAATAGTAAAGCCTTTCTTATACTCTTCTGATTTTTAATATAAATCATAAATGATTTTTTAGAAGAAATTAAAAAAGTTAAATAAGTTAGTTAATTATAACATATGTCATGTATCATTTAATTATATTAGTTCATAAATTGAATAAATTAATTTTGTATGAGTAACCTAGATATTAATACTTTAAAATAATTTATTTATCTTCACTAATCTCTCCAAAAAAATCAATTGTGTTTTATATTAAAGACCATATGAGTATTTAATATCATTAAAACATATTTTAACTAATGTCATAAATTATTGAGAAAAATCCCAAAAAAAGAAAGTGGAAATAGGGAAATTTCAATTCATAACAACAATATTCAAAAATCTAAAATAAGTCTTTTTGTACTTTTTTTGCTTAATTATAAAAATGCTATTAGATTTTTAACAACACGAGTATCTAAATTAACAACACCAGAAGAATTTAGGTACTACGTATTCACGCTGTGAGTTGTTTGTACTAATGTTGTTAATTGAGATACTTTTATTGTGAATTATGATACTCGTGTAGTTAAAAATATAGTGGCATTTTTATAATTACGCCCAAGAAAAAGTATAAAAATATTGATTTAAAATTTTCGAATCTTATTGTCTTAAATTGGAATTTTTATATTTTCAATGTCTTTTTTTAGGATTTTTCCTAAATTATTAGACAAAACTTAGGTTCAATTGTTTCATTTATATCCACACAGATTAAAAAAAAGTGTTGTATATCCATTAGGTTAACTTATAAGTGAATTTGTAAGCGTACATACACAGTTTAACAATTAACCATAGCAACAAAATAAGTGTCTATATGGAAATTTATGAACCCTCATTTTAACAACTAACAATTACAAAATAATGAGTGTCTAAATGAAAATTTTACAAATCTTAATTTACATTACAAGATCTTACAAAAAAATTCAAATGAATAGGTGAAGAGGCAAGTGCACGTATACATGTTAACAACAATAGCAAACAACAAATAATGTGCATGATTGAAGAACTTGATTAATACATATAAGAAAACTTAACATAAGTTTTGTGCTGAATTATTATACTACTTTCAGCCCTAAATTTAAAATTTAGTTAATTTTTTAAAAAAGATTATAGACGCTAAATAATAAAATATTTTATTTATTATTTTTTAAAACTAATTAGTTTGAGTTATATATTGATATAATCTAATGATTATATACAAAATATATTATACTTAAGTAATATATTTAATTTTTTTAACCTTACTTAGAAAAAAGTCAACTTGGTCAAGTTAGTATATGTATATACACAGGAAATCTGGACTAATTATGTATGTACATTGCTTTACATTAATTTTAATTAATTGTCATTAAGATCCACTCCTATATATATATATATTTATATATATGTAAACCCTCCTTCTCACATCTTCAGTCAAATCAGAAATTAACTATGTCTGGAATTAACATGAATATTCCGGTGGCTTTCAAGCAACAGGTGGTCTATAAGGAGTGTCTGCATAACCATGCAGCCTCCCTCGGCAAAGTCGCCAGAGATGGTTGCTATGAGTTCCTGCAACCTAACAGCCACGGTGGCTCGCCGGAGGCAGCGTTGCTTTGCGCAGTTTGCAACTGCCACAGGAACTTTCACCGGCAACAAGTTGTGTATACTCCGATTCCGGGCATGACAGTTGACACCGAAACCACCCCACCGCAAACCCAGCAACAGCCAGACTTTCCGGCAGCTACAATGGCTGCTGCTGAGGCGAATGCTCACAACGCCGTGGCAGTGGTGGCGGAGCCGCAGCAGAGGAGGAAGAGGAAGAATAGGACCAAGTTCACGGATGAGCAAGTGAGTCGACTGGCGAGTTTTGCCGAAAGGTTGGGGTGGAGGTCGAAGAGCGCCAACAAGGAGGAAATCTATAATTTTTGCTCGGAAGTCGGAATCGGTCATCGGAAGTTTGTTGTGTGGTTGAACAACCACCGGCGAAGACGGAATGCAAATCATCATCAAGCTGACGATCTGCCTCATAAGGAAGATTAAAATCAAAACCTCATCAAGTGATGTTTCTTCCTTGTAGTATTTGTTATCATAAATATTTTTGTATAAATCCATAAATCAAAATTAAGCATGACATAATTACATTATAAGCATATATACACATATATATGCGTAATATTATTATGTCATGTTTAATTAATTGTATGGATCTTCAAAAAGATCTGATAGTTAACATATACAAGGAGATTTGACTGACTTTAAAATTTATGCATCAAAAAAGAAGAACTGAGTATTCTGTGCTATCTGCTTTCTCTAAGAAATCCTCTTTGTAACTGAAACCATTTGGTTTTTGGTTTGTTAGAGTGATATTTGAATGTACTCTTGGTTTCCTGCACTCATATTTATGAAAAATCACTAATTTAAAATTTTAAAATTCAAATACTACTTTCTTGTTATTCTCCTGACGTTATTTCAAACAAAAAAATAATTGAAATTCATGTAGATTTAGTGTTTTACAATTTAAGATTAGAAGAAGCTAAATCCAAGTGAATTTAATGACGAAAAAGAGTCAGACACATAAAAAAAAAAACTGACATATTCTGATCTTTAGAAGATATAAAATTTTCAAAAAATTAGTCCTTATTTTTTCTTAATATTTTTTTTGTTCTGGTTAGCTTTTGGTTCCGTCATGAATATTGAATATCCATATCAATATATGAAATTAAATATTAAAACTATAATAATGTCTGCTATTTTTATGTTAATAACACTGTATTTTATTTCTCAAAGTTCATAGCTATACATAATGAGAACCTCTTTAATCACTATCAGAAAATACACATTTTAGACCGGGGTAAAAATTAACTTTATAGACTAAGTTTATAATAAGTTTAATTAAATCATTCCGTCTATAAGGTCTGCCTTTTCTATACTAGTATAAAAAGTTACTTTTTAAGAACAGTTGTCTTATTGACATGGTCTTAAAAGCCTTTTTTTTCCTACCAGTAAACTAAGAAATTTTCTAATTATTAGAGACTTTGTGAAAAATAAAAAATATGTAGGAATTGATTAATGTTAAATTGGAAGACTTAATGATATAAAGTCAGTCAAAGTTCAAGAAAATTCTAACATGAACCTTACATGTTATTGTTCTCACATTCTTCCCCTCTCTATTTCTTTTAGTTCTTATTTTCAGTCTATTCAATAAAAATTAATTGAAGATGCATGTAAACAATAAATCATTCTACATGATCTATAATATTTACTCCAAAAAAAAAATCTCAATTTAATGGGTGCATGAGCTGTGAATTTTAAATAATTTAATTATGAGACGACCAAATACAAAATCAATAGGTTAATCTGAATTTGAATCTTTTGACTTTGTAAAGATACCCGCATGTCATACATTTGGCGAGAGATAGAAAGAAGGGTGAAAAGAGTATAACTGTTAGACACTTGTCCCCTATAGAGTCAAGACTTCATGACTATAGAGGTTCCATTTTTAGTTTATACAAAACTACTAGATTAAAAAACATGAAAATATTGGGTTCATGTATCCTTAGGAGTTGTTTGGTGGAGCATAAAAAAAAAAAAAAAAAAAAAGAATCCATCCTCTACATTGTAACACCCTGCTGGTTTAAAAAAGAAAAACAACATGGAATTTCAATGGTGAAAGTGGGGTTTGATTATGAGGGAAAAAAATAATTACCATATGACTTTTAAAATTTTAAATTAGTCTTGTTGTCTATACGAATATAGAGATTAAACTTGTATAGTAATTAGCAATTCATTTTTTTTATATAAAAAATGACTTATTTAGGATTTTAAAATTCAAATGGTATTTTATTATCCTTTTCTTTTGACTATGTTATATATAATTATTTTGTTGTTTTCTTTCATGAGTCGAGTATTAGAAACCATTTTTTTTCCAGTTTGTCTCTGGGCCTATTTGGATCATTGTTTTAAACCATGGTTTGGTGAAAATTATTGTTGAAAACTTTGGTTTGATTAAAATTGTCAAACACCCAAAAAAAAATTTTAAGTCGTGGTTTCCCCAAAAGCTAGGTTGGAAACTAGTTTCCAAAAATAATTTTTCTTGCTTTTCATTATGAAACCTAAGCTTGCGCAAGCTAAGACAAAACTCCTCTCACATACTTACCTCATAATTCGTAAAAACTATTTTTACCCAAACACTCCATCCAAACCTAGGTTTTCATAAAAGTTATTCTAAAAAATATATTCTGCTCCAAAAATTATTATGCAAAAGTCAATCCAAACGCCCATCTATCTGTGCGCATAACAACCTTGCTTAATCTTGTAGCAAAAGTGGATTACTTCTTTTTAGATGGGATATACATTATCTTTTTTAAATAAAAGAATAAGTTATATAAAATATTAAGCTTCTCACATCTCTAGTCACATCAGAAATCGATCATGTCTGGAATTACTATTAATATTTATATTCCTAACCTCAATTTTTTTTAATGGAAATGAGGATTAGTCGTAGAATATAATTTCTTGTATGTATGGCTAGGCAACAATCAACGAAACAACGTGTGATGAAAAAATATTAAATAAATTAGGTTTCTTTGGTGTTTGCTATAACAAATATTCTTATATGTACAACTATTAGATCAAAATTAAAAGTGACATACACAAATTATAATTAGTATATGCTTACATGATGTGTGTCATGCGTAATGTGGATCTTCAAAAGTATTATACTTCCTCCCATCTTAATTAAAAGAGCTAATAAAGAGGTCCGTCTTTATCCTAAATATAGAAGGCTTCAATTTATTTTATCTCCCAAATTTATAATTTTTTTCCTAAACTATATATATTGATTGCAGATCATAAGAGGCTTTTTTAACAAGGAAATGATATCCAATGCAAGTGATCAATTAAAAGGGTACATTAGAGAAATCTTCGTGTTTGTTTATAATTAATGTAACTAATTTTATTAATATCTACAAATTAATTATTTAACTCCTATATATTATAATATAGGGAGAATGACAAAAAATATCTTTTTAATTTTAAAATCCCAAAATAAGTGACTTTTCATAAAATTGAGTTATCAATTGCTATATAAATTTCGTTAATAGGAAAATTGCGTTGAGGTCCCAAATAAAAAAATTTATGCTAAAGAGATCCCCGTGAAATCGCATATTTACAATAAAGTCCGTAGAGTTATTAATGATACATATGGAGTTATTAATGACAATTCTATGGTTGTCCATAGGGTTGTTAATTAGGACTTTATTGCAATTACGCAATTTCATATGATCTTTTTGACATAATTCCTTTGCTATGGACCTCAACACAATTTTCCTTTATTTAATCACATTACTCTTATAAGTAACAAGATTGATTTAAAATTTTAAAATTCAAATGATATTTATATATCATTCTCCCTATAATATAACTCTGACATTAATACAAAGATAAATGAAAAGTATATAACCATGAGGTAAGTCCTGTCAAATTGACTTGAATCCTTTGGATTGGGTACCTCAAAGTTCATTGGACGTTCTTACCCTTTAGATTAAGTATCGAGACCTCTACGGCTGCAATCTTTGGCGTTTGATGTTCATGATGTTTCCTTTAGTTGTGTTTTCTATTCTCTCTACATTGAAAACCTTTAATTGGCTTGTGTTTCTAGTTCTAATTTCTATGTATGAGTTTATTTTGTATTCTTATTTTGTTGGTTGTTTTCCGTTGCTTCTAGAACTTTGCAATTTCTCTTTATGTCAATATAATAATGGGTTCTTTGTTGGCAAAAAAAGAAAAGAAAAAGAAAAAGAAGAAGAAGAAGAAATATTGAGATATCCATGCATCATCTTGCCATTCAATAAAATTTACTTTGTTTTAAACCTAAAATTTCAATATATTTTTTTGGTAAAAAAATCTATTTTATCTTTTAAATTTATAATTTTTTTCATACATTATGTATATTAAAAGAGGTTTTCATCAACAGGATTAATAATTAAATAAGGTAATTTAGATAAATCAACACACATTTATTTTAAAACTTAATTGATTTATTTAATATTTGTAAATTAATTGTTAAACGCCTATATTTAGGATAGGAGGAACCAAGGAAGTAACTAGTATGGGAGGGAGAATAGCCATAAAAAAATAACAAAAAATAAAGAAAAAAAGAGAACTTACATTGTCCCTATATATGTTTGGATTAGCTTTTGATAATAGCTTTTACGGATTCAAATGTAAGTATGTGAAAGAAATTTTATCTCTGCTTGTGTAAACCTAAGTTTGGGGGTTATACCTAATAAGCTTATGGCTTGTCCGGCATAGAGATTGAAAAGCAAGGTTTCAACTATGATTTACTACATATAAGAGGACCCTCTTTCTCTATATTTGTTTATTCTTATGGTTGAGGTTCTATCTCTTATGATTACCAAGAATCAGCAAAATGGTAAAATTAAGGGAGTGAAGTTGAGTCATACTTGTCCAGAGCTAACTCATAGTTTATTTGCTGATGATGCGTTGCTTTATATGAATGCTACTAAAAAAAATTGCTTGGAGCTGGCTCAAATCCTTAAATTGTATTGTACTACCTCTGGTCAATCAGCTAACCTGGAGAAATCAAGTATATTTTTTCTTCCAATTCCCCTTAGGCTATTAGACTGATGGTGGGACATACATTAGGTATTCCAGCAACTCATGATCTTGGGAAATATCTTGAAATTCCTAGTATATGGGGAAAAACCAAGCATCAGGGTCTTGCTTATATCAGGGAATGTGTTGTGAATAAAATCCAAAGTTGGGGTCATTCAGCACTTTCCATTGCTGGACGTAAAGTTATGATTAAAGCTGTCTTGCAAGCTATCTCAATTTATCCCATGAATTGTTTTAAATTTCTAGACAAAACATGCAGATAATTGAATAGCCTGCTTGCCAATTTTTGGTGGGAAGGAAAAGCTTTTGGGCACAAGGTGTATTGGAAATCATGGGACACTCTTACTGATATAAAAGACAATGGTGGAATGGGGTTTCGTGATTTACCAATTATGAATTCATCACTTCTTGTAAAAACAGCTTGGCGTATCTTTATGCAACATGATGATTTGTGGGTTAAAGTACTTAAAAGTGTCTATTGTCCCATAACAGAATTCACAGATGGAGTTAGGGGATATAAAGCTTCATGGTGCTGGTCTAGTATTCTGGAAGGCCGAGATTTTGGTGGGATGTCAGTGATGGCTCATCAATTCGAATATGGGGTGACAATTGGATTCCTAATATTCAATTTCCTTCAACTCCACCAGACATGGAGGATATGTTTGTAAAATATGGAAGAGTTAGTGATCTTATTGTGCAAGGTGAATGGGATCTTACCCCTATTAATCAGTATATATCAAGAGGGGTGCATCAGGCTATCTACAGTATTCCTATCCCCCGAAATGGTTTTGTGGATAAACTTCGCTGGCTGCCAGCAAATAATGGTGAATATCATGTTAAGTTGGGCTATAAAAGAGGCAAGGAACTAACAATGGGGAACAAAGAGGGAGCTAGTTCTTCACTGGTAATTAGTTCCTCTTGTTGGAAGGCTATTTGGCATATTAAAACAATTCTTCGTGTTCAACAATTCATATGGTGTGTCCTTAATGGTGCCTTAGCAACTAATGGTGCACTTTTTAGACGAAGGAGAGCTTTGAACAAATGGTGCCCAATCTGCATGGTTGCTAAAGAGACCACTGAATATTTATTTTTCTATTGCTCGTGGGCAAGATGTATTTGGTTTGGCTGTTCTCTTGGTGCTCAAATTGATACTTTGGCTATAACCAATCTCAATGCATGGTGGTTGCAAATAACATGTATGTCCAGCTCCCTAACTGACCGTGATATTTCATTAGTTTGCTTGGTGTTTTGGTTTATATGGAAGTAACGAAGTGATAAAGTGTTCAAACACACAGACCGTATCCCTGCATTTGTTATTTATATGGTTGAATCCAACAATTATGAATTCTGGCATTCATGTGAAAAGATAACTGCTATTGTTGGAATTCAGATGTGTGATAAATACATGGGTGTTAAATGGAACCCTACTCCACATGGCTATTTGAAAATTAATAGTGATGGGGCGTTTAAGGGATCATATGATACAGCTGCCATTGGTGTTGTATGTTGAGATATTCATGGTATATTCTATTGGGGATATGTGGATAAAGTTAAATCAATCTCGGCATTTATGACAGAAGCTTTGGCGCTTAAACGTGCACTGCTGCTAGCTATTGATATAGGGCATAATAAGGTTATCTTTGAAATTGACAATCTCCAATTACAAGCGAGGGTGGATGCTAAAAAACCAAACCTATTTGATTAGAGGAGTAGAAGTATTGTGCAAGATATTATCAATTTACTTAATCTGAGGTTGGGTTCTCCTTACTATTTACTCAACGCCGGGGTAACCAAGTAGCTGACTTATTGTCAGCCAATTCTTATAAGGAGGTGTGCCCGATTGGGTGGGTCCATCAACCATCACCTTCTTCAATTTCCCTTCTAACCTTGGATGCTCAAGGAATTGTTGATGATGCTTATGGTGCTTCTATACTTACATCTCAATTAAGGGCTGGCTGATTTTATTTTAATGTTTTCTAGTATATTATTTGATGTTACTATGTTATTCTTATGTTCTGTATTTCCCTCATTCTCATGTAAGACTCTGTCATTACGATTTCAATAGAAGTACCAATTTGACAAAAAAAAACTCGCTTTAACAAGCACTTAGCACACTTTTTTTCTTTTCTTTTTTTTTTGTTTTTTGTTTTTTTGGTTTTATTACAAGCTGTGGCAGGCAGAATTGAACCTATGATTATGATCGACCAATTAAAGCTAAATTTTACAAGGTAATGATAGATCAGGGGAGAGGTAATGATCTAGGTCTGGGGATCCCAGTTCAGTCCCAGGCATTCTAATCTTGGGAAATTCCCTTATGGGACAGGACAGAGACTGAGGATTTCTGGAACGAGATCCCTTTTAGATCCCGAACCTGATTATTTTTAATTTTTTTTACTGCATAAATTAATTTATCATTTTAATTTTGTATGCTTACCTTTTATTAATTAAGTTATCCTTTTGAAATATATGTTTTTCATCTTTAGTTGGAGTTGAATTGCATATATAGTGATACTAATACTAACTATATACCATATAAAGATAATAATAAAGAAGATGATGATGTTGATAAACTTTATTCTTAAGTTCAAAAATCAATTTGGGTAATTATTACAGCCTTATTAGTTGTTAAATAATCACTCTAAACAACAAAACATAAAGAATTTAATTAATATAAATATTTTATTAATTTTTTTAAAAAATATCTGGATTTCTTGCATCCCAGTAAAAATTTGGGACTCCGGATTTGAACACCCCTAGATCAATGCATGAACAGCTCACCAAAAACAAACAAGGCCCTTACCTTTTGCATATGTTTATATTTTAGATTAACATTATGTCCTTATAAGAATGCATGACTTATGCGAGAGAAATTTTAATAGTTAAATCAGCAATATTGATCCCGAGAAAATACGCGCGTATTACAAAGTACAAAAATTAATGATATCAACCCCAGAACATAATAATTAGAAGGGAAAATTACGTTTTGGTCCCAACTAAGAGAATTTATAACAAAACGATCCTGCAAAATCATGTAATTGCAAAAATGTCATGTGAGACCTTTTTACAATTAGTTGCCTTAATAAAATAATGTTTCTCTGTAACTTCAGGCCGTTAGTACCTGCCCGAGCCTATGAGCTCCATTTTTTAAAAAAATAATAATAATGTTTCTCTCTCTCCCATCTGACATAACGCGATAGCGCGGCAGTCACCCTCCCTCCCCCCCCCCTCTCTCTCTCTCTCTTCCCCATTAACAACTTCGGTTGACGCTATTGACAAGTTCGGTTGTTTCTATTAACAATTCAGGTTGTTTCCATTAACAACTATTTCGCGCTTTCTCTCCAACTCTTCTCCATTGACAACTTCAGGTGGCCCGATTGACAAGTTCGGGTGTTTCCATTGACAACTATAGCGCATTCTCTCTCTCCCCCATTGACAACTTCACGTGACCCGATTGATAAGTTCGGGTGTTTCCATTGACAACTATAACGCATTCTCTCTCTCTTCCCCATTGACAACTTTACGTGGCCCAGTTGACAACTTAGGATGTTTCCATTGACAACTATACTTGACAATTATAACATTGAGTTGTCAATGAAAACATCCGAACTTGTCAATCGGACCACCTAAAGTTGTCAATGGAGGAGAGGTGGAGAGAGAGGGCGCGGAATAGTTGTTAATGGAAACACCCTGAGTTGTCAATAAAAACACCATAAGTTGTCAATCAGACCACGTGAAGTTATTATTGGGGGGAAGAGTGCGTTATAGTTGTCAATGAAAACACTCAAACTTGTCACTTGGGCCACATGAAGTTGTCAATGGGGGAGAGAGAAGGCGCGAAATAGTTGTTAATGGAAACAGCCTAGTTGTCAATGGAAACAGCCGAAGTTGTTAATGGGAAAGAGGGGGGGGAGGTAACTGATATGCTGTCGCGTCATGTCAAATGGGAGGGAGAGAAACATCATTTCAATTAATTACGTAATTTCACATGACTGTTTTGTTGTATATTCTCTTGGTCATGACTAAAACTCAATTTTCCCTAATTAGAAAGTAGAGTGAAACAGAGCCCCAAAAAAAGTCAGCTATAAAATTAAGGATTAAGGTACAAAAATAACTA
>JBAGKO010000001.1:3303957-3316364 GCA_037177275.1 Acacia concinna | reverse complement strand
GAATTGATAACAAAATATTATTTTGAGTAACTAATATACTTAAAAAAGAAGCGGGCAACAGAAAGATAACCAAAAGGAACAAAAGAGAACGAGAAAAAAAAAAACATGTAAGATAATTCAAATACTTTACATCAAGTTATCGTCACTTAAAAATTACTTTACTATTGAAAGTCATCAATTTGCTTCTAAGAAAAGCTTCTTTATAAGACCATTGAATTTCAAAAGAGAACCAGATGGACAATTACATAATTACATAACCAATTAATTGGCTAAATTGCAATTATAGAAAACGTGAGAATTCATAACTTGGAGCAACATTATCGTCAACTTCTATAAAAATGTAATAAATTGTGTCATTAGTGCGGTGTGATTGTTGTTTATTGTTTGCTATTTAGAAGTCATCTAAACAGTGTCGTTTGCACACTAGCCTCTATACATAATTTATTCTATATTTATTTATATTTGCATCATTTTATTAAATTTTTGATATTATTTTTGTATTAAATTTAATGCAGTTAATATTTGTTTTTAAAGTTAGAATTTTTAATTTCATTATCATTTATCCCAGGATGGAATGGGAGCAACTTAATTTAATTGTGTTCTTCTGATCTAAAGCTACGTACAAGAATGTGACCATGAAATAATTTAGGCAGAATTTAAAAAAAAAATATTAAGGAAATATAAAAAAGACAATTCAATATGTTAAAATATGAAAATATCAAATCAGTTCTTTGTAACAATTTAGAATTTTTGGAATCTTAAAATTTTTGTGAAATTATCTAAATGCCCTTGAATTTTAATAACTTGAATATCTATATTAACAATTTGAGAATCTATACTGACAACTCTAGATGCAGTTAGATAATGTATACTGAAATTGTTAATATAGATACTCGCGTTGTTAAAAAATCTAGAGACATTCTGATAATTTCACAAAATTTGCAAGATTTTGAAAATTCCTGAATTCTACTAAGGCCTCATTTGAAAATTTCAAATTTCACCATACTGAACTGTCTTTTTATCATTTTGTTGGTATTTTTATGGGATTTTCCTAGTAGTTTATCTATCTAATTATTTTGAAAAACATAATCTCTTGATTTATCATATATCACAAATACGTCTTAATAAATACCACCTCTCGCCTCAAATACAAAATTTAGATGACTTTTTTAAAGAATCATAATTAAGTTAATTAAATTACTTAAAAACATTATCCCTTTCCTCTAACTATTTTGTTTAATTTATAAATAGATATGTAATACTATAATGATGTGGGTAAATTCTAAATAAAGACGCTTGAATTACCAAAATCCTATATTAAGTTGATAAATTCAACAAATCTTAAATTGGGTTAATGACCCAATTTAGGGTATATAAATTTAGCTTATTTGTTTAATTTTACCCATAGCTGATGTGCAAAATAAAGAGGGAAGGGTTTAGAAGAGAAAGCATTTGGCACTTATGAAATATAACTAAAAACAATAGACCAAGCAAAATACCGATTTATAGCTTCTGGATAATATGAGTTGTTAAAAAAAATCAAAGGTAAAATTTTAGATAAGCATATTTCTATATGCTTTACATTTTTTTCCTGAATTATATTAATCTATTTGGAAATATTTTGCATTCACTGATTTTAGGTATTCTTAGAAGAAGGAATATGGGGGGTTGTGGATTAAAGTCAACTAACTCTGTTTTATAAAGAAGTGAATTTCTTTATAAATCTTCATAATTTCAACAATTAAGTGATCAAATATTAAATATATTATGGGTTATATTTCTTTTGTTATGCTAGAATTACATGTATTAATACAAATGAATTAAGGAATGTAAATTTAACCTTATAATAAACTTATTGTAACATTTTTTGATGATTTTTTGACTATGACGTGGCTTCCGATGAATCTTCTATAGTCAGGGTTCTCACTAGTGTGTAAATAATATAATTTAGTCTCTAATTTTGTGTTTTAATAACTAAAGGGTAAAGAGGTGATTTGGCCGAATTTATAAATACATAATTATATCATATAACTTAATTCATAACTTCTTAAATTTAACAATCCAAATTAGACTTTAGATATTTTAACCGTCTCTATATGTGATTTTCCCTGATGATATGCTAGCATGTGATATGATTAAATTACTTATTCACTTTCCATAATCTCTCTAAAAAAATTAATAGAATCTTATATTTAAAATTAGATGGGGTATAATAATTAAGTCAAGCCTCAAAGCTTGATATATATCATTAGCCGTCTTACATTTTCGTAACCTTCAATTTTGAGTATGGGAAATATATTATTTAATTCATTAAAAATTACAATATATTTAACATATCAAATTAAACTATTTTGTGTTATGAATAATACTCTTTCTTGATGGGCAAAAAAATATTCTTTGTTATTTATATATCTTATATGATACTTTCTAAATATAAAATAAATTTAAATTTTTTAGAGATATTAATAAACTTAATTAAATTATTTTAAAGTATTTATATTTATAGTATTTTTTAAACTATTTCACTTAACTCATAAATTAATATATAATATAATGATATATAACATATGATATAATTAAGTAATTTATTCAATTTTATAATATATTTAAAAAATTTATTTTATTTTATATTTAAGATCATATGTGAATAAATATTATATTTGAATATTGGTTGATAAGCCCCAAAATAATGAACAGGAGACAGCAAAGATTGAAAATAATGGAAACAGTAAAGCACACGAGAGAAATGCAAGGGGTAGTGTGAATCGTGGTGATATAAAATTATAAACAATGATTGGGGTATGGTAAGTAATTTAAAATTTTAGATTTTAAAGTAAAAGAAACATATGAATAAGGATTAAGGACTCCATCCATTTTATATTATCATTGTTATTTAAAAAAAATTACAACTTTCACTCAGGTTAAGAAAATCATTTATCAGCACTGTACTATTAAGCAAGCTCAATTATCTGAATTTTAAATTAGGGTTAAAGTGTTTAAATAGCTATCAACTTTGGTCAAAAGTACAAAAATGACTATAAACTATTTTTTAGAGCAAAAATAACTATAAACTTTTAAAAACGTTGTAAAACTATTAAGTCATCGTAGCGCCATTAAGTTTTTATGAGGGTTTTCTACAACAACTTAACGGCTTGCTACAATAACTTAACGGTTTTGCACCATTTTTAGAAATTTATAATTATTTTTATATTTTTAAGAAAAATTGATAGCTATTTAAACAACTTAACCTTTTAAACTATATATAACTGCCTGAGATTAACCATGATTAAATAGGGGATACATTGTCCCATATTCAATTTCAACATTATTTTTCCGTACACAACTTACAATTTAGGGTATTATCTTCATATACAATCAAAATTTGAAATATAACATGAAAACACATAAAATTCTTGGAGATTATTTGCATAAATTTGGAAACTCAGAAGAATTTACTAGTATTTCAAAAAAAAGTAAAAATTTACTATTACCTTAGTTAATGAATTTAGCGTATAATGAAAAAAATGAATTTACATTACGCATTTATCAACAGATGAAAAAATCCATAGTCCTTGAAGTCTTTAAAAAAAAAAAAACTCTAAACAAAGGGATTTAGTGTACGTTTTTAACCAAAAAAAAGTAGTATAATATTAAAATGGTCAAAAGAAAACCATTAAAAAAACTTAATGTATATTTTTATAATATAAAATTAACAAATATTATAAAATATCATGGAAAACAGATTTTTGTAACAGAAAGTGAAAATCCAAATACAAACACAGACTTTTTTGAAGTTGGAAAGGAAAGTGAGGGAGACGAAGCCGAAAGAGTTTTCCTCTGCTTTCACTGTTTGGTAGTTGAGCTCTGCTGCCCGTAGTATATATAATTTCAACAGCGTATACTCGAGCCTCGCCTCTCCTTCCTTTCTTTTTATTTATAAAATTAAGTTGATTTTTTTAAAAAATTTTAAAAAAGATCTTAAAAAAATTAATTACATTATTTAGTCATGTTATATATTATATTTTATTATATTATATATTAATTCATAAGTCAAATAACATAATTTAAAAAAAAAAATTTAATATCTTATATTAATATAATTAAATTTTTTAAAAGTCTGAAAAAATCAATTGAATGTGAAAGAAGTGTGTGTATATATATTTACGAGACCCCACGAGTGGCCTCTCTTTCTCTCTGCTGCTTCTTCTTCTTCCTCATCCTCCTTCTCCAAGGTCCCCCCACCTCTCTCTCTCTCTCAGACACTGGTCAATCTCTCAGCCCCACACAAAAAAACCTCACGCCAATTTTTTTATGCCATGAACTTGCATCATCATCAACGTTGAATTTCTCGCCCCAAAAAAAAAAAGCCAAAAATTATTATTTTTAATATTATTATTAATAAATCCCTGCAGTTTTTTGGCCTCCTTCCTTCCCCACCTCCTTCCCCACCTAAATGGAACTATCAGATTTGCAAGCCAACCCGTCCACTCATCACCACCGCCACCGCCATACCCAGAAGCAGCAGCAGCAGCAGGTTTCTTCGACGACGTCGTCTCAGGTTGTGGTCCCCACTTTCGATGGCAGGCCGTCCCCTCCTTCGTCTTCCTCTCCTTCTTCATCATCATTCATGGGCTCCATCTCCATCCAAGCTGGACTTTCTTCTTCTACGACGTCGTCCTCATCATCGGCTTCGTCGTCTTCTGCTTCCTTATCCAATAATTCCTCCTCTGTTTCTGCTACTACTGCCTTGCCTTCTGCTGCTTCTGCTTCTAATGCCTCTACTTCTCCTCACCTCATTGATGCTTCCTTGGCTATCGCCACCAGATCTGACGCCCATCCGCCGTCTCGGCCTGGAGGGGTAGGGGATGCTGCCAAGAAGACTCAAATTCAGCAACAATTGTCGATTTCCACAGCAGTGACGGCGGCGGCCAACCCTCCTAAGAGGTCCACCAAGGATAGGCATACCAAGGTGGATGGACGTGGACGGAGAATTCGAATGCCGGCGACTTGTGCAGCTAGGGTTTTTCAGTTGACTAGGGAATTGGGGCATAAGTCTGACGGGGAGACAATTGAGTGGCTGCTGCAGCAGGCGGAGCCGGCGATCATCGCTGCTACCGGTACTGGTACGATTCCGGCGAATTTCTCGACACTGAACGTGTCGCTTAGGAGTAGCGGGTCAACGATCTCGGCCCCGCCGTCAAAGTCCGCTCCGCATACGTTTCACGGCGCGTTGGCTCTCACTGCTCATGGTCATCATCATCCTTATGAAGAAGCTTTCCAGCACCCTGCTCTCTTAGGGTTTCACCCTCACCATCATCACCAACAGCAGCAGAATCAGCCCCATCTACTGACCGCCAACCAGATTGCTGAAGCGATTCCGGTAGGAGGAGGTGGCGGGGAGAGCGGAGGCGGGGACGCGCCCGATAACTATTTGAGAAAGCGTTTCAGAGAAGATCTCTTCAAAGAAGATAACCAATCACAAAACGAGAGTGGAGGGAGCTCACCCAAGGCGTTCAAGAACAATCTACAACAAATCCCGAAGCAACAGGAGGCAGCGGGATCTTCGGGCCTTCTTCGTCCTACCAACATACTACCCGCCACCGCTACCATGTGGGCAGTAGCACCAGCTCCGGCGAGTGGAGCAGGCAGTACAATCTGGATGTTGCCTGTGAACGCTGGAGGGTCAGGTTCAGGTTCGTCGCCAGAGACTCAAATGTGGCAGTTTCCGACTGCACAAGCTGGTTCTGGAAATAACACCGTACAAGCGCCTCTGCAATTCATGCCTAGGTTTAATCTTCCAGGGGGGCTTGAATTTCAAGGAGGTGGTGGGAGAGGGGGTTCTCTGCAACTGGGTTCGATGATAATGCCTCAGCCTCATCAAAATCATCAGCAGCAACAACAACCATCTCAGCATCTCGGGTTGGGTATGTCTGAATCTAATCTGGGCATGTTGGCCGCTCTGAATGCTTATTCCAGAGCTGGTTTGAATATAAATTCTGAGGAAAATCACCCATTGGAGCACCAACACCACCACCAACAGCGGCAACAAGCAACAGATAGCGGTGAAGAAGGTCCTAATAGTTCTCAATGACTTACAGGGACAAAAACAATAATTGGTTAGTCTGCTTAATTATCATCGTCTCTGATTCTCTGTATATAATAACAGCTGGTTTTTTTTCCCCTCCCTTTTCATGTTGATTTTTTTGTAATTTTGTGAAGCATGAAGTAGAAGTGTTTATTGGGTTTGTTTCTTGCAGATTATCTGGAAGTTGAATTTGTGATGATGAGTGCTTGAAAAATATTCCATGGATTTTGGTCCTCTCAGAACTGAGTTTCTTAGATGTGTGGTAGTGATGTCTTTCTTGTCCTCCTTATTCTTCTTCTTCTTCTTCTTCTTTTTTTGTTTATTGATTTTTCTTCCTCGTTGCTGTGAGGAAGTTGATTTCTTGAGCTTGATTTGGAGAACTCTGTAATGTGATTCTATTAGCCTGATCTGGTCCAAAGGGACTGACAGTTAGCTGGCAGAGAGAGCTTGTATAGGAGGAAATTTATTATGCTATTGTCATTTAATTTACTAGTTTGCTGTTTTTTTGTATAATAAATATTGGAATTTGGAAATTGAACATTTCAAAAAAAAAAAAAAAACAATGGAAGCAAAATTTCAAACCTCTCTTCAGTCTCTATCTCCCCTTCTGTGATCAGAAAACAAAATTGACAAATGATTCAATCCTCTATTGGTGATAAGCAAAATAAGCCCCCAAAAAAAAAAAAATCATACGTCTCTGTTTCCATATATGAGCTGTTTTTTTATCACAGAAAGGTTAGTGGTTAGAGAGTGAGGATCCAACTAAGCAAAGATTATTTTAAAAGTAAGAAGATAAATTAGGATTTAAATAAAGGAATCTGATGAGTTTGTACTGTATATTACTCTCCACTTTATGGTTTCTATCTTTGAAGATAACTCACAGCAAACAAGTCAGCAGCATTCTAATTTTAGTTCCCTGCCTGGACCACCCTCTTTCCTTCCCTTTCTGTCTGTCCCATTAAATTAATTACTTCTATTTTTAGCCCTTAAAACATGTTCATTTATCATTTAAATCTCTCACCATAATAATTGTTATTAAATTCGGCTAAGATTTTTTTTTTTGTGCCAACACAGAAATTTTAATTGTGTTTTTAAATTTGTTAATTTCATGATCAGACATGAGCCTGTTTGAAAATAACTTTTTACAATATATCTTATCTCTTAGGATATAATTTTTTTTTTATATTTTTAAATTTAAGTATGTTTTGCTAGCATTTAATTGGAGGGTTATTGTTTCAATTTGTTGAGTCTTAACATTTTTCTTGATGTCAAGATCAAGGGATTAAAAGTACACAACCAAACTGAAAACTAATTTAAATTTAAAAGTCCAAATGCATACTTCAACCTTTATTTATTTTGTGTTTTTGCGGCAGATAATATTAGAAATAGGTACATGTTTTACTAAGAAAAATTCAGGGCGAAATTGGGAATTGACAAGCTGTTGAAAGTTGAAATATATAGATTGATTTAATGAGAATGATGTTGCTTGATAAGGAAATAATTGTGTTTAACTGATCAAAATTATGGTTTTCTCAAAATCAAATAGTACTCTATGACATTTGATATTTTCTGGAAAAAAAAAGAAAAAGAAAAAAGAAAACAGTTGATATTCAATTAATATTTTATAATTGACAACCAACCGTATTATCCATTCAATAGCATGAATAAGTAGGTTCTATCAAATAATATCTCCCGTTAATATAAGACATGTATTTAAGGGAAAATGTTAGTTAGATCCCAAAAATGAGACTTAATGTCATAAAAGTCCCTAACAAGTAACAACAACTAAACCGTGGCAAAAGACAATTTAAGCAGTGTGGATTAACTACTTGCAGGGACCTTTCTGATATTAAGTCCAATCTCTAGTATCTAACTGACATTTTCCCTATTTAATTTGATTAGGGTAAGAAATTTAGTTATTATGTTATGTGTTTTCTAAAAGGAAAAATACTTATATCAAGTTCCTTATATCCAATTTGTCAGGTATTCCAATCGCATGTAGTCATGTGTCCCATGTTTGAATTACTATCATTTAATTATATCAAGTTCCTTATATCCATTTTGTCAGGTATTCCAATCGCATGTAGTCATGTGTCCCATGTTTGAATTACTATCATTTAATTATAAAATCAAATACAATAAATAGAACACATGGTGGCATATGATTGGAGAACTTTATGAAAATAAATATAATGAACTTGATATAAGTATGATCTTTTCTAAAATAATATAGTCATTTTCCTTACTTTCTCTATTTCCTCTCCTCTTTGATTGGGGTTGAAGAAACATTAAAAGAAGTAAATTAAAAAAATATTGATAAACATGAAAATTATAACTTATATTTATCATCCATAAAACTTTCCAAATTCATCATATATTAAATACAATTGAGAGCAATATGTGTGATTTAACACAGCATGTCTACTTTAATTAACATTCTTGTTTCTTTCTTATTACTACTAGAGCATACTTAATGTTGTTACTTGATGAATTCTCTCAAGATTATTTATAAATTTTCCATGTTGTTTTATTAATTGATATTTTTAATAAGCTCTGACAAAAAAATTCAATATTGATTAGCCTGGCAGTCCATTATTACTTTATTATTCTTAATATATACTCGTAGTATATAAGTATCGATTCTTTTGCAGATGTCTACATCTAGCAAGATAATTGTACTATGATTTTAAAACAAAATTGCAAAGTATATTTATTAACTTTATACTATTTAATTTTCAGGATATATTTCATGATTCAATAGAAAATCAGACAACGACAATACTAACAAATACAAAGACAAAAAGGTAGCAACCTAAATATAAATATATCCTAGATAGGCTCTCTTTATAATTTTATTTTTCACATTAATATCAACGTACTTATCACATTAATATTTTTTTTGCCAGAAATGTACTTATCACATTAATTAGCATTTACAAATAGGTCAAAATTTTGGAAAAAAATAAAAAAAATTTCATTTTGTAAAAAATAGAAGGCAAAATTTGCTGGCAAAAAATAAATTAAAAGGCAAAATTTAAAGAAAGATAACTTTCTGAGGAAGGCAGGGCGGCAAGGACAAGGACTGTTGGTGTTGACTTGAACAGTCAATTTCACATCCTTCATTTTTAATTTTTTTCTTTTTTCTTTTTCTGAAAATTTTATCACTTTCTTGCATTTTCCTTTTTCAGTATGCTTCTTTGCCCCCTCCTACAATTCTGTGCCCTATATTTTATTCCTTTTTATCTAATTTCACCTTCCCCTGTTAACTATGGTTTTTTTATCATATAAATTATAGAAACATTTGAGGAAAAGATTATATGAAAAATTCGAAATTTTTATGTTGAAAATTATCTAATAAATTGTTTTACACAGAAAATGCCTGTTATCTTCCAATTTTGTAAGCATTTCGTACCAATAATCTGATTTGGCCATTCTCAACAAAAAAAAAATTTAATCGGACTTTTCCACAATTCACCCTAAATTATATAAACTACACAACTTCTTTCATATATCATAAAATATATTGCAAAAATCGAAAATTATAAATTCAATACATTTTATATAAATATAAAATGTATATCAAGCTGTCTTATTTTTATAACAAAAAAGAGTTCGTTTCATTTTTTATACTTTATGCAATACATGAAAAAAAAAAATTACTTTAACTAGCTTGCTTGTATATTAATAATTTTTTTGCCAATATATATTAATAATCGGCTGCGTATATTTCATTAAATAAATATTTTTGTTTGTGATATGTATAGAATACATTTTTATATAGATTATAGTCCCATATATTCTTTTGATTGAGGACGTGAGGAACCATTTCTTTTTTCTTTTTAATGAAATCCGTTAATAACCCATATAAATTATAACTTTTCTTTAAAAATTTTGATCATATGATATTTTGACAGAGAAAAATAGATACTTAAAAATTATATGTTTGATATTTCATCATTAAAATATTATAAATTGCACCATTGAAAAAATATATATTATAAATTGCTACACATATATACTCTATATTTATATATATTAAAAACTATCTACACGTTTTAAGATTTTTGGATCTACTGAAATGGTACTCCTCTACCAAAAAAATAATAATTAAACTGTAGGAGATACATTAAAAAAAATAAATCAAATGCATGATTGAACAGAACAAGCCAACGAAAAAGTAATAGGTTAGGTTTTATTTGGTCCTTTAAATACTTACATTATGATTTGATATTTTTGCTTAGCAAGTGAATCCTTCATAGGATACCGTATCTTTTAGTTTATTATAGATATGCCTTTTATTTGAATAATATTAATTAACAAAGACAAAACTTAACTTTCACACACTTTACAAGAAATTTTACTTTTTTACTTTTGTCCAAAATAAATTTGCTGTGCACCTTCCTAGTTACTACGCGCCTCTTAAAATATAAGAACTATTTAATTAAATTTTATGGTTTGAAGTGAAAGTTAAAAATAATAAATATATCAGAATTGTTATTTTTTTATTAAAATACATTTATTAATAAAAAATTAAAATAAGAGAGGGAATATCTTCATTAAAGTCCATCACTCTCTCCCTTTACCCCTCTTTTATCTCCTCGAGAACGATAATTGTTATGGTCAATAAAAATATTAATATATTAGTATTAAATAAGAGTAAAATTGAAAAAAAATTAAAGTATAAAACATTCTTTAAATGTCTTTTATATTTTGAAACCGAGTAAGAGTGACAGTTGTTTTATATTCAGAGGGAAGGAATAGTAAGTAGAAACTTGCAACCATTGAATTTATCGAAAACAAAGTGGAAATTTTACTACTACTTTCCAAATTCCCTTTAGGAATTTAATTTTAACAATAATGATAATAGTAATCTAAAAAACATTATGAGTATAAATTTTAGGCAAAAAAATCATAATAGAGGTGAATAGGTAATAGAGCGTAATTTTATTTTTTGTAATCAATTTTTTTTTTTCCAAAAAGTAAACATAGTTACAAATACTGTAAAATAATTAGTAATAATAGTTGAAGAATTAATGTACTTCCTCCAATTCTTAATGTAAGAGTCCAAAAAATTTTAAAAAACTAAATCAATTGCATTAAATTATTTATATTTATTATTTTGTTCCAAACTAAT
Organism: Acacia concinna; assembly: GCA_037177275.1. Lineage (NCBI taxonomy): Eukaryota > Viridiplantae > Streptophyta > Magnoliopsida > Fabales > Fabaceae > Acacia > Acacia concinna. Next base: position 3,305,145 of record JBAGKO010000001.1, on the reverse strand, counting down.
TTTCTTGACTTATAAGCTAATATATAATCCAATGATACATAATATATGCTGTAAATAAGTAATTTTTTTTAATCTCTAAAATTGAACGCAAGAAAAATCTCTAATAAAAGTCAATTAACTTTTATATTAATGATTGGTGGTAGTAGTATCCATGGCTGTAGATAAAATTGAATAGATTTGATATCACTTAGTATAAGTTTTAGCTAACAAGTTATTAATTGGGGTGGTAAGTGATTTTACCTTAAGAGCGATTACACAAATATGAGTATCATGAAGCATATTTGTTAAAAGAGGCGTAAACCTACAATAAAATAAGAAAGTCTTGAATTTTATTTTTATAAATAAAAAATTGCACCAAAAGTCTCCTACATAAAATTAACAAAGTCTCTGGATAAATAATCAATTACATTCATCACCAAAAGATTTCATAGTGTATAAGGTCAGCATCAAAAGTATATATTTTTATAGGTGATGTCACCTTGAAGCTCCCTTTTTTACTTCAAGCATTAAAAATTTCTCAAAACAAAATCAAACCTTATTGCCACTCAATGTCCTGCCAAATATGTCATTGGAGAGATATTTCATCCATACCTCCCTATATTTTATTTGACCCAGTACTAAATGCCTAAGATATCAATCCATTTTATTTTTTACGTTCATATTTTTCCTCTAAAATATCTGGGAGTTTCATAATAATACATAAAAAAGTTTCAGCAGCATACATGGTATATACTACCTCCAATGCTTAATATAATATATAGTTACTTAATTCAATTAAATGATGAGTATTAGATAAGTTAGTTAACATGATATGTATTTTTGAAAATATATTAATAATATTATTTTATTCTTTCATTCACTCTATTTTTTTATTATTGCTGAGCGAACGGCAACAAAGATAAATTAAAAAAATGTTTACAAATATAGAAATTTTTTTATTATGTTTAAGATTAAGATTAAATTTCTAAATATATTTTATAATAAATATTAGACGAGTAATTGTGAAATCCAACAACAATCAAAAGAACGAGTACAAATGAAAGAAACATGCAACAGAGAGAGATTATAAACAACTCAAAGACCCAACACACGGGGCTGATGTCCTTCATGGATATGAATACTGAAGAAGGTATTTTAAGTATAAACATAGGGCTCTGGCATGTTAGAATTAGGGTTATCAAATTTGGA
>JBAGKO010000001.1:3293035-3303857 GCA_037177275.1 Acacia concinna | reverse complement strand
GATAATAGATTGATACAATAAAAAAATTATAATGAACGTTGGATAAATATATAATTATTTTGTTAGTGATTCAATTTATTGAATTGATTTTGGATAATATGATAATGTGACAAGGATTTAAATTATTTTTTAATTTTTTATTTTTCACTTGTCTGAATCTTTAACTCAATACTCTGACAAATTTAGTGTTTAGTCCGAGTTCAGAACCTTAGTTGGAATAACTAGAGAAGGTATTTTAGTTTCAATACATGTATTTAAAGAAGATATTTTAGTGAAAATAACAAATGTTTATTATAATTAATTAATTAAAATAATTTTTTAATATTCAAAAATTAGTTGTCTCGCAAAAAAATCAAAATTTTTAGGAAACCAACATTTTACGTTGTAAATTTTACCTCATAAATATGATATAAAAAAGAATCAAAATTTTACCTCACATGCAAGTTATTTGGAAATATATTTACCATAAAAAAGAAAATCAACAGAGCATAACTATGGACATTGTAAATTGTAAAGCATTAAAAAAATCATCCACGAAGGAGAATAACATTTTGCATTTTTTTTTTTTGTTAAACGAACGGTGGAGATGAAAGATGAGGATGGGGGTCACGGATGTACAGTGCGATTGGAATTGAAGTTGAGGGGACCACTTCATGTTTGTGTAGATGAATAAAATAAACTGCCACGCGCTTCACGTGCTCCAATCATAAACCTACCAAGTGAGGATTTGGTGTGAGTGGATATTATTGGAGCGCGTCGGCTCCCAATCCGCTCGCAAACATTCTCTCTATCGCCACCCTGTCAAATAAATTAATTTTATTTTATTTGCCAGCAAAAAGATAAATATGCAATGGTTTTTGCCAACAAATTGCAATTTATTTATATATGAACGTGTGTGGGGGTGTGTGTACGAACAGCCTAAACCTTGAGGACTGAGGTCACATGGAAATCCCACATGTATTTTTGAGGAGTGTAAATGAAGTGAGCCAATGATTAATACAATTACAAACAGGAATTTGATATGTTTTATATTAATTTTTTTTCATGTTTTATTTTAAAAATTAGGCAAGTAATTTTTGCTTTAATTAGATGTTTATTTTTAAAACCAAGATTAATTCATTAAGGGAGTATAAACCTTATACCTCTTACCTACATCTTAACTCATCTTTATTGACTAGACTATACTCATGCAATTTTATTCAGTGACAACAATATAATCTACATAAAAATAAAATTTTGAAAAAGGGGATAACATGGTCCATACAATTGGGTCTTAGTTAACACACTGAAAGTTTAAGTTTTGCCATCTATACTTTTTTTATAGCCGTTGAACTCAAATTAAGTTTTTATGAAATTGTAAAGATTAAAAACCACAATTTGAAACCACCCCGACTAAAACTAAAGTTTGATCAAATTATAAATACTAACAATAATATTAACCCTTTAAAAAATTCATTTACGATAAAGTGCATAAATTATAAGTTCACGAGAGGTTTAGTGCTTATAGATCTGGTTTCTCTTGCATCACCCTAATGGTCAGATGGTATAAATTGTACATTTATTATCATCGTTTAGATGCCAAACCTAAAACTTCTACATTTAGATTTTTTTTTCCCATTCTATTTCGCATATCGAATACTGAATAGTCCCAAAGTAAAACTCCACTCAATCTAGTACACGATGTATTTAACGTCAAACCACATTTGTCCCTATCTGCAAAAGTGAACAAGTTGAGAGGGCAAATTGGAGGTTGCCTTGATTGCGATTGGCAAAAACTGATGATATCATTTCTACACTGTGCAGTTCAAAAATTGGTGCCAATACTAGCTTTGATTTAACTGAGATATGGCTATATAAAATCAATTACAGAGAAATTACATTGGCCTTTCTTTTCTGTATGGATAGTGTAAAGTGGTAAACAAGGATGAGCAGCAGCATCTGAAGACAAGATCATCAGTGATGCCCAAAGAACTGACAGGAGAGTCTGATTCCTCCACCTCGGACTGACTGTGCCTGGAAAAAAGAACTGACAGGGAGGGGAAAGAGTGGACACTGTGGCAAAGTTCCTCCCCAGAGGAGTTATCATCAGAGAATCGTAAAGTGTAATGTTTGAAGAGTGTCATGGCGATCTCGAGGAACTCTGCCGCCTGAGAGGAAGGGCAATGCCTTCAATCAAGGGAGAATCCTCAGGATGCCGAGGGTGTTTAACAGGTAAAGATGCATGCGAACCTGCACATAAACACCTTGCGTAAAACAGTAAAAATTGTGACTTGCAGTGAAAATGACGGCAAGATATTCCCTTCTATTCCTAAAATAAGAGCTAGTTGAGAGGTAGGATTTGGTTCTAAATATGATATCTCAATTTATTTTGTCTCTCAAATTTATCTTCTTTCCAAAAATTAATTTGCGTAACTTATAAACTAATATATAATATAAGATTAAATTGAGGTATTTCAGAGATATTGTGCCAATTTTGTTTTAACTAACCAACTTATTTCATTTCCTTAATTTATCTAAATTAGCCGACTAAGTCCTATATTATGAATTGGAGATAGTACTTATTCTACTTTCTAGAGATTGAAGGTAAGGTTTCCAAGTCAGCAAAGTATACCATCGGCCATGTCCTTAGTTTTGTGAAGAAGAAAAGTTCCTGAGAGGATTGTCACAAACCCACAAATCTCCGTAACAACTTGTGTTGGACTTTGCCTGTCCCAGTCCTGAATCAAATTTATCAGTAAATCAGGAACCAATTTAATGATATGACAAACTGATGGCTAGTATGGGTTGCATATATACCAATATAACCAGTACATGCACACATAAATTCAGATGTATGGGCAGCATGAATATCAATATAACTGGTACATACACACACAGTTCAGATAAAACCGGTCATAAGCCTATATTATAACAGCTGAAGTTCTCAACTTGTTCTGACATGGTACAAGAACTTTGACCCTTACTGCTAGCCCTCATTCTCTTTAATTAGATTTAATCTTCAACCTTACAAGGAACAGTTGGTGTTAAGACCTTATCAATGAAAAAAATGGTAGTAAATAAACTAAAGTTATTTAAACACGTGTAAAGAAGGCTGCTAAAGGTTGCCATTGCAGAGAGTAAGTAGATAGTCTTTACCCCTTTGAAAAGATACACACACACACATATATATATAGAGAGAGAGAGTGCATTTAAGAAAGCTATAGGACGAAATCTCAGTAAATGACATGCTATATATGAACAGCTAGTTGTTTATAAAGCCCAACCCGGTCTATAGCTAACCCCAGACAAAACTAATTATTGTTCTTATTTAAACCTGATGTAAGGTTTCTGACACTAATACCATGCAACAGCCACCTTGAAGAAAATGGTCTCCCGTGCCACCTTGAACACTAATGTCTTGTTAGGGAGGAAGGGGTAGGAAAATAAATGTGGGATGGATCAGGGCTTTCTTTCATATGTATGTATTTTTTAATAAAAAGAAAGGGAAGGATTGGGGATGGGAAAAAGCTCAGTCCCACCTGACTTTTGCACTGCCCATGACCTGTCCAAGATGGGGACACCCCCACCCAGGGGGGTGTTTGCTGTGAACCTCACAAATAATTTAAGATATATATATATATGAAAGAAAGCAAAATCAAATTATAAGTAAAAATGAAAAGAATAATAGTGTAATGAGGTAATTTGACATGTTTATATATTTTTGGGAGAATTATGTCTAAGGACCAAATTTATAAATCTTCTATTTTGAAATTTTTGTTGTTAGGGTGGTAAATAGTGTTATATATCTTTAGTTGTAAATTTGCATAATGTGAATGGTAAATACTCATAGTTTGACTGGGAGATTTGCGTTATGTGAGTAGTAAATTTGAGGGCCTTCTTAATAATTAATTTGTGAATTGGTCCTTAACTACACTTCTCCCTATATTATTGCCTTACCCTCCCATCATGAAACCAAACAAAGGGAAATGTCTCTGCCTTTCCATCCTATCGTATCAAAGTGTACGTAACCCATCAACTTGCTTTTCCTTCCCTTTCTATGATACCAAAAAAGGCATAAAGGAACATGGTCGATAATTTGTGTACAGTTTAAGCAAGTGATTTTGTATAAATACTAAATAATGAGTAGAATACGTGCAATTTCCAAGGAGTAACTTAAGATCCCATTCGAAGTAACAGGTGATGACATACAAACAACAATAAATTTTAACCTGTTTTCTGCTATAACAACTCAAAATACGCTAGTACAAAGCACAGTACGACCAACATTTAAGAAAATATATAAAATGCATAAAAGATACTAAAAGAACTCTACAGTCAATAGCAATACGCCTCAACTGTTCAACAAATAGATTACATCAGACAGTCAATCCAGATTATCTGAACACAATCATCAGAGACTAGAAATAAAGCAAGAAAGCAGTATCCAACAGTACCAGTTAGCAAATGCAATGCGAACTTACCTTAAACATGATAATACTAGCCACAATGGTTAATGTTGTGAACATAACATAATATATGGGAGATACCACAGCTGTGTTGAAAGTATCCAGTGCCTATATTGTAGAAACATTAGAATTATAGTCATATGAATAATAAAATCAAAGGCGGTAGTCAAAGACCAAATAACTATAAAATTAAAGAGGTGAATATAATATATATATATATGAAATCACTTTATACTAATTGTTTTGCAGCAGCAGATCAGACATAATTCAAAGTCACACAACTCTTTAATCAAGTTTAAAGCTAGCAAGACTATGATATAATAGCTCAATTCCCTGCTGCAGACCTTCCAAACGGCTGCAGAAATATCAAATCCACCTTCCTTTTAATTGTGTTTCCCCCTAATTTCAATATGACACACAGCAGTAGTTCTCAGTTTTTGATACAGTCACCTTATGATCCTGAAAAATTATTCTTCTTTTCCCTATTATCTTCTATGAATCATGACTTTAGCTGGAGTTGCATCTTCACTTGCATAACCCACACTTAGTACCAGGCCAAAAATAAGGAAACTGCACCTGTGTAGCCCCAGTGGCAATTAAATACAACAGTTTTTTGAGCATGGATGAAAACTAAAAACATATTTTAGACCTTAGAGGGTTTTCTATATGCGTAAAAAAGATAAGAAATAAATACACATAATTTTTACCCCCGAGACAAATAGCCAAGTTCAAAATTTCTTGTTTTCTTACTTAAACTTCCCACTTCATCATTTTATCATCAAAGTTTTACCAACACATTGTGATTTTCTTTTATCACGTCTAAATAGACTCCATTCTTTCAATTCTTTCCTTATTATATACATTGGATGATAGTCAGGCATATTAGTACTTCACCACCAAACGTCAACAGAAAAAAGATGCAAAACAAACATGAATCATAAAGTTACAAATATGACCAAAGGTCATGGACCAAGCAGTATGCTAAAAGGTTTTCTAAGAGATTGTCATTAAAAAAGCATGTCACAAACAAGTTAGATAAAGATTATACTTCAGCTGCATAATTTTATCTTCTTAACAATACAAGACTTAAGGTGTTGATATCAAGAGAACAGGAACAATAGGCATAAACATGAGAACACACGATACTGTACACATTCACATAATTATATGGAAAGCTAAACAAACCATTTCCTAGGGCATTATGGACCTTGAAAATGAGAATTCAGGGAACTAACAAGAAAACCAGGAATAACTATCAAGTTACCTTATTCAGATAATTCATTTGGGTAAGAATACAAACGATTACAACCAGTGTGAATGCCCATGTTTGGGGATAGAGAAGTTGATTCATCCCTGACAGAGTTAACTTCAAGGCAATTCCAAGTGCCTTAACACTCATGACCTGCGAAAGGATAACTTCGGGATAAATAACTCAGAAAGGACATCAAAAGGGAAAGGTAAGACAACAAGAAAGTTACCAACAAGAAGATAATGAGACATACCGACAGAGAACCTACAAGGGAACAAACACCAATATAGACCATTATGTGTGTCTGGCCATAGCTTGGAATAAAGTAGATGATGAGAATGAAGACGGCTATTAGAACCAAAACTGCATACAAGATAAATGCTGCCAAAAGAAAAATTACAGTCGCTTGGTCAGAAAGGAAAATTCAATGTAATAGAGATATTGTCTCGGCCAGAACTCTGCCTACCTGGATCCATAGCAAGATCCCAAACTTCTCTCACTGATGAGATTTCTTTCTCTTGAGGTGCATGTAGAACAATTGTTGTTGAACCCACAACACACAAAATACAGCCAAGAATCCCAAACAAATGTAGCTTCTCCTGTAAAATAACATGAGCAAGTGCAGCACTGCCAGAAAATATCAGATGTCAGCAACTACACAAAAAAGTCAAGAATAAATATAAGCTCATTTTTTTACCCAAAAAAAAAAATATAAGCTCATGTTTTTCATGCCTGATAATAATGCTCAGAGCACCAAGTGGGGTGACGAGTATAGCTGGAGCAAATGCATAAGCTGCAAAATTAGCTATCTCACCAACAATCACTGTTTAAATGACAAACACCTGTTAGAATAAATTTTACTTCTCTTACCAATACTAACTGCACTACTCAGTTTAACAAACGCATGTGAGGAATTGAGGAAACTTGGCAATTATTCTGGGTCTACGAAGGTTCTTCACAGGCTAAAATTTTCTTTTAAAGTTGACGAGCTACATTACTTTCCCCACTTTTAGAATAATGATATGAAGCAGTGACTTGCTAAAGCAGGTGCCTCTGGAACACTGGATATAACAAATCAATGCCAAACAGATTAAGAACATATTTCTATAGTATTGCCATTAAAACAATATTTTAAAATTTATAATTAATGTTATAAAACTACCAATCTATTTTTGAGCTATACATAAGTACCCTCGGTTTCCTCCTTGCTCTCTCCAAGTAATCTTATTTAATTAGCTTCACCTTTGCTCAATAATTTGAGCTAACCCAGAACCCAATCAATCCTTAACATTTTGTTCTTATAAGTTTCTTCAGTGCATAGGGTTGTTGAGGGTGACACTCATTATTTTGATAGGATTTTAAAATTACCTTCTCATTTTATTTTTAAAGCACAAAGGAAAATAAATCACAAAAATGAACCAACTTAATGTGACTTGCTGGAATTCAAAAGCACTCAAACCCATAATATCCAGATGATTATTAAAACAGAGTCCAGATTTGATCCAGTAATTGAAAGAACAGAATCAAATGTAACTCACTTGTTATCATGCCCACCCACCAAAGAGGCTCATACAAGTAAGAGTAGCCTCCACTTCCTGCCAATCAATGAGGAAGTTAGTCACTATCAACCTTGATCCATCACAAAAATGGTGTGAGCCAAAAATAAATAGTGTTACAATACAAGAGAGACACGCACTAAACAACATCCATTCCAATAGCAAGTGTAGATGCTTCCAGCGACATACATTTACAAACTGAAGGTGAAAAAAACTGCTCCATAACACATATTGTAGATAAAAGGCATCCCTAAAGCATAAATGCTGGAGTGTGAATTTCATCTAGCAAGGTATCCCTGTTGCCTTTAGTATATTACAGTTTGTGCACACTTATTTAACATTAACATAAAGGTCAGGTCAAACTATTATTCAGTTCAATTACATCAACACAAGTATGTGCTAAGCTTAACAAAGACAAAAGGTCTAATGATGGCGTATTTAATGCAGCATAAAAAATTAAAGAAAAAAAATCCATGAAACATCACATTTACTCGAATTTCAGATTTTGGTCAGTTCAGAATATGTTGTACCCTTTAGTAGGTGAGACTTGTTATGGTAATGGTCAGGTTAGGTTACATCTAAAAATGAAAAAACTCCAGATCCACAATTTTATTTTCAATACATTCCTGTCATCTGTTACAACAAAAATCCAGAAATATGTGGCAAGGGAAAAAACTGAAAAATGAGCTTCCAAGCCTGAGATGATTCAGCAGTCACAAATAACTACATGTTAAAATCTGGAACAATGTTGTTAATTGATAAGGCTGGCGAAGATGAACTTCGTTTTAGTGATAACAACAGAGTTGTTGTTGCTAAAAATAAAGGAACAAGCTCATCCAAATCAAAAAGAGAAAAAGAGAACAACAGGTTCAAGTTCAACATTAATTGCCAATATTGAGGAACTAAAGGCTGATTAAGATGAGAAAGCGTTGAGATTGGTGGGCTGTATTTTTTCCCCGTTCGAAGTCACGGCTTTTCAGAATTTTTGCCTCGACGACAACTTTCCCATTTGACTACCTTGCTCTGGTCCTTAAAGGAACGTTGAAGCTTTTTTAAAAAAAAATAGAAAAGAAGAAAAGAAACGTCAAACCACTATATAACCAACGTAAATGGATATCCGAGATACCAATTAAGGAAGAGAAGGCCTCCATATGAAATCAAATTTATCACGTAAATGATTTGATACTATGATCTTTACACCAGCTTCGATCCACTTGATGCTAAGGCCTAAAAGCAGAACGAATCTCAATATATCATTTGAATTCGCATCCGAACTCGCCTAGCCCCATTATATTATCAATTAACTGAACCCGCGCTTCTTACATTATTCGGAAAATTGCACAATCAAAAACTCATAATTAATATTATTTCAAGGGGGAAAAGAAAAAACCTGCCCGTACTCCACTTGAAGCGGCCTTCTTCAAGCCTTTCTTTTTCACAATGAAACTGGCACCGATGAAGAAGCTAGACGACAGAGCAAGACAAAGACCCTTCACATTATCGGATGACATCCCCCTGTAGGTGTCACGCCAGCTGGGAGTCCCCATGGCTAAGATAAAACCCTCCCTTCTAAGGGACAATGCAGAATTTCCCGAGTACTCACCCAGTGGAAACTCCGACTGGGTAAAGGGTGCGAGCGGATCTTCGGGCGAACAAGACAAAGCAGATTCCAACGCGAAATTTGGTCGGTTATTGCAGTTTGGCAGCGTATACAGCTGCGAGGTTCCTGATCGGAAATCAATAAACCACAGTTGGAAATGAATGGAAAGCCATTTAGGGTTCCAAATTTGAATTCAACGATATGAAACTACACTTTCGTTCACAGTTCCAGTAAGGATGATAACGATATGACTTTTCTCTCAATTTTTTTACCATCGTTGTATCCAAATCCAAATGTTCTGTGACTCAAAATGGAAATGGCGATTCTCCGATGTGCAACTGTATATGAACGTTTCTTCTCTCCCTCCTCAAGGTCGTACGTTCTCTTTCTCGGTCCAATGGTACTTTCTCTCTCTCTTTCAATTGCTTTCTTCCCCCGTTGGTTCAATATGCATTTGATCTCTTTATTTATTCTTGTGCTTAAATAATGTTCAATATGTTTTAGAAGTGTAAAAATAATTTTTAACAATTTTTACTATTGAAGTAATTTTTAACTTTTAAAAAAAAAGCATGTCGTTAGTTGGCAGTTAAGAACTTAATTTATGTTATTATAATATTTTAAACTATAAATATAACCATTAACTTATACAAAAAATGTAAAAAGTAACTGTAATTTTTTTCGTAAAGAGGAAAAAATTCCGCAAAGCTACATGTTAAAATGGAGATAGGTTTGAGAGCCGCAAAAATTCCTATAAAATTTTAGAAAATAGTAGAGGGCATCTAGAATACATTGCTTGATCAGAATAATGTTTTGAGGTTTGAGAAATTTATTATGAATTTTTGAATATTTTTATAATTTTTTGCTAAACCGGATTTAGGTAGATGCTGCCCAACTGTTGGGTCTAAGTAGTCCAGTGGGCACATCTAAGGGAAGATGCTAACCAAATGCTATGGGCCTAGGGAGTAGGAACGAGCCAGCAGCAAGGGCCTGTACTTGATGAGCTGTATAAAGTGGAAGATCGTAAATATATATGATAGGATTAGGATAATCCATGTCACCCCTAGTTATCTCATAATTAAAATTCTCTTGGACTTCAACTTAAATAAACAATATAAAAATTCTGAATTAATGTTTCAATTATTTGTGTATAAAAAAAATTACGGTTACTTACTTTTTACACTTTTAGTATAAGTTAATGGCTATTTTTGCACTTTAAAATATTATCATAACGGTAAACTAACGGCCCCTAAATGGTCAACTAACTGTGTGCTCTCTTTTCAAAAGTTGAAGGTTACTTTTGATACAAAAAATTGTTGAAGGTTATTTTTTCACTTTTGGGAAATGTTGAAGACTATTTAAGCATCTTAACCCCTTTATTTATCTGGATATTTCAATTTAGTCCTTCGATTTTTTCCCTAACAATTTGACAATTTGTTAAGTTGTGATTTAATTTAGATAAATATGAAATTGTTATAAATATTACTATCTGAGTATAGATGTCCATAACCTTTTAAGGCTTGTCTTTTGTAATTCTACACTTAAAGCCATATAATTTAGGGTTAAGGGGCAGATTTGGCAAATAATTATTTCGTCAGGGGCGCCCAACACAATTAACTATTTTGGAGTGCAAAAATAGCATGAACAATTGTTTTGGGGGCAAAAATGGCAAAACTGTTAAATACACTTAATGGCCGTTAAGTGTGGGCCACTGCCTATTATTTTAATATATTTTTAAAAAATTAATGTGCAAATTTAGCACTGAACTATTTTTTTGGGGCATCAAAGACAATTATTTTTCGTAAGATCATTTAGGTAAATATGAGTATTTATATATGAGCATTTATTTTAATGCCTTATTTTATTCTTTTTATAAAATAATTTATAAGATAAATATACGTTTACATTATAACTAAAGGGATTTAAAAGAAATTAGGAAGTTAAAAAATTTTAGATATTCACATATTTGTCTTTC
>JBAGKO010000001.1:3262476-3273727 GCA_037177275.1 Acacia concinna | reverse complement strand
TGTCTAATTCAAGTTCTCAAGAACAATACTCAATAAGTCCTTGTATAGCCTAAAGTAATCAGGGCGCATGTGACATTATCATCTCAATAAATATTTTGTTGAAATGAAGGATTTAGGAAGACCCAATATTATGTCATGATTATAGATTGAGCACAAGAAATTATAAAGAAAGTCCTAGAGAATTTTTATATATGGATAAGTCGCATCCATTATACTCTAATGGTTGTAAGGTTTTTGAAAGTGGATAAAGACCCGTTTAGATATCGACTAATTAGCAAAGAAGGTGATAAAGAACTACATGGTCCAGAAGTACCATATTTTTGTGCTATTAAAGCACTAATGTATCTTGCTAATTACACATGTTCTAATATATCATTTGTTGTTAGTTTATTAACAATATATAGTTCTTAATCAACATGAAGACATTAAAAAGGAGTGAAGCTCATTCTTTGTTACTTTAGAAGCACTATTAACATGGGGCTCTTTTACTCAAATGTATCCAAGTATGAACTAATCGGTTATGCAGATGTTGGATTTCTATCTAATCTTCATGATGGTAAATTACAAATTGGCTATTTATTTACATGCAGATGTGTAGCCATTTCATGGAGATCTATAAAACAAACTATATCAGCCACATCATCTAACCATGCAAAAATTCTAGCAATGCATGAGGTAAGTCGAGAATGTGTATGGCTGAGATCAATGATACATTACATACAAACCAATTGTGACTCATCTTCAAGTAAAATGAGCTCAACAGTTCTATATGAGGATATAATGCATGTATTGTCCAACTGAAAAAAAGGTTATATCAAAGGTGATAGAACGAAACATACTTCACCAAAATTCTTCTTCACTCGTGACTTTCAAAAGGATGGTGAAATAGATATCTAGCAAATTCATGAAAGTGAAAATCTAGCAGATTTACTCACTAAGTCACTTCCAGGCATAACCTTTGAAAAGCTTGTACATGACATTGGTCTTCGGAGACTCAAAAATCTCAATTGAAGTTGTTAAGAGGGGGAGTAGATACACGTTGTACTCTTTTCCCCTTATTTTGGTTTTGTCCCACTAGGTTTTTCTAGAAAGATTTTTAATGAGGCAGTATCAAACATTGTATCAATGAATTGTGTATTTTTTTTTTGGCTATGTTTTTATCCCATTGGGTTTTTCCTAATTAAAGTTTTTAATAAGGCACATTTATAATGGACATCTAAGAAGGAGTGCTATAAATATTAATGGATGTCCATTAATTTAGGAGCTTGATTTGCTCTCCAAGTTTTTATGCTTGTTCCCCAAATTCTTGAGCTGGTTCCCCAAACTTCTCTCTCCTATAAATATAAGTTTTTTCAAGCATTGTAAACAAGCACAAGGATAAGAATTATCTTCTATTTCTCTCTTTTTAATATTCCCTTCTTCTTGTTCTCTTATCTGAAGTTTATTTTATTTTCATATCAATTTAAAGATGCTAATTACTTGTATTGTTTTGTATTTAACTTGTTTCAAATGTACTTGGAATGTTTTTTTAAAAAATACACGAGATAAATGAATTTTTAAAAAGGAGTCATTCATAAGTTTGGGTTGTTTTGGTCGAACTTTTGTTTGCTATATTTAGTTTTGAACTCCGCTAAGTAGTCAATAAGGGTTCTATAAAATAAAGGCGAGGGGATGTGAGTTGGTATAAAAGGAAGCTGTTTTTCATTTTTTAATTTATATAAAATCCACTTAAACAATTTTAACAATATTTTAATATTTTTTGTCACATAGGATGACACCAATGATTGAGTTGTAAGTGAGTTAAAGTTTAAAAATTGAGTTATATTGAGTCAAACTTTAAGAATTGAGTTATAAGTGAGTCAAAACTTTAAATCATAAATGTTTGAATAGTGAGATAAGTTAGGAGAAATGCTTAGAAAATGAATAATAAATTTGAAAATTCCATAAATGGAAAATAAATGTATTATTTTTAAGAGCTTTTTCACCTAGTTTTCTTTCCACTCTATTTTTCTCTCTATCCAAATATAGGATAATTATCCTCATTGTAATATATGAAGTTAGTTGCAATTAACGGTTTTTCCCAATTTTAAAAGTTTATCCTTATGTTTACATCAAAAAATAGTTTAGGGCTGTTTTAGCACTTTAATTTTTATTATATTAGGGCCAAAATGGAACTCTTAAATATTTTAGGAGATTGATCACACATCCAAAAATTATTTTACACTTTTAGGGGGAAAAATGACTTTTTGATGAATCAATTCTAATATTCATATATCTTTTTTTTTTCAATAATAAATGCTTGTTTAAGTGACTTGAAATTGACTTTTGCAAAACATTACTAGCCATGCTTCTAAATATAAGATTTAATTAAATTTTTTGAGAGATTAATAAAGTTAAATAAGTTATTTAATTATATCTTATATTATATATTATTAAATATAAGCAAGACAAATTAATTTGTAGGAAAACAATAGATATAAATATTTTAACATAACTTATTTAGCTTCTTTAATTATAAAAAAACATTAATGTGTCTTATACTAAAGACGGAAAGAAGTATTAAGTATTAACCTAAAGCTAAGTTTTGAAAATTATATTGTTTTGAATTTTTTTTTTGATAAGGTTGGTTATTATATTCTGGGTTAATATCATTTTTGGTCCTTTAAGTTTCACTAAATTTTGATTTTAGTGCATTAGGTTTAAAATATGTGGTTTTGGCATTTCAATTTTACTCTGTTTATAAAGGTTAGTTCCTAAAGTTTGAAAATGATTTAGTCTTATTTTTGACAGTATTAATTCACCTAACATAGCTCTAATACTGTTAATGTAGTTTATGTAACATGCTTATTATAATAATTTGTATGACAAATGATATCATTTTGGTTAATTATAAACTTAAAATTTAATTTAAAAAGAAAATAAGAGAACTAAGTTATTTGACATGTCATTATAATTAATCAAAATAATATCATTTGATGTGTCATTTATTTTAATAAGTATACTACATACGCTTCTTTATCACATAAGATGAATTAACATTGTTTAAGGCAGAACCAAATTCTTTTTAAACTTCAAGGATCAATTGTTATAAACAGAATAAACTTATTAAACCAAAACCAACTATTTTAATTTTAAAGCCAAAATTAAAATTAAAGGAAAAAATGTAATATTAACTCTTGTACTCTTCTTTCTTTGGTGTCATTTTTTTATGAGTATGCACCGGTCGCAGGTCAGAGGACTACGGGCTATTGAGGGTTGAAAAAAATATTGTGGCGCCTCTGCAGCGCCTAGCCCCAAAAACCCCATAAACCCTTTTGTGTGCCGAAATTCTAAACATTTCTGGGGTAGAGGATAGCACCAAGAGCAAGATGAGGAAGGATTCAAAACTTCAAGCCGAACTTCAGAAGTCTCAACAACAAACAGTGGAATCTGATTCAGACTCCGATTACGAGGTAGTTTCATGTTTTTATTTTCTGTGGAATAGGCGTTGAAAGATTTTGTCTTTCTATGCTTTTGTAGTTGAAAACGGATTTCTCAAATGTGCAAGACAGTTCATAGCAGTCGTTCATTACTCGCTTAAAATCAGCTCAAAGTTCATTTTCACTTTATTTGATACAATACAGTTAAAATCATACCTTATTAAGCCTGGAATCTCATCGCTTTAACTGCCGTTTCTAGTTTACGGGCGCATTATGCAACTTGGCGCTTTAAATTTTTCTTTCGTAAGTAGTTATTGTACGGTAGTAGATAGATTAGTTTGAATTCCAACTCTTTGATTTTAGGATTCTTCTCAAGATCATGGGTCAGAGGATTCAGATGCATCTTCGGAATTTGAAGACGGAGAAATTAGTTCATCTGAGGATGAGGTACTTTTCAATTGTATATGGCCTACTTTTTAGTCTTCAACGTAATGAAGCATACTTACCTTTTATTGTTCTGGGGCAAAAAAAAAAAAAATTCTAGGATCATTTGGGGGATGATAACTCTGAGGATTCAGAAGCTGGAGAAAGTGGCCCGTCTGAAGATGAGGTACAAGATCATTGTGTTTAGCAGCCATGTCAATGCTGTATAAGTGTGCAAACCATAATTTGTTCGATTTTTTAAAGATTGTTTTCCCGAGCTGTACTACCTTTTGCTCAGCTGTTACCAATATGTGTAAGAGTTACCATGGCAGGACTTTACTAACACAGGCGGCAGTCATGCATTGGGCGATGCTAATGACCAAGAAGATGGAAGCGGGGACTCTGAAATTCATCAGGGAGTTGAGAGTGATTCTTCTGAAGATGAGGTCATCATCCTATTATCTTATAGTTGACTTTATTTTGTCCAAGTTATCCTTCTCTGACCAAACTTGAGTTTTTATATACTCTCCTTTTCCTTCTACAGGTGGCTCCCCGAAATACCATTGGAGATGTCCCTTTGAAGTGGTACGAAGATGAACCTCATATTGGATATGATGTCAAGGGAAAGAGGATATTGAAGAGGGAAAAGCAAGACAAATTAGATTCCTTTCTTGCTAGTGCTGATGACCCAAGCAGTTGGTTAGTTTGATGTTTCTAATTATACGTTGTTTGCATAATTCATATTTAGATGATTTTCTCTTGGCAATGATCTATTAAGATATTCTTATCGTCCTGTATTGTTTCTCTGGTTATGTAGACTTATTTTTTTATTTTGTGTTTGTGTGTATATATATTTGTGTGAAAATAAGCTTGTTAGTTTTATTGATATTATCTTCTCTCTGGAAAAGTATGTTAAATTTTATCTTCTTTAAAATTGAAGGCGTAAGTTCTATGATGAGGTCAATGATGAGGTAGTGGAACTGACTAAAGAAGAGGCCAAAGTTATCTCTAAAATGATCAAGGGTCATGCACCTCATTCTGATTTTGATCCATATCCGGTCTGTAGTAACGATCCATTTTTTGTTAATCTTCTCTTTTCAATGATTTTATTCTCATATAATTTTATTTTTAGTAATTAGTATTTAATATTTTTGTTCTTTAGCTTGATGTGTCAATGAATATTTTCAGGATTATGTTGACTGGTTTAAATGGGATGATGCCATTCATCCATTGTCTAATGCACCTGAGCCAAAAAGAAGATTCATACCTTCAAAATGGGAAGCTAGAAAGGTAACCATGCTTTCATTTCCTTTTTCTGGTATAAAACGATACAACTAGTCACTAGTGTGGAGATGAATTAAGGTAGATCAATTGGTCATTTCCTTTGTTGTGCACGCACTTATACAATTGTACAGGTTGTGAGGTATGTTAGAGCAATTCGTAAGGGATTAATAACTTTCGACAAGCCAAAGGAGGAAGATGGCCCCTATCTTTTGTGGGGGGATGATTCTGGTTCAACAGAAAAATCAAACCATTTAGCTTACATTCCTGCCCCGAAGCCAAAAGTTCCTGGTACTGATGTGGCTTTGGAATTCAAAAGTTGATATATAAATATATTTTGATATTTTTCCTGGAAAAGAAATTTAATTGATTTTTTCTTGAGGTCTTCTTCATTGGAAATATAACTTGATTAAGCTTCTAGGTCATGAGGAATCTTACAATCCTCCTTTAGAGTACATTCCAACCCAAGAAGAAATCAATTCTTATCAGTTGATGGATGATGAAGATCGCCCTAAGTTCATTCCTAAAAGGTACTATGAATTTGGAATGGATGCATTTTTTTTTATTTTTTTGTAAGTTTTGCTAATAAACATCAATTTTGCCAGGTTTGCATCTCTGAGAAGCATTCCTGCATATGACAATTATGTGCAGGAACGTTTTGATCGTTGTTTGGATCTATTCTTGTGCCCCCGAGTTCGAAAGAAACGTGTAAGTAAATTACTAGACTGAAAAATAATCAATTTACTGTTTTTTTTTTATTTGGTTTAAGGTATATTATTTTTCAAAATCAATATTATAATAGTTTATACCCTATCTTTTTGTTTGTTACAGCTTCATGTAGATCCTGAATCTTTGAAGCCAAAGCTTCCAAGTCGGAAGGATCTTAAACCTTACCCAGTGGTATGCTATATTGAGTACAAAGGTCATGAAGATGCCGTTACATCAATTTCTGTTGAAGCTTCAGGACAATGGATGGCATCAGGTATGGTTGATGGTAGTATATATTAGTTTCAGTGAAGTAAAGATGGCAGTGGGTCTCATTATATCTTTTTTTTTTTGAAGGTTCAAATGATGGAACTGTCCGTATATGGGATGTTCCAACCGGTAGATGTCTTAGACGGTGGGAGATTGGCGAAGCCATTACTTGTGTTGCTTGGAATCCTCTGCCTGATATGCGCATTCTTGCTGTTTCTGCGTAAGTCTTGTTCAAGTGTTTGCAAAGTGTTTTTGTGTTGTCATAGATAATGTGAGGATTTCCTCTTGAATTTGCATAAGGAATTGGCATTGTGTATGAATCAATGGAGAATTTTGTGTAGGGGACAAGATGTAATTATGTTGAATGCTGGTTTGGGGGATGAAGAAGAGCAGAAAAAGATTCGTGAGCTTCTCCATGCCGAGTCATCTGCACCAGATAACTCAGGTTAGTGTCTTCTATAATTTCTTTCAACAACATACATCAAAAACTTATTTAAGAGAAGGTTCCAGGAGGTCCCAACTCGTGTTCCGTTAGAATCTTATTATAAAATTTACCAATTCAGGTAATGAAAGATGTGGTAAAGACAACAGGTTGAATAGGCAGAATGAGGAACCTCTTTACTGAAAGATCGACAACTGGACTAGTCTAAACATTTAAAATTGTTTTGCATTACAAAATATGCTTCTAGTCATTTCTTAAAGCCAGTTCAAGTCATGTCAACTCATTATGATTTTGCTTCAACCTAATGTGCTGCATAGAGAATAAAAAACTTTTAATTCACCTGCCCGTTACCACTGTTCGTCTTTCTGTTCCATGAGCTCAAAGTCTTCAGACTGGCTTATGCATTGCCCAGCTACCCTTTCAATTGAAGTAGAGCAAATTTGAGTTCGGTATTGAAAGTTAATTGATCAATTAGGCTATAGACTTAATTTTTTAAGTAGCACATGATTTCTAATGGTCCGTGACTATTATTCTTTCTTAGTTCCTTACCTTTCTTCTGTGTTTGCAGATGGAAAAACCCCTAGTGTGAGCTGGCTTCAAGATGATAAACACGAGGCTTTAAGGTTAAAGCATTTGAAGGTATTTTCATGCTGGTCTTCATAATGTTTACATTTTAATTTGCTTGTTGAGTGAAGTTTTGGAGTTTTATTTGACGCCAATTCCTGTGTTTATGTAGACTGTTACTGCAGTTGAATGGCACCGAAAAGGTGATTACTTTTCAACAGTGATGCCAGCTGATATCCTTTTTATGAGCTGCTTCAGTATTAGGGGTTTTCTTACATTTCAAGTGTAAACTTGCAGTTATAAATACCTCATTTATCATTTAATGACTACTTGCATCAGTATTTGACATACCTAACATTAAGGTGTCTTGAGAGCAGATTTCTTACAATTTAACTTGGCTGTGTCCTGTTGAGCACAATATTAGGTGCAGATAGCCTTTGACGCCTTCTAATGCACGTAAAGAAACATCATTTAGGCTTGACTTGTTATTTTTCATGCCATGTCGCCGATTCAAGTGTCTGCATACTTAACCCTTAGACCACACTGTACTTATTTGATCTTGTGCCTTTATTTCTGCTTATACCCTCCTCCTAAGAAGACCATTAGTAGCATAAAAGTTTTGCAATACAAAAATTTAATCAGGAATCAACGTATTCTTTTTCTTAACATCTTTACGTGAATCAAGAGCAGTTCTAATTCACCAGTTATCAAAGAAGCTTACACAGAAGCTTCCATTCAAGTTGCATGGACTTGCTGTGAGGTCAACTTTCCATCCAACACGTTCCTTCTTCTTTATTTGTACTAAAAAGACTGTTCGTGTGTATGATCTGTTGAAGACCAAGCTGATAAAAAAACTTGATACTGGGCTCCGTGAAGCTTCCTCCATTGCTGTTCATCCAGGAGGTAGGATTTCTTTTGTTTTATTATGGTAATTATATAATATATAATGTTAAAAACTTTTCCTGTCTCAGAAAGTTAATCACCATAATTTTATTTCATTGCATTCCTTTCAGGTGATAATCTGATTGTGGGAAGTAAAGAAGGGAAGATGTGTTGGTTTGATATGGATCTTTCATCTAAACCATATAGAGTTCTTAGGTAAGTTTTGGCCCCTCTAGTCTTTTGCGTTTGTGTGTCACAATTCATCCTATTAGAGGTAAACACTTCAAATACAAAGATGATGTGGATGATCTTAAACACTCATGACTTTACAGGTGTCACCCAAAAGATGTCAACAATGTGGTCTTTCATCGATCATATCCATTGTTTGCTTCGTGTTCAGATGACAGCACTGCATACGTTTTCCATGGGATGGTTTATTCTGATCTCAATCAAGACCCTCTTATCGTTCCTTTAGAAATTCTACGTGGCCATGCAAGTTCAAATGGAAGAGGTGAGTACTTTTGCTATATGCGTTTGTCATGATCCTGAGGCTACGTTGGGAAATGACTACGAGAGGTGTTAGGGGTGTGTTTAGATTAGCTTTTAAATAATATCTTATGGGCACAAGTGATAAAAAATTATTTGAGAATAGATTTTGGAGAATTAACTTCTGAAAAGCCCCCAAAAAAAAGAGGAGAACTTAGAAAACCATAGTTATCCATCTCCAAATCACGGTTTTCTTGCCAAATATACCGTGGACCACTGTTTGGCTACTCTGCTCTTGAAACTATGATTTGGCCTAAACTATGGTTTGAAAAGCTAATCCAAATGGAAAAATGACTATATCTCTATATTATCATTATATAATAGCATTGGCTATAACTACTCCGGTACAAACTAGGTCCAACATTTATGATGGGTTGTAGTATTTTTTTTTTTTTACTTTGAGGATTAGGGACATGAATGTCATTTGACATCTAACCTACCCACCCTTTTTCTTTGCCACATTTGAAGTTGACTTGATTGGCTTCACTGTATTGCATTTGCGCAGGGATATTGGACTGTAAATTCCACCCAAGCCTGCCTTGGTTATTCACTGCTGGTGCTGATAAAGTTATTAAACTCTATTGTCATTAATGATCGTAAGAAAATCTTACACAATACCAACGTATATTGAAGGGCTGATTTTTTTTTTCACTAGTTTTCAATTTCTGCAATGTTCACCACTCGGCAGAAATTACACATCATTGTCATTCACCCCTTTTCCAGCTCATGTTTGCTGCAATATTTGTGGGAAGTGCCTCATTTATTGCCGTGAACAAGTTTTGTATTAATTATTTCACTTGTAACAGCCATGCAATAGACACGTATTCTTTAGACAGACATTTTATAAAGTTAATTCAACGATTTTGTAACTTTTCTTCTATTTAAATTATCTTGTCGGTTATTAGTAAAATATTTTCTTCTTGATGGAGTACAATATCGTCAAGTGATATATATAACTGACTTTATCTAATAGGATAAAGTTTTGTTTTTTCGTTGTTATTAAGCAAAATCTTCTGAGAGTTGACTATTTTGTCTCTAGTTTGATGGTACATTTGATCCTTAATATAGGAGTTAGGTGACTAAATTGGGTAAATTGAAGTAATTAAAAATAAATCTTTTATTCTTTCAATTATTGACTCGATTGTAATTTTGCCCTTAAACTCTTAATCGCCTATAGCTTGGTCCCTTGCCTTTTTATTTTTTTTAACATTATTATCATTGTAATGCATCACACACCGAGGCATTCTATGTGGCATTAAACATTACTGCTTTGAATTCAAAGGTAAAAAATTTTCTAACTCCTTGAATTCAAAGAGGCATATAGGTAAACTCTTTGATGGATGACTTTGTCATACATTACAATGATAATAATATTAAAACATTAAAAGATGAGGAATTCAGTGATGGACGTGTGAAAAGTTTAAAGACTGAATTGTACTTAGTCATAGTTGAGGCATTGAATTACAGGTGAGTTAATAATTTAAAAGTTGTAGATTAATTTTTCCTAAAGTAATTTTGTTAGTTATTTGTAATAATTTAATTTTCTTATACAATCTTTTATCATAATTATTGTTGAATAAATACTCTTTAATGTTGACTGTCAATAATGATACTTTAAAAAAAAATTATAAAATTGAGAGACAAAGTGAACTACTTTTTATATTTAGAACTAAATCTAATATTTAACTAGATCTTATTTTAAGGATTGAATGTATTATTAAAAAGAATGTGAGAAAGTAGAGTAAAACCAATGATTAAAGGCCTGGATCGGCCTAGATGGTTCACCGGTTGGACCATTGACCAATCATTGAAGCAGGTTGGATTGGTAAGTTGAGTTATATTTTATTGTGAACCGTTTTGAATTGTCTTCTAAACCGTTTTTGGACTATTACCCGTTGTTGACCCAAAATCTGGAGCAAGTTTTCAAGAACTATCTGGTTCAATATAATTGTGAACAAAAATCCCAAATTAAATTGAAAAAAAATGCTGCAATTTCTTTTTATTAAATGCCAATTGCCAACATAAAAAAGAAATTGTTTCCCAAGCCCTAACCCTTCAAACAAAGTCATAAAATTATTATTGTTAGTGCATTTTGTTAGGTTAATATCCTGTGAATACTATTTTATTAACCTAATGTCATTCCTTCAATAGTTTTTTTGTTACCTTATTGATTTTATAATTATTTTATAACCTTGTTGACTTCCAATGAATAGTATTATATCATATTATTAACTTCCTATGAAATTCGACTAATATATATAATATTTTTAAATTTAAGTATTACGTCACCGGCTCGATTGAACGGTTCAACTATTCCAACCGTTTTGAAATAACGTAATGCATGTAATGTAGTCTAATCATTACCACAATTCCAATAGTTCCTTCTTCTTGCAAGTTGCAATGAAAAGGATAAATCGAGTAAAAGTTGATGAAGAAAGAATCTTCCCAAAATTAGTGGAAGAAAATCTGCTTCCCATAAGTATAGATCCCTTAACCTTCTCCCATTGTTTCTACACTACTTGAGCTGCACGCCACACCACAGCACATTTCACTGTCAATTTTTGCAGTTGGCATAAAAGCTTTCAAACAGAGAGAGTCACTGTCAATTTTCTAAGCAACTAAATGACATATAGTCAAAATCAAGCTGCATGAGTGCACTTAATAAGGAGGTTGGAGATGTTGCTCATCTAAAACTTGATATAAATATTCTCCTTTAGTG
>JBAGKO010000001.1:3246306-3256721 GCA_037177275.1 Acacia concinna | reverse complement strand
ACATCTAGAATATTTTCTAGTAGTGTAATTTATTAGTATAATCGGTTACGCTCTATAAATTAGGCTTCCGCAACACATACAACATAATGCATGCCTTTTCAAATAAAAGAACAAGAATTAGAGGATTAGAAAATGGCACTGAATAAATTATAAAAAGTTAGTGCTACTATCCCCGCAAGTTTTGTCACAAGTGGGTTCTTTACTTCCAGCAACCTACCTTGAGGATGGAATGCTTTGTTTTCAAGATTATCAAATGTTAGTCAATGTATATGTGTTTAGCAAACAGAACGATTTTCCAGAGGCGGCATCCCGTTACTTTATTTACATGCTCGACATACCATAACATTATCCTTGCCAGACAAATCTTGACAATTCTTGTAGCTTCCAGTCAATAGGCATTCAAGAATGTGATAAAAAAAACTGCCTAATTGTTTGCAGTAAATATCCCTTTCCCATAACAAGCCTATTTAACTAAGTAAAAGACTACACCCTATCTCAAGTAGTGGATGATAGAAATAGAATTGTGCTCAAATTACCGCTTTAAAAAGGCAATCAGAAGAACAAGGAGTAACAATTGAATTTATAAGGATAGCTCAATCATCTTAAGCAATTATATCAGTTTGATAAGAGCCGCCGTTTCATGTATTAAGTTCTGACATCGGTGATATTTGACTTACCGATTACATACAATTCGATTGAAACCATTTTGCATAGAGTTGAATTCTATTTCTAAGAATCATTCTATCACCTTTTGTGAAGGTAAGAAAAACAAAGGCTGGCCTCTACGATTAACTTGATTAATCGTTCAAATTCCAAGTCCACGTATGTGTTCTAAGAGCCTAAGTTTCAAAAGTATAAGCAAGAGAGATTTCGATTTCAAATATGCACCTCTTTTCCAAGATTTATGGATCGTAGATGCTGGCTATACCAGTTAAAACGGGGAAACACAGATTCGACCAGTCAAATGCAACATTGATGCAAAACCTTCATCCTTAGAACCAATTTCAAGTTCGTACTTATAAACAAACAACAATAATTTCAACCAAACGAAATTCGAAAATCACAGTAGAATTGCGCGGCAATTGCATCGGAGTATACATACAAGTAACAGCATTGGGAACCGACCTTGAAAACAGCACATGAAGTAGCGAACTCGTGAAGCTTCTCATGGAACTGGTGCCAGAGATTCTTCTGGTACAAATCTGCAAGCAACGTATACGACTCGGAGAGCTCAGGGTGAGTACCGCACAGAGATTCCAAGTATTGTAGCGCCGCCATGATCGAACGGCAAGAACACTGAAGTGAGGCTCTGGTTTGTTACGTAACCGAACAGATTCTGTTATATTCTGAGTTTCTTTGGGTGCGTATTGCACAGCGATCCTCTCTTTTAAATCTTACTCTCCTCAGCTAGCATCTAGTTAGGCTGTTTTGGGTGAGGAAGCCCAATTACAAATTGCGTGCAGTCAAGTTGTTTCTTTATGATTTTCTTTACTCTTATCATTCTACATGCATGGAATAGTTTACGACCCCATGCAATATCACGGATAGGTGGGACCCGGCTTCACCGCTAAGCATTAAGCTTAGCTGAGAGAGCTCAATAGATCCGACCGTCTAGATGTAATTTTGGACGGTCCACATCTAATATTTCTTAAAATGATAATTTTTTAAGTAAAAAATTATTTTTTAAAAGAATTATATTTAAAAGATTATCTTTATTTTAGATTTTATATTCATAAATTTTTTTTTAAAAAAATATAAATATTTAAAAAATAAGATCTAATGATCCAGATCTAATTAGCTCTCCCTAGTAAACAATATTGTTTAGTAGAGAAACTAATCCCTAAAAAGGTGTGCAATAATATTTTAAATGGGTAAAATTCAACTTTAGCATCCACAACTTTTGGCCAACAACAAGAAAGGAATGGGGTGTCTCACTAATGATTATACTCCTATTATTTTTACCACATAAATCTTAATCATTAACATTCAATCTAATAGTGAAAAATTAAATAGAGAGAAGAGTTATTGAAAACACACTTCTCATCAATCGTACACAATACTTCAATCATATGCGCAAGTCATATTTCATGGGCAAAAAACCAAAAAAATTATACATAATTAAAGAGGATTTATTGCACACATATTTCAAAGGCAAACTTAAAAAACAAATTGTAGACATAGTTAAATATGGAAAAAAAAATTACTTGAATCTTAAAATTTTAGATTAATGTTTTCTCAATTACTATAAAAGTTTAGTTAATCCTTACACTCTGGTAAGGAACAAGACTGATTTTAAATTTTGAAGTTTAAATGATATTTATTTATCTTTTATATATATATATATATATTATTTTTGAAGTGTTGCATGAGTTGCTGGCCTTCTATTTCTAAACCAAAATGAATGACGTTAATTTAACTATAATTTTTTTGTCAAATAATTTTAAATAGATTTTTCATCACAGGCAATAAATATTTCAGTAAAGATTTTTCATCCATTTTTCTTGAAAATTAAAAGAAAAAAAAAATTCTGCCGTATCTAGGATTCATTCCGAGAGCGAAGGCCACTTCACATCTCCCGCCTCACGGCACCGCCCCCGCCCAGACAAAATCACTGCGAACCGGTCCACAGAAGATTCGAAGTTTATGCTGAACCGGTCGGCCTATATCTTAGAGTTACCGGTTTTTTAGTTTTCCTGCGCTGCCATCACCATCGCAGCGACAAAATGCCGCCGAAGAAGAACAAGCAGAAGCAGAAAGCGAACTCAGCTTCGTCGTTGAAAGCTAAGTCACAGTCCTCCTCTTCCGGTCCCAGGCTGCAGATTTCGGCCGAGAACGAGAACCGTCTCCGCCGCCTCTTGATCAACTCAGGCCGTTCTACGCCATCTCTCCCTGCGACGGACGATGCTCTAACCAAAGCTCAGAAGGCAAAGAAGCTCAAAGCTGTTTACGAAAAGCTCTCTTGTGAAGGTTTCAGTAATGATCAGATTGAGCTTGCTCTTTCCACTCTCAAGGTATCTATGTCTTGCCATCGTTGGTTGCTCTGAGAAAGAAATGTGGAGTACGAATCATTGGTCATTCTGACTCTACGGAATCTGATCATTCAAACATTTCTGCTTCCAAAAATAAGCAAAACACAAAGTTGCACTAGAATGCAGTGGTTGTTCGTGTGTATGTGTGGGACATAGTTGCAGTGCGCGAGGCCTAATTCCAATTTATTCCTCCTTTTCTTTCATTAATTTTAACTTTACTCGAACGCATTTTTGAAAGACGGGACTTCATTTGGAGAATTATAACCGAAAACAAAAGGTTGTTTGTTCCATTTCTGGCAATTGGGGAAAGGAAAAAAGATAGTAAGAAATCTGATACTTATAATACAAAATTAATCAATGTCTAATGGCTCTGTTTCGTATGACTTTCAGCTTCCGTTTCCGAGAAACTTAGAAAGTGGAATTTTTCCCGTTTCAACCATTCCTCTTTTCTTTTCTTGCCTGTGTCCCCTATGATTTCTCCCAGTGACAACTGTGTTATTGTTTCAACTTTATCTTTTTGATATACCTTGCCAAAATATTTTCAACCACTGATCATACTAGTTCTTTATTAATATTTCAAGCTCGTTTGCGACTGTTTTCTGCAGGAAGGTGCCACATTCGAGTCCTCACTTGATTGGTTATGCTTGAATTTGCCTGGGAATGAGCTTCCGTTGAAGTTTTCTACTGGAACCTCGTTGCATTCTAATGAAGGTATATTTGTACTTCCCTTGACTATAGTATTTTCTACAAGATTATTTTAAGTTTGTCTGTAGTATTAAATAGTTAAGTTCTTGGCATTTTGGATACTGAATTTCTCATCGTCAATGCCTTGATAGGAGGTTCTGTTGGTGTTATATTAAATCAACGGGATGATTGGACTCCGTTGGTGGATAAATCTATTACAACTAAGCAAGAGAGTCCAGAATTTTCTATTATA
This sequence comes from Acacia concinna, assembly GCA_037177275.1. Taxonomy (NCBI): domain Eukaryota; kingdom Viridiplantae; phylum Streptophyta; class Magnoliopsida; order Fabales; family Fabaceae; genus Acacia; species Acacia concinna. The sequence goes on along the minus strand of JBAGKO010000001.1, from coordinate 3,252,755 downwards.
GTCAAGAAACAGTGGGATGACGATACTTTAGATTCTCACCAGCCATCTCAAGCAGATTGGATCAGGCAGTATGTGGAGCAACAGGAAGAGGTAAGTGCAAACGATGGCACTAAGTACGTTTTTACAAGGGATCTGAAAGCATTAAGCTTCTTGTAACATTAGAAATAGGCTTAACAATGAGATAAATTTTATCACAATGGTGCAGACTTCAACGATTCTCTTCACCTCGCAATTTTCAAGTGTGAGTGTATTGTTTGTTGCCTTTTGGTGTGAACCTAGCCATAAATATTGGTGTTCGATTCTAGCGATCAATTCATGATTGTTTTAGGATCTGAAAATCAGTAATCTGTCTATTATCAGAAAAAAATTACATATGAAGCTGAGAATGAATTACACCGATCTATGACAGCATCAGACTTAAGGTCAGACAGGGAAAATTTGCCCAGAATGGTTTTTGACAGGCCTTTATTGGATGGCCTTTTCCGAGATAGTAACTGCTGGTGCTTCATTGGGTTTCAGCAGGAATTGGTTATTACATGATTAAAACATGTTTGCAATGTGCAAGATGGAGCAATGGGAGCCCGTCACTTGGTGCTTTATTGCCAGTACTGGTCTTTTTGGTGCTGACCAACCCTTTTCCTCAGCTTCTATTAAAAGATAAAGTTTGAAATTGATGAATAATCTAGCACTCTGTTTAAGATTTTATTTGATACCCGTTGAGGAGAGAACCAAAGAGTGAGATAACTCGGAAACATGTGAATTTTGACTAAAAGAGATGTATATAGAGTCTGCAGTTCTACACTTGTATCAGTATTGGTCTTGTGAGCCTGACTTGAACGACCCAGATATCCTTGGGACTGTCTCGAGAACTTCATTTTTTCCTAATTCTATAACATTAATCATTGTTTGTCTCTCAGTGGTGATCCCTTTTCATTTTCTAGCACTAGATTGCATCATGTGTGGTCTTTTGCTAAAACCTAGAGAAGCCTATAAATTATTGTCTTACATAAAAGTTTTGATTGTAGAAACTTTTGGTCATCTTTCTAACGTCTCATTCTAGGCTTTTAGCCAATGACGCCACTAAACTGTACAAATTTCACACTGACAAGGATAACATGATACTTTTTTCTCACTAAAAATGAAGACTTGAAAGTTAAAATAGCCCACTGATCCACCCCCAAGTTTCATTAAAGAAACCAAACAGCCTATTCCAAATCTACCAAGCCACCTCATGATGTAGACAAAGGTGGTTATTTGTCTTTGAATTCGTCAAACACATCACTCACATCTCTGGTGATATAGCCCTGTTAAGCCTCCAGGCGGCCATAGTATCCAATTTACAGTTTTCCTTTTTTATTGATAATTTATTAGTTTGTTTATATTATTTACAGGATGAACATAACACTTGGGAGGATGACATTCTTGAGGAGAGAAGTGCCAAGAAGGAGGTATTTTCTTTCCTGTTGGTATCTTATATGGTTTCATGGAGAATATCAATTAGTATTTATCTGTAGCTTATAAATGTAAAGGTAGCATTCAGCTTTGATTTCCTTTTAACCGCCCCCCATCTTTATTGAGATTTTAACATGCTTAAAATATACATGTTGAATTATTCTTCTCTTGTTCTATAATTCTTCTTTTATAAAAAACACTTTTTGCTTAAATTTCTTAGGGAGAATTACATTAAGGTCCCAAGTAAGGAAATTAATATCAGAAAGGTCCATATAACAAGATGAGGAATTATTATTGACAAGCTGAGGAGTTATATTGACAATCTGAGGAGCTAGTTAGGACTTGTTAAAAAATAAATTTCCTTATTTGGAACCTCAATGTAATTCTCCCAATTTCTTATTCATATTTTTCTTTTGGCATAAATTTCTTACTCATGTTTGTAGTTGTTTTTATTTTAATTTTTGTGATTAAATAACTGCTGTCCATTATTGATACAGTAAGCTGTTTGATGTGTTTGAATTCTCTCCCATGAACTATTATGTAATATGTTGAATTGATGCAGCTTCCTAGTTTAGGTGGCCTGACTGATGGATTTGTTTTTTACCGCAATAGAAACTTTGGCTTTAGTCTGATCAAGTAAGGTTACATGTGTTTAGTTATAGTGATATCTTCTGCATTGAAGTAGGGAAAGGACTGTTAGAAAGTAAACATCTTTGTTTTGCTTGGTCTTTGTTAATTATGCTGTGATAATATAACAGTAGAGTATGAACTTTTTTCAGAAGTTAATGATTTTGTTCTGTGTGGCTTGTCAATTTAGTTGTGAAAATTTAATGTTGTTCGGATAACTTTAATGAGTTTAATGTATCCTTGTCTTTTATGATAGGCCTGTGAGCCTAGATCTTATGATGTTATTGCCAAAGAGTACCTTTCTGCAAGGTTGGAAGCTGCAAAAGCTAAGGCAAAAAGGGACAAGAAAGGTCAGGAGCAGGCAGGCAATGTCATCCGGAAACTGAAGCAAGAATTATCTGCTTTAGGTTAAGTTTATCTTAAATTTCTATTTTGAAATTTTGTAGCCTTTGACTTGTCTCATATGCTTTAGCTATACTCTGAGCAGGGTTATCAGATGAAGCTTTGGCAGCACAGCATGAGCTTGAGCTAGCTTCTAAATCCACATCTGAGGGAAGATCTTCAGGATCTGAGCCTGTTGATTGCACTGAAGAAGAAACTCCATGTGAATCCAGAGGTTATTCAAATGTTATTTTACCATCTGATGAGATAACTGTTGACCAAAGTGCTGCAAAGCAACTTCACGTGAAGGAAAATCCTGCTAATCCTGATATGTCTGGGGCACAAGTTGGTAGAAAGGATTCTGCTGAAGAAGAGGCAGATGATGTTGAATTAGGTGGTTTCTTTTTGGAGGATGCCCCATCTAATGAAATGTTGCCTTCTGATATTTTGGAAATGCAGAGACAAGAAAAAATTAAAAAATTATGTGAGAAGAAGAATTTGGAGAAGTTAGATGGCATTTGGAAAGTGGTAAGTTTGTAGGCTACATTCAATGGCACTTGATGAGTGGTCTCTGATGAAAATCAAGCATCTCTGAGTTGATTTGTAACTTTTTTTGGCCAGCATCTCTGAGTTGCTTTTAGTCATATTACACTGTCAAACTAGGAAACCATATTAAAGGGAGTGTGACAGAGGCAATTTTGAGGAAATCTTATACCTTGTTGAAAAAGGAACCAATAACGTCAGGGAGTGCTATCTTAATTGATGGATGTACATATTTTATCAGGCAACTTGCATGTAGCTTTTCTTTTTAATTTAGGCAAAAATAATAAATGCTACCAATATTCTAATTGAATCCAGGACCCTTGTATTCTGTCATTTGTTCTTGAGAATGAGGTGCCTAACGGGGGCAGCTAATTCCTTTTTTGTTTATATCTCTCTCTTTGTGTCATAATCTGATAGTATTTTTCTTTTCATATTATATTTTAATTCACTGTAGGGGGAACCTCCTAAAATTCCAAAGGCTGTTCTTCAGCAACTTTGTCAGAAATCAGGGTGGGAAGCTCCAAAATTCAATAAAGTTCCTGGAGGAGGAAAGAGTTTTTCCTATGCTGTAAGCGTATTGCGCAAAGCTAGTGGACGGGGTAAGAACCGCAAAGCTGGGGGGCTGGTCACACTTCAGCTTCCTAATGGAGATGAAACATCTGAATCTGCTGAGGTTGGTTCTTATTCATCTCATTTACATGTTTCTTCTCAAGCCTTTTTGATAATCTACAAGGGATGGAAAGATTCTTAGAATAAATGATTTGCTAGGTACCTCTGTACTATTCTCTTCTCAATAAATTTTCTTTTGACTTACAAATATTAAGTAATTTACTTGATATTTTCTGTAGTACTTGAGTTGCAGCTCAATTTTGTTTTGTGCTTCGTACTTATTATTTTTTTTGTGCTTAACTGCACACACACACAACATTGCTTATGGAGAATGGACTATGGAGTTTTGAATATATTCTTTAAAGGTCAGGATATTTACAGATAAATATTGAGTAAAAAAAGGAGGTTAATACACCTCTTCAGATGGTTAACAGTCGAGAGAAAATTATTCTGATAAAAATCCATTAAGACACTGAAGCTTTCAAATCCTTTGCTTGTCAAAAAAGGATCCGCTCAGAAAAACTGAACAAACTGCTGAATCAAAGCCAGACAAGTTTATCCTTTAACAAAACTAAAGAGGAGTTAACCATATATATGGGAGTTTTATGCCGCAACCAATTACAACATACAGCTACATGAAGAGTCCACCTCCTAAAGGATTTATTCTCCTTACTCTTATAACAGTCTCTAGTCCTTATCAATAAAAATAGCTGTGTGGTGACAAAAAAAAGAAAAGAAAAAGAAATTGCTGTTTGGTTTGTGAGCTGACTTACAACTTCCTAAAAACCTGCTAGTTTGCTCCAGGAAGGCTGCATTCTTGTTCACATTGCCTGTTCTGGTGGATCAGTCCTCTTCATCAATTTCCTATTTCAGTTTTTTTGACTGAGCAAAGTTAAATATAGATTTTTCTAATTCTCAAACTTTAGACATTTTAGAGAACAGAGATCATATTTATGATAATTTTGGTGAATAATTGGGATTACTCCGTAAAATGTTTGCTAAGAAATGTAAATGTTTTGTGGACGTGTAATTCTGTAAGACTACAAGTTATTGGTTATATCAGCTCACCTGGCAGGAGATTAATGTTTCTCAAGCCACTACTTGGGCCCTGATGGATCCTAATTTTCGTCAGTATCCGTAATTGTGCATATTTCACATCCTAACCTTTGACATGTTGGCCGAAAACAAAAAAATCCTTACCTTCGACTGAGTGGTTTAAAATGATATTTGCCTGTATTTGTGGGGCGCTTTCTTTTTGCACAAGTGCAAAATAATTAATTTACTATCTGACTTTATTATTTCCTCTGTTTTTGGACTGTTTCTGAACTCTCTAGCTCTTAGAACTTCTCCCAAAGCTCAATTTGCACCCAATTTATTTGTGTTATTATTTCTTAATTATATGGAACAATTTGGTCCCTGAATTTATTCTCTTGTTTGCTTTATTTGATTGCAGGATGCACAGAATAAAGTGGCAGCATATGCATTGTTCCAGCTGTTTCCTGACACCCCTGTTCACCTCCCAATTTCAGAGCCGTATGCTTCACTTGTGGTACAGTGGATGAAAGGTTGGTTTCCTTGGTTATGTTTTCATCTTTGATTGAATCCTAATCACAAAATTTGAATTGATAAACTTAATGAAATGAATTTGGATCGCTTATAAAATTTGTACTTCTGTTGTTTTCTTTCTGAGGATGACTATGTAAAATTGTAAATCATTTTTATTAAAACGATGTTTGTTTTTTTGTGGATATAATGCCATTTTGTTCATTAGTTGATTCTTAATGCAATACTTTAAAACTATCAGGTGACTTGTCAGCAAGGATTGAAGAAAGTGAGGAAGATCGTCGGTCAGAATTTGTTGATTCACTTTTAAATGCTGATGGATCTAGTGAGACTACATCCCTTGATGATATATATTATAAGGGTTCAGAAAATGCTGATAAACTCGTTGTAAATAAAAACATGACTCCTGCCAGTGTTGAACCAAAAGCTCAGAGTAAGTTCATCAACTTTTTATATAAATTGCTTTCAATTCAACATTCGATAATTTTTTGAAAGGATGGAGGCGCATTTTGGGATGTAACTTATGTATTACATTGACGGGTTACAAAATATAACCTCTCCTCTCTTATCAGAACTTTAGCATTTCTTGATGCAGGAACACCCTATAGTGTGGACAAGGAGAGTTCTGATTTGAGGCAGGCACAACACAATAAAATGAGAACCCAGAGATACCAGGTCTGCATGCATTTTGTTTATGTTTTTTTTTTAATGGTTGTCTCTATACATGGGTACAAGCTTTGGTAAGAAATCATGATAGAAAAATTTGTACTAATTGCAAAGTAATCCCCGGAGATGGCGTGACAGCACAACATAGGGTTTTAGTCCTTGATGTGCGTATTAAGTGTATTAAACAAAAGCGCCGACAAACTTTAAACCCACGAGTCAAGTGGTGGCAATTAAAGGGGGAGAAGCAGGAGATTTTTAAGAGAACTCTTTTGGAGGAAGGGGAGTGGGGGATACAAGGAAATGCCAATAGGATGTGGGAGACTATGGCTCAGAAGATTCAAAAGGTTGCTAAATCAATTTTGGGAGTATCAAAAGGTAGTGGCCCGCCAGTTAGGGAAACATGGTGGTGGGATGAGAATGTTCAAGAGAAAGTTAAGAAAAAGAAGGATTGTTTTAAAGCCATTCATCTCTATAATAATGCTGAAAGCTGGGAAAGCTATCGGGTGGCTAAAAAGGAGTCTAAGAAGGCTGTGAGTGAAGCTCGTAATAAAGCATATGAGGAGTTTTATAAGGAGTTGGGGACAAAGGCGGGAGAGCGTAAGATCTAC
>JBAGKO010000001.1:3229638-3246206 GCA_037177275.1 Acacia concinna | reverse complement strand
TAGAGCACAATGGCGTAGTTCGATCCATGTAGCCGACCCCACCTAGTGGGATTAAGGCTTTGTTGTTGTTGTTGTTGTTGTTGTTGTTGTTGGTTGTCTCTATACAAAAAACTAGTCAGTTAGAGTTGTGATTGTTACTTTATAGATTATGTAGGTTATATGAATTATTAGAGTAATTACTTTGCTTTCATCACAGGAATCCTTTTCATGGTTCCAGACGTTTTTTTGTCATGCATACCCAAATTATGCATTTTTCTTCTGGAATATTCGCTCAAAGAGAAAACTTTCGCTCTTCTTAAAGTGTTTGTTGCATTAGAATAAATAAATAAATAGAGATAAGTACAATTATCTCCTGCATCTTAAACTAGTCTCGTAGAGCATAAAACTTATTTGTTTGAGTGTATATGCCCCCTTATTAGCCGACCCCATCTAGTGAGATTAAAGCTTTATTGTATATGCCCTCTTATTACGTTTAGGCTGTCTTAAAGCAAAATGCTATTGATATTAGAATATCAGTTCTTTTTTTGGTTGATACTCAATGTAAGTTCCAGAAAAGAGCAGGCATGATATATGGCACAACACAACATAGACCGAGTGACACGACTCCAAGTTGACTGTTTTCTCCTCTAACAACTTTTTTAGCTTATTAAATCCTGGTTACAATCACATATTTTCTGCTCCAGGACATGTTGAAAAGTAGAGCTGCTCTTCCCATTGCTACGCTAAAGGGTGACATACTACAACTGCTGAAGGAAAATGACGTCCTTGTTGTTTGTGGGGAAACTGGGTCTGGAAAGACAACTCAGGTGATAATTCAATTTTCATTTGTGTCAAGTCTTCTTGCTTTTAGGACATAATACCTTTTTTACTTTTTAAATTTTTTAACCAGATTGGTATTTGATGCAGGTTCCTCAATTTTTATTGGATGACATGATTGACTCAGGATGTGGTGGACACTGTAATATTGTCTGCACACAGCCAAGGAGAATTGCGGTGGGTACAAAAGCTTTTTCTCGTCATTTGATAAATGTCATGTTTACTGCAATTGTTCGGCAGTATATTGGATGGCTTTTTACTAGAGGGCCAGCATTATTGCAAGTCTATTTATCTGCATTTTATGATACTTATCCAATGAACTAGTGGTTTAATATTCAATGTTTTTTTATTCTGTCTTCAAGCATGTTAGGACTCACTTTTCCTGTTCACTCTGTCATGATAAGGAGTAACATAGTTTGGTAATGCATTGGGGCTAAATCGTAAGAGCAAATATATGAATCATTGACATAATCCCCTAATTCATGTCTACTTGACAAGGAATTATACCTTTTAATTCGTGAAGTAAGCCTGAGAAGATACAGCTTTGTAATTAAAATGCTATTTTGGACATTTGATCTGTGTTTAATATGCAGAAGGAATGTTTCCCAAATTGGATTCTCAGTTTTTTGTATTTGCTTTTCCAAAGATTGAAGAGCATCCTTTACATCTCTGCATTTTCTGTTTCTTGTCTGTAAGTTCAGTGATTAGATTTTAGTTCAATTCATGCTATGTCATGATATTTAGAATAGTTTGTTGTTAATTTAACATTTAATCCAGATGCTGACAAGAGTTTCCAAAAGTTTTATTTAATTTCATATGTTACAATGATATTATACTTCTGCTATTGGGAAACAAATGATTTATACTTACAAAAAACATATAATTGTTTTTTATTTTGCGCAATATGTTTCAGGCTATTTCTGTTGCTGAAAGGGTTTCAGCTGAGAGGTGTGAACCGTCACCAGGTTCATATGGCTCATTGGTTGGTTATCAAGTTCGTCTTGACACTGCCAGGTGTTTATTTGTCTATTTATTTGAATTTGAGATATAAGATTTGCAGTTTTGAACTGAGAGCATAAGGCGGTTTTCTGAATTAAAATTTTAAAATTAAGTTGGCTTATCTCTTTTCAAGTAGTTTATTTAGATTTAGACGTTTGGGATGATTTATCTGCTTTAATAAGTTGGCTAAGTGAGCATCTGTAGCTATTATGCATTGGGGAGAAATTGTGTAGATGGCTCTGAGAAAGATTAGTGAAATGCTAATTCAACATCCAGTACAGTTAATTGTTCGTATAATGGAAACTTATTCTAAAACAGAAGAAAGTATTTTGAAATGGCTTCTAGTTGTATTGTACTGTATATTTGGATTTATTTATGTTTATAATTTCCTTGTAGTCAGTTATGTAATTGTAAGTTTTAACTGATGATTTTCATGTTAGGAATGAAAAAACAAAACTCCTGTTTTGTACAACGGGAATCCTTCTGAGAAGATTGATGGTACGTTATTCTGGTGAATAATTTTTTTTGAGTCTATGTTATTTAACCTGACACACATATGATCTCAAATGAGAAAGATATTTCTTCTGTGCAAGATTGATAGAAAATACTTCATACTTTTTTTAATTGTAATATTTGATTTTTTTCTCTAATAATAGTAACATGAATTATAAAATATTAAGTGCTTTAGATGCTATCTTCGTGTTCCCCATTCCTTTCTAGTTTTAGCATACGTTCAAATATTTATTTCACTCAGCAAAAGCATGTTGGAGCCCTCAATTTATAGGAACATCTCACTCTCTAATTTTAGGTTAAATTTCTGTCATAATTGAAGGAAAATGCTGGTTTTATACCATTGTTTTTGTCGTTCTAAAATTTCAGGGGGATAACAGCTTGACTGGCATCACTCATGTCATAGTTGATGAAGTGCATGAAAGGTCTCTGTTGGTGAGTTGTGTTTAAATTGTCGTGTAATGGTTTACAAGTTTGAAACATCCTGTGTTGATCTTATGCTGAGGAAATTAAGCCATGGTTGATTTATACATGCATTGTTTGTATTTTTCCATCAGACATGGAGTTGTCTGTATGATGTCACTGAAATTTCATGCTCAAGAATTTAGTCTACCTTTGGATGATAAATTTGTAAGACATATATTTATCCAGCTTATGGCTCCTTGCTGATTCTGATAGTGACGCATTTCCAATCTTTCTCATTGATTAATGACTATAGCAAGAAGAAATCTAACCGTTTCATATGGATGGCAATGCTTTAGTTAGTATATTTTTTGGTTCATCTCTTGTTCAAACTATAATATATGTTCTTCCTTAGGGATGATTTCGTTTTAGCATTTATTATATAGATATGCTAAGGATAAGCTTGTTAGGCGTTTTACCCTTGGTTTGGAAATGCTTGGAAATAAGTATTGGGTAATGCCCAAATCATTATTGGTTCTAATCTGTTAGGGAGAATTTCAAGACTTTACTTTGGAAATGTCAGGCACAACTATGTTGTGCAAATTACTTGATTTGGCTTGAGTGTGAGTTATGCAATTTCTGATCGTTTGGAATTTTGTGGAAGAGTAGAGGTTGTATTGCTTTTGAAATTTTCTTTTTGTAGTGACTTTTGTCTATTCTATGATTTTTAAGATGTTGGATAATCATATAAATGGTAAATGTATATTTATATATATAGCCTTTTGCTTTTGACTATGGCTGATGCTTTACTTAATGCATGTATGTTGCCTCTTGGGTCTACTGTCCTTCAAATAAAGCATTCTACGTGGATCATTATGACTGATAAACTAATGTAGTGAGGAACTGATGGTATTAGTTAAAACAGAAAATATTATGGTTGTAATTAAATAAAAGATGGTAACCTCAAGGATTTTATATAGTTAATATCATATTTATTATTTATCATTTAATAATTTAATTGGACAGGGTGATTTTCTTCTTATCGTTTTAAAAAACCTGATCGAGAAGCAGTCGATTGAAAGCTCCACAAGACTGAAGGTCATTCTAATGTATGTATCCTTGTAGTTTAAGTCAATTGTTGTCGTTGAAATATTAGTGCAATACGCATATTTTTATTTATCGATCTTTTCTTCTGTTGTTCTTTTTTTTTTTTTTATCTCATTTTTCTTCTGTTTTCACTTGCATTGATTTTAATGATCAGGTCGGCAACAGTTGATTCAAGTTTATTTTCAAAATACTTCGGTAATTGCCCTGTAATTACTGCAGAAGGCAGAACTCATCCTGTGACAACTTATTTTCTGGAAGATATATATGATCAGATCAATTATCGGCTTGCTTCTGATTCTCCAGCTTCTTTAGCATATGATGCCTATCCCAAAGAGAAGGTTATATTGAATTGTTTCACTGGTTATTGTTATTGTTCTCTGATTTTGAGATTTATGCAAAACTAAGCTGAAGTTTGATCTCCATATTTATTATCCCTGCGATTGTTAGTCATTACTGTGGTCTAAATTTGCACTGTTGTATTGCATTTGATTTATAATATAATTTGAGTGAAAGAAGATTGATAATTTTTCACATTAAATACTTGAATTTGAATATTTTCTGATTATCCTTTCCTGACTTAATGATCTGCTGCAATACTGAAGTTCCAGAGAGGTCCTGTGACAAATAGCAGGGGGAAGAAGAATTTAGTCTTATCTGCATGGGGTGATGAGTCTCTGCTTTCTGAACAACAAATTAATCCATGTTTTAATCCAACTAATTATGAATCGTACAGTGAACAAACCCAACAAAATTTGGTAAGTTTCTTGCAAGATGTGAATATTCACTTCACCATTTGTGGCTGCAACCTGACTAACGTCTTTTTCTTCAGAAAAGATTGAATGAAGATGTCATTGATTATGACCTTCTTGAAGATCTGATATGCTACATTGATGAAACTTGTGATGAGGGTGCTATACTTGTATTTTTACCTGTAAGATTGTTCTGGTCCTTTGAGCTGTACCTGTGTATTATTCTTGGTGCAAATACTTATACCTTCTCCTTCATAACTTCACTACCAGGGTGTGTCTGAAATAAACTTATTACATGACAAGTTGGCTGCTTCATACCGGTTTGGGGGGCAGTCCTCCGATTGGGTTATTCCTCTACATTCACTGGTTTCACCAACTGAACAGAAAAGGGTATTTTTACGGCCTCCAGGAAATATCCGCAAGGTAAGTCTGATCCTGATGTTTTTATTCTTGCACTGTGGAATGTATAAGTCACTAACCTAGTCCTTTGACTACAAAAATAATAGTAATTTCCCTTTTGGAGTAAGAATATATTCAAATTGGGATGTACACTTCTGACCTAACATCACTTGGTGCCTTGTGCACTCTACTGACCTACATGCTTGGGCTTGATTCTATCCCTATTTCATTTGATCCTACATGTAATGAACCCTAAATAGCGGGAAGTGAGATGAGTAATGGGCTGTGCTATTATAAGTTATAATTTATTATTTAATAACTATTTTTTACCAAAAGTAGAAAACTCACAACCTCTCTTCTCCTAGGTTGTTATAGCCACAAATATTGCAGAGACTAGCATAACGATAGATGATGTGATATATGTAATAGACTGTGGAAAGCATAAGGAGAATCGGTACAATCCACAGAAGGTATGTATTCTTTCTCAAATTTGAATGAATTATTGAAGAGAACTCTAGAATTCTTATTTCTGAAAATGATACAAGACACAAGTGCACGAGTGTGCATGCAGATGGTCTTTGCTATTCATGGACGGTTTGACCTTTGCCTTCTGCTAATATCTAATATCAATAATTTCTCTTTGACTCACAGATTACCACTCAAACTAGATATACAAATCCGATAGTTAAAGATACAACTTGATCCTCTGTTAACCTTATTTACAGAAGATTAGGGAACAATCTCTCTTGATATTCATCAATTGTTTAGGGTTTTAAAGTTGTTTATATTTGTCAAGACCTCGATTTGTTCATGGAGGTATTAAGTTATTCTTGATTGTGAAGATACCTTATTTTTGTCTTTCTTGTAGTCTGTTGATCTTTTCCCTAATTCTATTTCTTCATAAAAGGATTAACAGTTGCTGTATGTCCGAGGCTCTTTCTATTGCTTATTTGATTGTCTATTACTTGATTATATGAATTTAAGATGAGTTGCAGCATAGGTAAGAATTGATGCAAGGAGTTGAATGCAGTAATAATTAAAAAGGGGGAAAGGCAAAAAGGTTTTTTAATTACGTTTCACTCAGATCCATGCATAATTTAATGAGTGTTTATGTTGCACTTTGTTTTGGGCCCAAAGAATATAATTTGTTTCTGCTCTCCCCTCCTGTAATTGGTTCTTGGGTTTGATTTTGTCACTTCTCTGATTGATTTAGAAATTGTCAAGCATGGTTGAAGATTGGATATCTCAAGCAAATGCAAGGCAACGCCGGGGTAGAGCTGGACGTGTAAGACCTGGAATTTGCTTTTGTTTGTACACTCGTCACAGATTTGAAAAGCTCATGCGTTCTTATCAGGTATTTTTTTGGAAAGGAAATTCCTTGGATATCTAAGATTGTATGTTTGATCTTCAATAGCCTAATATCTTTTTCTCTGTCCTTGTTATTTTCCCCTTGACAAGGTACCAGAGATGCTCCGGATGCCATTAGTTGAATTATGTTTACAGGTTAAATTATTGTCTCTTGGTTATATCAAGCCATGTTTGTCCAAGGTAAACAACCATAATTTTTAAATTTAAAATGTTCTCATTGAGCAGATCTTCATGTAATTTTGTTAAATATTTTTGCATTTTCAGGCTTTAGAGCCTCCTAAGGTTGAAGCAATAAATTCAGCAATATCTTTGTTGTATGAGGTACTCTCTACTCAGATTACAAGTTACTGTGGAATTTATTTAACTATACATTTAACTTTATATTATTGGTAGAAACTATAAGCTTGGTCTTGATCCCCCTTGATAAATTCTGCTGATTGTTTAATTGTAATGTAATTTGAAAGCAATGTAGTTGTGATCTAGGACCACCAGATGATCTGCCCTAACATATCCCCAACAAAAAGGACATGATCTCGGACCAGCTAGAAACAAGAAACAGTGACCAAAGATAGGACCCCAAGAGAGCTCTTGTAACCATAGGTTTAAGACTGCACAAAGAGAGGTCACCTTCTTGATAAGTCAATGTATTCCAAAGAACACAAGGGTGCAAGCCAATGCTCACAAGCAGAGCAAAATTCTCAAACAAAATTTTTCCAAAATCTCCTAAACATTACATAGTTGCAGGCTTATAAACAGGCAAACGCAGAATACTCCAGAATTCCTAACATTAATTACTTGATCCTAAGAAGTCAAAGATATGTTGCCATTATTACACAAGAGAGAATGAAATAACTTAAACTTAGAGTTCAAGACAAAGCATCCTGCACTCAAAATAGGAACTAAATCAAACTTGATCTTAAAGAAAAAGTCACTCATTAAAAAAGGCCTTATTCCAAGAAACAAAATATGAAATAAAATCTACTCCTAAGTAATGATTAAATATGACACCATTCTAGACTCTCTTCATGAAGCTTTTTGACTCTTAACACTTGAACATGCCAATAGTCATTCCTTCTGCTTCCAGTTTCTTGCAATAAATCTTGAGTTTACGCTCCCTCACTCACTTGGAATGGATCTATAGAACATTTTAGCTCCTTGTCTTGGGCATCTCGGACATCTAAGTTGGGATCTGCCATGAACGTTCACAACCTCCCGTAGCCCATTCAACATGCATTTGGGCTTGAATAAAGAAGACAAAGGCCCCATTTAGTTATTCCATGTGCATATAAGTGCCTTGGGCCTTGCATGATACACTCCAATTAGACTGTACTCTTAAATCTCCTACTTGCTATTGAGCTAAGTCTCTCACTTGAGTGGGTTGTGTAAAGTCCTTCACTGGCCTTCTGGGTTTGTATCAAGCTAGCAATTGGCAAATTCGCTTTATTATGATTGTAATTGTTGAAGAGGTGTTAAAACTGTTGTTGGGGCTTATCCCAACAACTTAGGCTGCTGAGATTATTGGTACTTGGGAAAATTTTATTAATTTTAGTAAGATTCACAGTTTTATATGTAAAAAGGAATGACTTAAATTTGCATGGCCATATTTTAATTCCCAACAATTTGGGACAGAATTGTTGATTTGGTTGTTGTCCTGCCACCTTTGTCTTTATTTGTTTTCCCCTGGAGAGCTTTCTTCTATTAGTTCCTTTTATTTCTTATGAAAATTCTATTAAGTCTAGAGGACTTCATATAATCTTTCTTAAAACTGTTATTTCCTCAAAAAGCTTCCATCCTAATATAATCTACCTGTAGAGCTAGGTTAACATTGAGTTTGCCGTAACACTGGAGCAATTTCTCATGATATTCTTTAAAGTTCTCGGTGAGTATTAGGTGAACTGAACCAAGGGGGTGGAATTTGCACTACTTTGCTGTTTTTGCAATCAGGTTTATTTGGCGAGAAATTATCAAATGTTCATGGGTGACTTTGTCCTTCACATGTTATGAAATTGGTTTGTGTTTATGGCTTCACTTTGGTGTGGGGCTATGCAAGATAATTGATCGACTTTATTGTAATTTTTTTTTTTACCTTTTTAAATTTGGTTTGTTTCATTCTTTTATCTCTCTCTTTTTTTACTTGTTTGTTTTGTGCTCAAGGAGTCCTTGGCCTACCCTAGTTTTTTTCTTCATTTTTTTCCTCTAATAATATTTCTTCTATCTAAAGATCTTCTGAATTCTTTTCTCTAATTGAAATCTAAATCTTGTAGGTTGGCGCTCTTGAAAGAGATGAAGAGTTGACGCCTCTTGGGCATCATTTGGCAAAACTTCCTGTTGATGTTTTAATTGGAAAGGTATGCCGTAAATCATTTGGCTGAATATTTGCTTTTCAACGCTAACGTTGTTGGTTTTGGTTCAGTTTTTTTCCCCCCAATTTTTTTTCCTTTTTTATCTTGCTCTTATTTCATAATGTTGATCTTTTTCTGCAATTTGTTTTTCTCATGAATATAGAACCAATACCATGCTTATGATTCATTTTTCCATTAGTGTCAGTTTTTAAAACCATTTGTTGTAGTAATCTGTGTTTTTTCTCAAGGTTTTTCAGAAGGGAACTAGGTCTTAGCCACTTTCATCAAGTTTTTAACTATATGAATACAATGGCTCTAAGAATGAGTTACTCTTGGACCCTTTAAGTGGTTCTCTTCTTTTGAAAACTGCAAGTCTCTGCATTAACAGAATTGCTACACATCAGCTTAGCTGATCCCTCTGATGTTTTTCAATTGTACATTTTTCTTTTTCCCTGAAAATAATCTTATGCTGTTGAATTTTCTTACACGAATAAAATCATCATTATCAACTTGTTGATTTAGTGATTCAGTTTCAAGTGAGTCATACTTTTGGAATTTTATTATTCATTCTTTTGTCTTATTTCTTGTAGTTTGGGTTTGTCATTTATTATTTTTAATTACTACCAAGTCGTCCAGTCAAAATGAGGTGTTGCACTCAGCCTTGTGCTTTCTTCTGTCAATAAATGTTAGCAATGTAAATCTTTTTGACAGATTATAAACAAAGCAATGTTTTGTATTGCTTTCAAATAGAATGCTGTTTACTGAGAAGGGGGCTATTCACATAATAATCCATTTTTTCGTAAATGCAGATGATTCTGTATGGTGCAATATTTGGTTGCCTGTCACCAATTCTCTCAATTTCAGCATTTTTAAGCTACAAGTCTCCATTTGTATATCCAAAGGATGAGGTAATCTAGATCTCCTAATCTTGCACTGCTTCATTTGATAAATATCTTGAGACTTCGTTCTAAATCCTATGTTGATCATCAGAAGCAAAATGTTGAAAGAGTGAAGCTAATGTTGTTGAATGAGAAACTAGAAGGACCAGGCGACTCTAATGATGTTGACCGCCAATCTGATCACTTGCTAATGATGATAGCATATAAAAGATGGGAGAGGATTTTGACAGAGGTCAGGCTGTAATTGCAATTTTTTTTTTTTACTTAAACATGCTCAAAATATCATTATATGGTTAACTTGGATCATAATCTTGTCGTAATCCAGATCATCTTTTTACTGCTCCCTCCTACCCTTCACGGTCATTCCCCTTTCCTTCTCTCAAATTTCTGGCTTTTCTTAATCTCTGTGCTTTCCTCTCCGGATTCATAGTCCCCCATTTTTTGCCCTGGGCCCCTCCCCTATCTCTCTTGCATTATTGTGGCAGCAATAGGCTGGGTCCAGTCATTACTCATTAACACCGAACTTAGTTTGTGGATATACTAAAGCGTTTAAAAATTCATATGCAAGCATCCATAGAAGCTGGCTTATGTTTTCCCCCTCATTTTGCAGTATATTTGTGTTGAGAACTGGCAACTTGGTCCTAATCAACATTGTAATTTCAATTCTTGTAGAAAGGGGTTAGAGCCGCGCAACAATTCTGCAATTCATATTTTTTAAGCAGCTCTGTGATGAATATGATAAGGTGCTCTTTCTTTCTGTCGGCATATTTTGTAAGAAGTTGGCAAAAAAAGCATATGTAAGAAGCTAAAGGGCTTTTTCCTCAGCTGTTGTGGTTTTCTGCATATATTATGATAGGACAGTGATTTTTTAAAAATCTGTGGTGTATAACTTTCCTCTCGTGATCATTTTATCTATAACCAAAACGGGAGTGCTGCTTTATTATCTGCATCTCCTATATTTGAGTGAGAAGGCTATTTATGGAATTATTTTTGAGCAATATATGATTTTCAAAGTACCTCTGCATTGTTGGGGAGTGTGATTACAGGTTTTAACTTGCATTGAATTCACGTCTGTAGACGATGATCCACAAATCTAATCACATAATCGACCAGAGAAAAAAGTATATTATGTACTTTTGTTACAAGAGTTTGATGATAGCATAACCAAACTTTATTTTTTAAATTTTATTTGAGAGAAAAACAGGAAAAATAGATGAGAGGAGGATCATCATTATTTAGATACATAGAGAATTTTGGAAATTTTTGTTGGTTCAGGAAATAATGCAAAGACCCATAGTAAAGGGTGTCAGTGTTTTCGTGTGATTTTAGCATTGGCAAAATATTAGTTTGAAAACCAGTTGTATACAGACTTCCATCGATTGTTTCAGTAGTTGCATGTTTTGATTAGTCCATACCCTATTGATCATGCCCATATTTGTTTGCGGACCATCTTTGTTTGAAACTGGTGCATGTGCTTCTATAATAGGGAGATGAGAATACAGCTTGGAACTTTGCTGGCAGACATTGGGCTCATCAACCTACCCAAAAATTATCAGGTGTTCCTGTTTTCTCCAAATAGACATAGGACTGCTATTGACTGTCAAGTTCATTTTGTTTAAGATCTTAACATCAAGTCATACTGAAGATCTGTATGCTTGATTGGTATCAGTTCATGCAATATACATATAATATCATCAACTATAAGCTGAAAAGCATGTGCCTAGCAAATGGCTTTTTTTAAGCAATAAATTTTCATCTGTAACTTTCTTGTTTCCCATGACTAATTGCTGGATGCTTTAAGAACTTAAAATTACAATAGGTACTTCTCTCTTTGCATCTTGCCTCTAATTTATAATCTGATCTTTTCAGATGGATGGAAAGAAGAAAGGTAATCTTGATAACTATCTTTCTGATGCCTCA
Organism: Acacia concinna; assembly: GCA_037177275.1. Taxonomy (NCBI): domain Eukaryota; kingdom Viridiplantae; phylum Streptophyta; class Magnoliopsida; order Fabales; family Fabaceae; genus Acacia; species Acacia concinna. Next base: position 3,234,695 of record JBAGKO010000001.1, on the reverse strand, counting down.
CAGCCATTTAATATATATGCGAATCATCCATCAATTGTGAAGGTAAGGCTGGCCGGATTTTGATTAAGATAATTAGGCAATGCTTATCGTTTGTTCCTAGTTGTACTAGCTAAAGCTATATTACATTTGCTTTATCTTCATCTTCCTATATTTTGTCCAGTATGATTGTTATTCACTTTATTTAGAAGGCACTTGGTTTCTGTTTTGCTGTATTCATGCTGAATCCGTTCTGTCATTTCATCAAGATGCAATTTCCTTGATGATCTCATTCACTATGTTGGGACTATGGCTTACAAATGATATTTTTTGCAACATGCCATTTGAAATAGTATTCCACACATTATTTTATTTTTTGAAGGTTTTTGAGGTTACTCTTGCAGGCAATTCTATGTGCTGGCTTATACCCCAATGTTGCAGCAAGTGAACAAGGCATTGTTGCAAATGTTCTGAGCAGCCTTAGGCAGTCTTCTAGCTCTGCAAACACCGATCGTGCAGTCTGGTATGATGGAAGAAGAGAAGTTCATATCCATCCTTCTTCTATCAACAGCAGTTCAAAAGCATTTCAGTTCCCCTTCCTTGTCTTCCTTGAAAAGGTTTATGAACAATCCTCCTGTTGAAGTATATTAAGCCACCTTTTTAGCATAAATATTTCCTACCCTAAGAAATGGGAACAAGGTGGCCAAAATGTTCCATTGTCCCTGCTGGGTATTTCGACAATATGTACTAATCATTTTATTTATTTTTGACATAATTATAATTTTAGTATGTAAAATGTTCTGGGTATATAACAATACTGCCATCAAGTTGTCATTCATTCGATTGTGCATGTTATGTTATTCGTAAAATTGATTCCTGCAATTCAATTTGTTTGAGATGCCAGTCTAACAAATCAAATTATCAGGTTGAAACGAACAGAGTATTTCTACGGGACACTTCAATAATTTCTCCTTACTCTATTCTTCTCTTTGGGGGCTCAATTAATGTTCAGCATCAGGTAAGCTTTCTGATGTTTTCAATTTTTCGGCAGGTGGGGAGTGGGTGCTAGAATACTTAGTCGTAAAAGATTATGGTATGGCCATTAAGATTCAGTGCTTGGCATGATAGTTCCTAAAGGGCCCTTGATAGTTAGATTGGTAGTAACTTCATATAGTTTGATATGAATGAATACAACTGACTGTAGTTTGCAAAAGATAGTTGGGATTTATTCATATTTATCCTTGAGTCTGGATAGCTGAAAGTAAGATGTATTGCTAAACAGCCTTTTGCTATTTACTTCGGTTGGGGAGAATAATTGAGAGTAATAGATTTAAGTGTTTTAAGAGAAGTCTTTTCCTTAGATTGATAAGCTTGTTTTAGAATTTGGAAATGATCATCCTTTTAATCATCTTGCATATTGCAGACTGGACTGGTCATCATCGATGGATGGTTGAGACTAACTGCTCCCGCCCAAATAGCTGTCTTGTTCAAGGAGCTACGTTTTACTCTTCATTCCATTCTGAAGGAACTAATTAGAAAACCTGAGGTGCCATTTATTGCTTATATTCCACAGCAAATCATGATGTTTTTGGTTGTTCTAACTTGAACCTCTTTCATTTCTAAATATGCATGCTTGCTATTTCAAGATTCTTTCTTTTATTTAGCGTGAAGGCTCAATATCTGGACCCTGAACTGGATAGTTTGGCCTATATAATGCATGACCACTGTTTTCTTTACCTGACTAACGCTGAGATTGTCTTATGCTTTCAGGTTGGGATGGCTCTGAATAATGAGATCTTAAAATCCATCATTAATCTTCTGTTAGAAGAAGGTGGTGTCCCTAAATAGTGACGCATCAACTGGTGAGCAAAGCGATTTCTCAAATTATAACTGTTCACCTTACATAGGATGAAGAAAGTGCAGACCCTTGCTACTATGATCCATTGATGATTCTTGTTGTATAAAGGAGATATGCTTTCTTCTACCTGGGATTAGGTACACCCTTAGTTGAAACAAATCCTCTGAAATGGCTTCACTACAGGGAGGGAGGGAGGTAGGTAGGTAGGTAGGTAGGGAGGGGGAGAGAGAGAGAAAGAGAGAGATCAGTGCTATTAATGGGGGATCCACAAGGCAAAGGCGGGTCCCACTTCTTCTCGATTGCACATTCTATTTCCTAACAGGGTGATCATGCTCTTGCCGCAGAGATCTGTTGGTTCTGCTGTGTGGAGCATTTTATGTTCGCCTCCGATTTACATTACCAATGTGATGTATACGTTATAGAAGCTGTTCTTACATGCAAGTGTATTGCCACCGTACTGTTTCTCTTATTCTTACAGGGGAGAGGGAAGAAAACAGCCTGTTTTTAAGTGGCTGCAAAGTTGAAGTTGCAATGTATAAATTATAAAACAAATATATATATATATATATATATATATATAAGGCACTAAAAGCAATCACCATGTAGTTTTCTCCAAGTTTTTTGAGTGGAAAAGTTATATAAATTACTAAAAGATCACATATTTATGCAATATGTTAGAACTAGTAAGTGCTAGTGTAAAAATATTTATGCAATATTAATATAAATTACTTAATATCCATGTATGCTATGCAAAGAACTACTATGAAAAATACTGAGTGTTGAATAAAAATTTACTTTTTGATATTAAGTGCTAGTGTAAAAATATTTAATAGTGTGGTATGCTACTTCCTATGTTAAAAGATTATTTGATTAAGCAAAACGTTGCCTAGTAAAACATATATTAATTAATTAATTAAGTAACCTCCTCATTGCCCGCTGGTTCCTTTTTTGCCTTAAGGGGAAAAAATGACGCGCAAAAGTTAAGAGATGGAGTGTTTATTTGAGGATTTTTCATGTTATCGACAGGTTGTTTAAATGAAATAAAAATATTGTCTAAATAAATATCAGTAAAAGTCCTTGTCTGAGCAAGGTAACTCGAAATATTTGGTAATATTTTTTTATAAATAATAATGTGAAAATGTCAAATCACTAAACACAGCTGGCCCTCTGTTTTTTTTTTATTTTTTGCCTGATGCTTTGTATATGTTTGGTAAAATTCTGCATGGGAACAACAAAGATCACGTTTTTTGAATCACTTTTACGCTTAATAAGGCAACTTCCTAACATTTATTTTACAAAATACAAAAATCAATTATCGAGCACTAATTCGGACGGTACAAAAATGGCTCGCTCTAGGGTTCTATACGCTTCTTTGGTTGTTACTTGTCTCCTCATTTTACTTTAGGTAATGCTTTTTTGTGCTCAGTACATTCTTTTACTACTGTTGATCCCCTTTTTTATTGAGTTTGGATCCAATAATATCAATATTGTTCATATCAAAATACGTAATAAATTATGTAAACAATTTTTTTGCTAGAAAAATTATAACAGGACGTGAAGTTCTCGAGAGTGAGATTGGGATTGGGATAGCATTGCTGTCCAGAGCCCTTCCTCAAGACTGGACTAGGAACGGTTTCTCCATCACGTCCCGGAACAACACTAGCTAGATGATTCGCCTTCAAGTGTTGATAATAATGAGAATTAATTCAAAAGTATCTATCAATTATCATTGCACCGAAAAACACAGTATTATTGGTTTGAAATGATTATGATAAAAAACCTACAGTAAGAAATAGGGAAAATTCTATTTTAATATATTCTGAAATTGTGAAACCTAAAAAGGTTTATTAATATTTTAAAAAGACTAAAATACTATAGACTAAATTGACTTTTTTAAATTAGTTGATGTGAACAATAGCGGGATTTACAAGACTCGTAATGAGATTTACAAGCTCTCGTAATGGGATTCACAAGTCTCATGCTGACCGCTGTATCTCTCTCTTCCCTTTGTTAACACTGTTCATATGACACTGACACTGACATTGATTGACGCAAAGTGATAGAGGAAAGAGAGATATTTGCCATAGACGTGAACAATAGAAAGATTCACAATACTTGTAATGGGATTCACAAGTTCGTGCTAATTACTGTTCACATAAGCCAATTTGAAAAACTCAATTTGGTTCATAGTACCTAAATGTCTTTTTGAAATGTTAACAAACTTTTTTAGATTTTGCAATTTCAAAAGATATTTAATTGAAAATTTCCCTTTCTTTTTTTGAAACTACACAAAGAACAGTTTGTTACACACACGCGCTATTTTCTTTAATAGTGATGAAAGGAGTATTGCATCGATCTGGTGTTGGTATGTGTATGAAGTATGGGTGTTCAAACTTGGGACTGGGACTGGGACCGGGGTTTTCCAATCCCGGTCTTAGTTCCGGTCCTAGTCCTGGGAAAATCTCAGAACCTTGGGACTAGGCCCGGGAAATCCCGGTCCCGGGTTTTTTCTTTTTTAAAAAAAATTAAATATTTTTTTTCATATTTTATTATTAAAAATAATTATTTAACAACTAATAAGACCATAATAATTACCTAAATTGATCTAGAGTTTAGAAATTATGTTTATTATTATTATTTTTATCTTCATTATTATCTTTATACAGCATATAGTTAAGCTTAGTATTGTAATATGAGGTTTAATTCCAACTAAAGATATTATACACATATTTTGAAAAGATAACTTATTATGAGTAATAATACACAAATAAAAGGATAATTTTAATTTATAAGATAACAAATTTTAAAAAAATACAAGCTGGGACCGAGATCATCCCGAGATCCCAAAGAAATTTTTTGAACACCCCTAGTATGAAGGAGATAGTCTTCACAAATACGGAGTAGTTACTATTTAAATAATAAAAGTGATAAACATATATATAGACACACAATTATATTTTGGAAGAGTAAGAATAATCACATCTTATAAGAATCAAGTTATAAAATTTCTAATTAATATAATAATTATTATATCATTTTAGAAGAAAAAATTTCAAAATACTCCAATCAATATGAACCTCCAACGTTGATTACAGATGAAGGAGACCAGTTGAGAAATTTTCCGCCCACCGCTACCACTAACGCCGGCGAAGTCACTCAGCTACTTGAAAAATGAAATAGAGAAAACTATCGTTTCCATAGATATAATTGGATTTTTCCCTAC
>JBAGKO010000001.1:3202473-3229538 GCA_037177275.1 Acacia concinna | reverse complement strand
TGTTGAGAGTGGCCATAATATTAATCCCTAGTACCATAAAAAAACTTTAGGATCCTTGTTGCACCCAAAAAAAAATACTTCAAAATTCAATAAGACTTTTCAAGTACAAAATATTATTAATAATAAACAAAATAAAATGCCTCAAAAATAGTCCCACCTAGTAATTAATAGAGTTACCAAAAGCTTGGTATGAACCAAATGGAAGAAATCAACCTATTCGGCATAATCAAGCTTTTACAAGCATAATAATCCGTCTTCTTATCACACTCACGATACCCTCCAATCCATTGGTGTGACTTTCCAATATTATAGTTACTTGCGAAATAAATACAATTGTCTTTAATTATTAAATCCTGAGGACCATGAAGACCAATGTTTGACACCACTAAACTCTTGTGTCGGCTAACAAACAACATACGATTTCCCAAATCCTTAACTTCAATCCACTCACCTTTTTCACTGTCTGTAAACTTGAACTTGAACACTTTACTTAAGCGGGGCACATATGACATTGACTCGTCAAACATATAAATAAGCAATACCTCTCCAGATGAAGCATCAGTAGCTAAAAATCAAACTATGTCGTCAATATGAGATGAAATCCAATCCGCTGCTGGTGAAGAAGGATGCTTAACTCCTAAAAGTTTAGCTTTTCCAGGTTTATTTTGAAGATCACACGCGTATAAATATGATTGTGGTCTTATAGGCAGTATGTGCCTAAAAGCATACAGTTTCCCATCAAGAATCTCTATTTCCTTGAACATAACCCATTCTGATTTAATAAAAGTCCATTGCTTATTATTAGAAACGCCACAAAGAGCGATCTTATTACCAAAGGTCTTGTAGCCTAGTGGTAATGGTATCTCCCAAGTGAGAGGAGGTCATGGGTTCGATCCCGTCGTTATAACTTCAGGCCGTTAATGCCTGCCCGAACCTATGAGCTCCATTTAAAAAAAAAAAGAGCGATCTTATTGGGATTCATAAAGAGACATGCCACAAAGTTTGGATCATTAGGTTTTGCTGATGCCACAATCTTTTTAACCCAACCTTCACATTGTAACTTTTTTGGAACCAAAACCTTAGATTTTGTCAAGGGGTTGAAGAAAAAGATGCTTCGAACACATATACCAGTAGAAAAGGAAAGTTTTTCATCAGCCAAGATTAGCCAACCTTGTATTGTGCCGTAACAGTGGCGACAAGATTTTGCAGTTATTGCAGGACAAGGTGAAGAACGAGGTTGAAGATTGAAAAGTATTTGGAGTGTTTTGTTTGAAGAAAAACTACTGGGAGTTCAGGTAATGGCGAACAAAACTGGTTAACGATGATTCTAGGGATATTGGATCGCCAACTTGAGCAGACAACTTGGGTTCGAAGGTAATCAGTGAGACATAAACGTTGTAGAATCAAAGCAAAGACATCATCTCCTATTTGTGCCCGTTTGCTACTGTTCATGCTTTCTTCTTCGTCTTCTTTCAAGTTCTTTATGCTTCAAAAATATGCCTATATTAAAATGTGTGGAGAAACAGTAAAGATTCTACATATATATATATATATATATATATGAAGTTGATAAGGAATTACTTACCTGGGTAGACGGTATTCTCTTCTTATAAAATTTGAACAGTCCTTTAAACGCTTCCTCCATGTTCTTTTTACTGCTGCTTCCTTGTTTGCCTTTCATTCTTCTCCTTACTCTTTCTCTTTGTTAGATGAATAATGAAAGAAAGAGATAATAATATTATAAAGCATAAAAGAAGAGTAAGAGGAGGCCTTTAAGGCAAAACTAGTAGACTAGCAATAATCTAAAAACTAATCAAATCATAATGATATAGAAATATTCATATCAAATCATATGAAATATATGAAGTAATAAACAACAATCATAATAATATTAATTAATTTCTTAATAATATTAGTAATAAACAACAATCATAATAATATTAATAATATTGGAAGCAGCTTGGATCTGAACACCAAAAAAATCTTAACATCTCTCTCTCTCTCTTAATTATTTGCTTTCTCTCGATCCTAGACATTTTCTTTAGATTTTCATGGGGTGCTTTTGCAATATCATTTTTATTTGACTTCTAAAAATATAAGTTATGTGCTGAAATTAACAAAACCTACATCAATTTTGGGTGTGTCATGTGTTATTTGCCTAATATTTAGAAGCATAAAACTAAACTAAAGGGAAAATCACGAAGAACGACTAACACAAAAAATATTAATTACTTCCTCCGTCCTAAATTATAAGAGATATTTAACTAAATCTCTTTGTTCGAAATGGTGAGAATTATAAATATATCAAAATTGTTACTCATTTTTACTAAAATACCCTTATTAATGAGAAGATATGGAATAAGAGATAAAATACCTTAATTAAAGTCTACCACTCTCTCTCTCCCCCTACCCCTTCTCTCTTCTCTCCTCAAAAATAATAATTTTTATATTCAATACAAGTATTAATATATTGGTATTAAATAAGGGCACAAATGAAAAAAAAAAAGAATTAAAACAAAAGACATTCTTCAAATGTTTTTAATATTTTGGGATGGAGTAGAGGTGATAGTTATCTGTTATGATTTGGACGGAGGGAGTATAAAACTATCTCAGTATATATATAGTTGAAAAGGCAAAATCAAGTTTCATTAGTGCATTCAAATTAACAATTGATTTATTCAAATAAACCTAGAGATGAATTTGAATCATTAAATTATCTTTTTTATTTCTTCTCTGATTTTCTAAACTATTATGCAACTTAATCCATATAATTGACTTGATTGTGACTTAGTTATGACCAAATTTCAAAATTACTTTATTCATAAACAAGTAAAAATTACATAAACTAAAATAAACTTTAATTTCCCTACCAAACGTTTGAAAGTAAAACTTAGAAAATATGAAAATACTTCTAGAATATATTCATACAAAGGTGAAGGCATTTACATGACATTTTTAGAAATCCTAAGAAAATTAATTACATTACTTTTTTTATCTGAATCATATTACTTTAAAACATTTAAATTTATCGTATTTATTCAAATTATTTTGTCTAACTTGTAAACTGATATATAATATAATGATACATTATTACACATTATATGATTAAGTAGCATATTTACTTTTTTTTACTCTTTTTCCAAAAAAAAAATCAATTGCATCTTATATTTAAGGCCAGAGAAAGTACTACATTATTATATATTACTATATATCCCCCACAAGGCCACATGAAAAGCCCTCATGTAGTAATTGTCTCACAACCCTTATTAGGAAAATTTATTTTTTAAAAAAACAATGATACTAGACTTATAGAGAAGTGAAAGAATTGAAATTGAAACTTATTAGCAAACTCTTTTTAATATTAAACATATTGACGGCTCAACAGTCTCCTCCAATCCACAATATAAACACCTTCAGGACAAGAATTCTCTCCAATTTCCCTTTACACAAAACAATCAAGCCCCTTAGAATTTTGATAGAAAAGCAATTTGGGTGGTAAAAGAAAAATTTTGCTACAGAAGAGAGATTGTTGAATATCATAAAGGGGACAAAAAATGGATACAGTGAGAGCAAGTATGAGCACCTTTAAAACATCTAAGAGTGCAATTTTGCCCCTAGAATATAAAAAAAATTAATAATTTTACTAGATTGATCTATTATAACTTCCTCACCATGATCAATTGGTTCTCTTGAATGAAAGATCATAAGTCAATGAAAAAAATTAGAAAGTTATAATTATTTTAATGTGATCATCTAAATATTTATATATATACACACACACCCACAATACAGGATCATGTTTACAACAAAATATAATAAATGGAAAATGTTGTGGTGTTTTTTTCTTTATTTAGTTTTTTTTTTTTTGGTGATTTGTACCCAGCGGGCATTGTGTGGTTCAAATTTCTAAACTAGTTAATTTTAATATTATAATTTTTTCGATAAAAAAATAGATTAATATGGTTTCTCTCATTATCTTTTATTTTCTTCTCATAATCTCTTATCTGTAGTTAAGTTGAAAAAAAAATGTTTAAGGGTGTGTTTAACCTTATTGGAAGGAGAGGAGGTGAAAGGGTGGATTTTTTTATTTTTTTTCTTGTAGTGCTTCCCACCCCTCATTTCTCAAACCCCCTTTTAATAGGCAAAAGAATATATGTATCTCAATCTGACCAAATTGTTAATAACTATTTTTTAATACTTCATAACTAGTCCCATAAAACCAAACAAGCTGATAATCTGTTTTAACCTAACTTTAATATACATTCAACATTTTATAAAAAAATTACTACTATAAACATAAATAATTACATTTAAATTTTTTCTACTCTAGAAACTTGGGTACAAAGATATTCTTATCTTTATTATTCTCCCGCAGGTTGTCGCCATATAATATTGACTCGTAAAACATAGCAATATCTCTCTATATTAAGACTGAAGAGTCATCGGCTAATTAAAAAGGTTATCACTACGTAGGTTTGTTTTGTAGACCACAAAGAATTATAGAATCAAACATGGCGTCCTTGAAAGCGTATAGCATCCCATATTAAGAATCTCTACAACTTTAATTTGAAGATGATACTTTCCTTTTTTTATCCTTCAATCAAAATCTATATATGTATCATCAGAAATCCCACTTACTCGAATACACAGAGACATACCACAGCGCAATCTGGGTTGCTGTTAACACAGTTTTTTTATTTTTGATGGCATCAAGTTGTATTGTTATGACGTTAATAAGTAATTAATTAATTAACTGGGTGTTGAAGTTGAAAGAAGAGAAGTAATCAAGGGAGGCAATGTATATATAAAAGATTCCAACAACCTTCATTAAGCTGTGTCCTTCTTCTTCTAGTTTCATTGTGCTTCCTTCAATTCTTTTACTCTAGCTTTCCCTCTCCTTATATTATTTCTCTCGATCATATATATGCTTTGGAATTTTTGGGTTGAGTTGCAAAATCATATGGTGATTTGAATTTCAATATATATATATATATATATATAAGATAAGATTAAAAAAAACAGCTAATATCTTTTTTTAGCTTAAAGTACGTATTTAATCCTTTAAGTTTACTTCAGGTTTAATTTAATCCCTGAAGTTTATCTTATAATCTAAAATTAAAGTTTCACAAAAACTGGAAATATCCTCTTCTTCGCGGCAATCGCCTCTCTGGTTCTCCAGCTGCATCTGCAATTATTATGCCGCTAAATTGTCATTATCCTTCAATATCTTGCTTTGAATATTCAAATTTCGAACTACGATTTTGCCCCAAGAAATATTGGTAGCCGTTATGGAATATATAAATGTGTAGGGATTTACAATACAAAAGTATCGAATCAGTTGCTCATTAATAAGCAGTTTAGCTGTGCCCGTGGTGTTCAAATTTTGCTTTATACTACCGATATTATATATAAGATAAAGTTGATTTTTTTAAAAGAGATTAAGGAAGTTAAATAAGTTAATATACTTTGATATGTATCATTAGATTATATATTAGTTTTTAAGTTAGGTAAAATAATTTGAAGAAAAAATAATAAACCTTAGATTATTAAGAAAAATAATATTTCTCAACAGTGAAATTGTGTAATAAGTTTCAACTTAATGATAAAAGGAAAACTGAGTATTAGCTGACTGCCGAAGGGAAGTAAAAGATGGTTTTTGAAACCTTCTTCAATTATAATCATCCAATCTGAAGGGTTTGTCTTTAAAATGTAATTGCTGAGATTGATGAACCTGCAATATATTTATTAAAGACACTTTTAACCCGTTTAATTACATCGGAGATAATTATATGTAATCCCGATGCAATATATCGATTACAATGTTTGGTTGAGCTTATGTAATGTAAATCAGATTACACCATTTGATGTAATAAAGATTATATTATTAAGAGTGATTAATGGGGATACAGACATCCTATAATCAAATGAAAAAAAAACCTTATTGTTATTATAATTTTTAAATTTGACCAAAGTACCCATCCATAAATATTTTTAAATATTAAATAATTATTACCATTAAATATTAAAAATATTAAGTAATTATATAATATTTTTAAAAAAATTCCCAAATACTAAAATTTTAAAATATATATTCCACCATTAAAAATATTAAAATATCCTATTAAATAATATTATCACTATTAAATGTTAAAAAATTACCATGAACCCAACATGTATCCAGCATAATATTTCCACCATTAAATATTAAAAAATTATTATAAACCTCACATATACCCTACACAAATTGAAAAAGTTACCATAAACTTAAAGTGTAAGTATATTATACATATATATATGGGTAATTTTGTCTCTAACTATATTATTCTTATATATTTTCATATGAGATGTAATCAAACCAACCTTTTTATATATATGCATCATTTTTCTCTAATGACGAACCAAACAAATTCATAAAATTATTACTACATTATATTACATTACATTGTATTACATTTAATTACATTATCTTCAATTCTGTGAACCAAACAGACAGTTTGTGTGGACACGAATAAGTGATTTGTTTCATTGGGAGTTTATAGTTGAAGCAAGACCATATTGGTTAGTGATGAGTGTAGAAATAGTGAGTTGCCAGCTCAAGCATACAGTTTGGGCTCTAAGATAATGAATGGGACTTGAGCAAGAAGTCAAAATAAGTTTAGTTATAAACAAGTAAAAATTATATAAATATATATATATAGTAAAACATGGTAAAACTTACAAAATATGAAAATGCATTTAGAATATATTCATGTTAAGAGCCTCTATATTACTTTTTTTTTAATCTTAAAAACATGATTACATTAATTTTTTTACCTTATTTAAATTACATTACTTTAAATTATTTAAATTTAGATTTATAGTTATATATAATATAATAATATATTACACATGATATGATCTTTAATCTCTTCAAAAAAATAAATTATTGTATATTATATTTAGGACTAGAGAAAATACTACATTATTACATACTACTATATATCCTCCATAAGTCCACATGAAAAGCCCTAATGTAGTAACTGTCTTTGGCCTCCAATTAATAATGCATAGCTCGATATGTTATGGAGTAACCGAACACTTAATTGGCTATGAACTAAATTGAAGAAAACGTGCTTATCTGAATATGAGATCAATGCTTTACATGCAATAATGATACTAAGTCTTTTTATTAGACTCACAATATCAGAATTGAAATTGATAGGCAGAGTGTCAGTTGGCATTTAATTAGCATACTCTATTCAATTTAAGGCATTCATTTCCAATTCTAGGTTTCTAACCGTACAACTTAAATAATGAAACTTATTAGCAAACTCTTTTAATTAAACATATTGACGGCTGAATAGTCTCCTCAAATCCAAAACATATACACCTTTGCTTTTACACCAAGGTAAAAAAAAAAAAAAAAGGGTCCGGGCAACAAACCAGTCACAGCATGGGTTCAGAATTCAACCAGGTTGGACTGGAATTGAACCGGCTATATCAAAATGTTATAATTTAATTGATAATCATAAAATAACTATATATATACATGAAAATTAAAGAAACATATAAGTATAATTTATAATAATAAAATGGGTGACAATATATTGATATATTTTTAAAATTTCATAAATAAATGGGTAATTTTCTTTTTTTCTTTTTTTTTTAATAAAAATCAGGTCAACCGGTTCAACGGCTGGTTTTTCCAACCAGTCATTGAATAGTTTGATCCGTTAACCAATATTTTCTCAAACTGGACCGGACCAGAGGTCGGTTCCCAGTCGAACCGGCCGGTCTGATCTAACCTTTTTTACAATAATTTACACAAAATAATCAAGCCCCTTAGAATTCTGATATAAAAGCAATTTGGAAGCTAAAAGAAACATTTTGCTACAGAAGAGAGATTGTTGAATATCATAAAGAAAACAAAAAGATAAAATATCTAAGAGTGCAATTTGCCCCTAAAATTATTTAAAAAAAATTAATCAATTTTAGCCTCACCTAAGACCTCCTAATTACTAGCATAAACTTCTCTAACTTCACACTTATTATTGGGATTTAAACTTTTAAGGGAAATTTTCAGAATCGAAATGGTAAAAAAATAATTCAATATTGTGAAATATGAAAATCCCATATCAGTTCTTGGTAAGAATCTAAAATTTTTGGAATCTTGAAATTTATGAAATTACGTAAATACCCTTAGATTTTCATAACAATGGTATCTCAATTCACAGTAACAGAGCATTTAAGTAATATGTATTTAAGATGTGAGTTACTGTAAATTAATGTACTCTTACTGTGAAAATCCAAACGCATTTATATAATTTTACAAAATTTCAAAATTCTAAATTCCTACTAAAGGAGATTTTCATATTTCACAGTACTGAATTATTTTTTTACCATTTTAAAGATATTTTTATGAGATCTTCCCATTGATAGATTGTAACTTCCTGATCATGATCAATTGATTCTCTTGAATGAAAAAGTCAATAAAAAAATATAAAGTTATAATTATTTTGATGTGCTCAACTAAAAATTTATATATATGCCCTACAATAAAGATACGATGCTATGATTCAACTGAAAAAATAATAATAATAATAAAGAAGGTACGATGTCTTTTTTTTTCCTTTTCTCTCTTCTTTTTTTTTTCGCTTTGTACCCGGGCATTGTGCTGTTCTAAACCAGTTAATTTTAATATCATAATTTTTTGTGAAATGTTGTCATGGGTCTTAAACTTGTATGTATCTTAATTTTGTATTGGCTTATCTCATTATCCTCTTTTTTATTTTCTTCTCATAATCTTATATCCATAATTAAATTGAAAAAAAAGGGTTAGATTCAGTATTTTATATCACTATAGACATAAATAAATAAATAAATTTAAATTCTTAAATTTGATCTACGTCTAGAGATGACAGCAATATAGAAAAGTAAATAAATTTTAATTTATAAAAGATTATAATAATGATAGACCATGAGAAGAGAAAGAGAGTATACCTTCCCATCCTCCCCCCTCCAACCAAACAGACCCTTAATTTCAATCTTGGTCGCGGGAAAACCGGTAACCCGGAAATCCAAAACGAATCGGGTCGCTGAAAAAGCGAAGCCATGAACGAATACCTTCTCCTACTCTGTCTGTCCTGCCTCGCACTCTCAAGTCTGAACAATGGCGATGGCAAAGCCATCATCCTTCTCCTTACCCTACCTCTTGTCTCTCCTCTTCCTCATATGTCTCTTCTATAACCCCTTCTCTTGCTGCTCTTTCGTTCTCGCCGACTCGCATTTTGAAGGCTTTGAAGCCGATGGCGAAGATGATTTCGATGACCATCCCATCGATCCCACTTCTCTCCGTTTACCTCCCTTGATGCAATCCCTCACCACCAAACTCACCCCACCGGACCCGGATCCATCACCGAGTTCTCATTCCAATATCCAATCCCCACCTTCGGATATTCCGAAGACCTCACCCACCACCACATTCTTTGAATTCTGGGATGAAGATGAATTTGAAGGCGTCCCCACTGAGAAAACCGCCTCGGAAACTCCTACTATTGAGGCGAATGCCAAACCTGTTCGCAATAGTTCGGAATCAACTCATTCTCCGAAGCCTGAGAATGTTAAAGGTTGGCGTTCGTTTACGATTGAGATTGTTTGCGGAAGTTTTCTTATCTTATTTGCCGTCAATTACTTCTATGGGAAGCGTGAGAACGAGAATATTGCCCTTGCATGGGCAGCTCGATTCGCTGGGAAGGATTCGATTTTCGAGAAGAATTTTAGTCTTGTTGGGATTGGGGAAGGTGGTGATGACTCTCCATTGTTGTTGAAAGAAGGGCAAACAGTATTCAAGTTTTACGCTAGTGGTAGAAGGTATTGCCAGGGGCTGTTGGCTACAATCGAGTTGAAGAGTAGGCAGGATCTGATATCGAGGATATACAATATGATCGTACCCACTAGGGACGAAATTACCTTTGAGGTGTACATGAATGAGGATGCAATGGACCACGTGGTATTTTCCATGGCGAAGAAGAAGGCTGCGAAAGCTATGCAGAAGGACGAGAAGGATTTACAGAGGTTTGCGAGCCTTCTTTCTCCTCCAAAAGGGAAAAAGTGGGTGGCTGAGGAATTGACTGTTATTTCAGAATCAAAAGAAGTGGCTGCTGATTTGATTACCGAGGCTGTGCTTGACCAGGTTTAGTCTTTTTTTTTTTTACTGGTGATGAAATTGTATGTTCTGCGTTTTGCATCATGTTATATGGAGCTTGATTGTTTCTAGTTGGTGTGTAGTTTGAACTTTTTTTATTTCTCCATTCCTCTCAAAAGTTCCTCCACATCCCAAGTTTATGTTTAAATCATTTAGGTAGCCTTACTCAAGGTGAATGTTTGCATGTTAAGAAATTTTTGTTGCCAACATGGGTTGGCTATACTTTATTGAATGAGACAATGGTTACAAACAGAGACAAGGTAAAGGGTCAAAAATAAAAAACAGAGAACCAAAAAAATCGAAATTGTTACAAAGATTGGATGTGAACTTGTGTCAGACACTATCTCAAAATGATTGAATACGTTTATGGCTGTAGAGATCTTAATTTGCAAAATGATTGTCCAAATATCTTTCAAGACCTTGATCCCCTAGCACCCTATCTTTTTGGTGGGCCTTTCCGCGTGCTCATTCACCCCTTTTTTTAAAAGTGGCGATGTGTACTGACGGGTAATGATGGTGTACTGAAGTTGTCTTCTTCCCTGAAAGCGAAAAGCATACACACACACAATTATTTTGTATGCAGCTAGAAAATGTATCTTGAGTCACCTGCACAGTTATTTTTCTGTGGAAGTTAAATTTGTTTCTTGGACAAAAAACTGAACTTGGTCAATATGATACAGGTGTTCGGTGACAAATCTTTTGAGAAATTTGGAAAAAATTTTATTTCTATGCATTTCTCTGATCAACACCCAGGCAACCCCAGGAAGGTATTAGTGTTCAAGTTTGTGCTTCCTGGTGCTAACAACATGGCTGACATGGCACGACTGGTAGCTCTAGTGCCGTATTACATTGACTTGATTGGAAGATATAAATTAAGTTCTCAGGTTGGTGGATTCGCCATATCAAATTACAATGCACTCGCAACTTGTTCTTCATGATCACTTGCACACGATATGTACATGATTGACTCTGGTTTTATGCAGGCTCGGTCCAAGACAGAGACTGCCCGGCTAAAGGTTGCTCAAGAATTACAAAAGGAGCTTCATAATGCCCGGCAGGAGGACATGCAGAGAAGAAAGGCCGAAAAGAAAAAGATGATGGAAGAGGCTGAGGCAAAGCTCAGTGCAGAGGCTATCCGAAAGAAAGAAGCAAAAGAGCGTGCTCGTCAGATGAAAAAGGCCATGCCGAAGATGAAAATGACCCGTGGTTCCTAGTGCTTGAAGCTTCTCAAGTTTCACGGTTCAGTTTGTGAACTAGTCTTCTTGCCGGAACCATGCCTTCCACAGAGTCATGGAAGGTTCCAACCAACCATTCAACCTTCCTAAAATTACAGTTTTGTAGTTTGCATGACTGATATAAGTTAACTTGAGTTTTGAGATTCCTAACCACGTCCTGGTATGATTTTGAATGGAACAAAATCTGATATTTTGAAAGATATTTATTCTTTCTCTGCTCCTAATGATAGCAACATAAAACTAGTGGATTTAGTTCCTAGGTGATAAGATTATATTCGCTTGTATTTCTTTTGCTGTCAAACTCTGAATAGAAACATCTATACTTATAAATGACTCAGATAGAATCACCATCCGAAGTTTGACATGACTGGTTAGGCAGACAATTAGTTACTCTGTAAGTTTCACTGTGGTGCACAAAGAAGAGAGTCTATTTTGGTCACATTGGGTATAGGCTAAGGTGTGAGTAGGAATGGTTTGATTATCTTTTTTGTCCAAAATTAAATTAGTTTACTCTAAACAAGCTGAGCATTTTCTGCACCAAAATTATTTTTTGACTTTTATTTGCCTTCCATCTCCTACCTCCCTCCCTCAAGTCACAATTCGACAAGATGATCTTATGATGTTAAAAGTTTTGCATTCTATTAGGACCAAGTGAATTTTCAATTTTGCCGTTATTTTCTGTCCTTTTACTATGTCTGAATTATAAACTAGGGAAAGTTTGGGAAAAGTCCTTCGTTAGAAACTTAATTGCTGATAAAGACGTGAAAATTTTTTACACACAAAAAGCAACATTGTTTCTAGCTAAGTCCTTCTGAGCAATTTCCCCAATTTTCCTAATAAACTAATCCGTTTATTTCAATAATAATATGTGTCTTTGAAAAAATCTGACTTTACAAAATGGAAGATTCATCTGGCTTTAGGATTTGATTGGTTCAATTCTTTTTCCCCCAAAATAATTTATCTTCATGCTTTTTTTGCTATTGTGTAACATCGATTATGATTTTTTAAAAGTTAAAAAAAGGATAAATATATGTGGAGGACTGGAAAAAAACTGTGATGTAATTAAATACATACTTATATACTACCTTATTAAGGAGCATGTTTTTTGGAATATTCATTATAACCATGATGTCTCAATAGAAAGACAATAAATTAGTAAATATAAGGCTATGTGCATCACACAATTTAATAAAACAGTAATAAAATTGACTTTAATGATGGTTATATAATAAATATTTTGTAGAAAAAATATTTACACCCAACAATAATTCTTATATGATATTTTAAAAAATTTCTCACTAAAACACGTTTGATTGATTTTCTCCTTTCTAAAAGAGTTAACTATTAGAAATATTTTGATCCTTTTTTATCTCCATCAGCTGATTTAGTAAGTTTCCTGGAGAAGGATATATGCCGGGATCAACCAATAATATGGTATTAAGCTAGGCTGCCTTTGTTATAAAAAAAACTATTAGAAACATTTTCAATTGATTCAATAATAAAGTAAAACATTTGATAGTTTACTTCTTAAGTTTAAAAAAAATCTTTTCAAAATTGATAATGGCATTCAATTTCCATTATTGATAATAATTACATTAGACTTTTAATTCAATAATAAAGAAAAACATTTAAAAGGTTTCTTCTTAAATTGAAAAAAAAAATATTTAACAAGTTTCAAAATTGATAATGGTATTTTAATTTCATGATAGTTAGTAATTATTACATTAGACATTGAATTATTTGATTGATTTGTTAACTTGATGCGCTTTGTGGTCATCAGGTAGGTCACCCAACTTTTATCCTCCTATTTGATAATTGATTTTTTTTTTTTTTTTGCCTAAATAGAGTATGGAGATAAGTAACAAAAGGATTATGGTCAAAAAAAAAACCAAACAAAATAAAAGGATTCCCGACAGTACATTCTGTGGTGGAGTACCGTATAGCAATAATTGAGTGAGATTTGGGATGGTGAAATCCACAAACTGAAAAAACTGAATTTTGAAACAGAGCAGCTTTCTGCTACAGCGTCAGAATCCGTACGCCTTACCCCATCTCCTGCCACGTCACATCAATGCCCCCATGTTACTGAAACACATGGATCAATATTCTTTATTTTTGTATGGTACATATTTTTTTAAAAAAAATAAAACCGAATTATTTATAAATTGTAAAGAGCAACTTACTCTTGAGGGAGAGATCCATTTAAACATCACATGAATTTATAAAACTTAAAAGTGTCTGTTAACATTTTAAAAAGACACCAGAGTATCATAGACTAAATTGAGTTTTTTTATTTTTTTGAAGTGAAAAGTGATACGGAAACTAACGAATTCTATTACTTTTATTTGTAATCTCATTATTCTTATAGCGAAAAAATCATCTCTCTCCTTTGTTTTCTAAATTTGCTGAAGTGAAAAGTGATTCAGAAACTAGCGAATTCCATTATTCTTATGGGTAATCTCATTATTCTTATAGCAAAAATCCCCTCTCTCTTTTGTCACGGGCACATTCATCTCTCCTTTATCATTATACATTAATCAGTATCAATGTCAAATAAACAGTGACAGGGGGAGAGAAAAAAACAGATATCAGAAAATTATGGATAATCACATTACTTTTATAAATAATTTCATTACTCTATAACAAAATCATGTTACTGTTAACATCCAAATATTTAAAAACTCAATTTAATTTTATACCTTTTTAAAATATTAACACACTTGTTTTTAATTCTCCAAATTCATATTGCATTTAAATACAATTCTCTCTGCTTTTAACTTTGGCTTTATGCCCACTGTATAATTAACGGCGTTGGATATATACTTTTTGAGATTCTTAGAAAATCTCATCAAATGACGTGTCTCCAAATATTTTTTGTCCGGTTTGGTTGTTATATTATTCTTTTTCTTATCACTTTTATATTCTTTTTAAAGTTTTCTCATAATATAAATATATTTAGATGTGAAGTTATGAGATATTGAAAGCTATTTTATTTGTCTAAAAGCGTTGAATAACAATATTATCTCTCAAATTTTATTGCCACAAAAATTATAAAACCTAATTTTATATAATTTTAATGAAATTGTTAATAATCATGCGATTTATTTTTAATTGAATTTCGAATTTCGAAACAAGGGGACTGCATACAAAGAATCCATTTTTCTTTTTCATTTTATTTTAATTTTAATTTTCTCAACAAGTTTCCAATAATTAAGAAGGTTAAATATGGAAGATTCCACTAATTATACACATAAAAGTAAGGAAAAATTATGAATAGGTCTCAACCAATAGAAAAACTAATTAAATGGTCCATGAAATCTCATAATTGCATTTAAATCTGAACTAACAATTTTATGTGCTTTCATTGACAACTCTACGAAATTTAAGTATAATTATGATATTTCAAAGAACTGTTTGATCATATTTTCTTTTAGTTAAAACTTAAAAACAATTTTTTTTAACAAGTAATTATTACTACTATTATTAAAAAATTGCATTTAGATTCCAACCAAAAGAAAATACTATCAAATGATCCTATAAAATCTCATAATTACATTTAAATCTCATAAAGTTATCAGTGGACATTCATGGAGTTGTCAATAAAAGTATACAGAAACTATAAAGTTGTCAACTGAAATTTAAATGCAATTACAAAATTTCATTAAACCATTTGATTGTATTTTTTTTTATTGGGACTTAATCTTAATTTTCTCAATTATTTATGCAGCTTTTTCTCCCATGTGTGCTCATGCGCCACCCTGACCTGAGTGAGCACTGTGAAGAAGACTATGTTCTAAAATGTCATTATTATATTTGAATTTAATATTTATTTCTCTCTTTGATTTAATCTCATCTTCTTGTTGATCCCACCTTTGTTTGTTTAAATCGCAGAACTTCACGATCACTGCCCCATAAACCTTCCCTCTCTATCTCTCTCTTTTCCCGAAGAATGCCAAAGAGCAATGAAAAATCGAGTGTTAGCCTGAACAAGCTTGAAAGGCCACCATTGAAGAGACCTAAGACACTTTCAATACCCTCTTCGACTTCAACCACTAACCGAAGGTTCGATATCGGAGTTTCTATTGACAATGGAAGCCCTGCGAGCGGTAATGGTGATTTCCCAAATGAGCAATGGAAGTACCCTTCTTTCCTCGGCACCACTAGAAGGAAAAGAACCACAGTCAAACCCAATAAGATGCAGGAGCTTCAATTCTCGAATTCGATGGGTTCCAAGATCGGTGGGGACCAGAATAAGGCGGGAAATAGCTCAGTTGTCCAATCTCCTCCTGCCAATTCTTCTTCTACTTCTACTTCTACGTCCTTTACATCTTTTTCTCCTCCTGCTTCTACATCAGTAGTTACTTTGCAGGAGCACTCCAGCACCAGAAGGCCTCATCATAATAAACACACTCCGATCTTTTATTTGGTCAGTAATTTGTTTGCACTTGATATTATTTTCTTTTATATGTTGTTTTCGCTCGTGTTAGTAAAGAGAAATCACTTTAAATAAGAGAGCCTTCAATATCTGTTTTTTTCAAATAGCAAGCACCTTTTTCTTTCTCGAACTAGAGGAAGTAGAAGGGGAAGCATAGTAAATAAAGATTTTTTTTCTTGGTTATTGTCCACTTGGTTCCCCAGTGAATAGCCTTGTGGTGGAGGTGGAGGAGTAGAGGAGACTTTCTGGGGAGTATTTTTTTTTCTTTTTTCTTCCTGTTAGGATAAGAAGGAGCTATTGTTTGAGCATTAACTAAAATGAATCTCTAGTTAGCTTCTGCTGAGAAATTATCTGGAAACTTCAAATTTTTGTCCCCAATTAGATTTTGGAACGAAAACTTCCTCTGGTTTGTAATGGTTAACCGCAACCTTTGCTACGATGGATCACTTGGGGGACACTGCTGTGCAAAATGTATGGTAAGTTGTGTAGGGGACCTTTCCTGATATGGATCTTGAATGAAATAATTATCATCGATGTTTCTTCATATAATCACATCATCATCATGCTGGATTTCATTCTAAAACCTTAGCTGCAGCATTGGCTTGCTTTCAATATGCATAAATGATAGAGACTATATACTTGATTAACGCTATAATTTTGACTTCCACCCGTTCTCTTATTACTTAATGAAACAAGGGATTCGTCAGTACCTAATTGTAATTTCTTTTTTGTTGCAGTTCATTTTCACTTGTATTATTTTTGTACCTTATTCAGCTTATCTACAATATAGGCTAGCAAAACTGGAGGTATGGTTTGTCTTCTTAAAAATCAAACGCTGTCTCCAATTTTAGTTTTCTTGGATAGATTATGTATCCATATTTACAATTACTGAAATTGCAGGGTGAGAAAATGAATTTGTGCTGTGAAAATGACACTTGTCGTAGGAATGGAAGGGGCTCTTTAGAAGATGATGTTTCATTTTCTAATATACAGGAGACAGAGAGTAGAAAAGTTGCTTTATACACTGCAGTGGCCACGCTCATCTTGCCATTTTTGTTGTACAAATATCTTGACTACCTTCCTCGAATTATCAATTTCTTCAGGAGAAATAAGAATAACAAGGAGGATGTACCATTAAAGAAGAAAATTGCTTATATGGTAGATGTATTTTTCTCCATATATCCTTATGCAAAGCTTCTTGCCCTTCTCTTTGCAACTCTATTTCTTATAGGATTTGGTGGTTTAGCATTGTATGCGGTGACTGGTGGTAGCTTTGCTGAAGCTCTTTGGCATTCTTGGACTTACGTAGCTGACTCAGGGAATCATGCTGAAACAGAAGGAACCGGGCAGAGGATTGTCTCTGTCTCTATTAGTTCAGGTGGCATGCTGATATTTGCTATGATGTTAGGTCTGGTTTCAGATGCTATATCAGAGAAGGTGGATTCTCTCCGAAAAGGGAAGAGTGAAGTTATAGAAATGAACCACGTTCTCATTCTTGGGTGGAGTGACAAATTGGTAATCTGCTCAATGTTTTTTCTTTATATATATATATGTAGGTCTATTTGTAGTATAGCTCGGAATGTCGTGTTTACTGCCTTTTTTGTGGTTGGAGGCTCAGTTTATGCTATAACATATATCTTATACTGTTTCGTCTCTGTCTTGCCTATCTTTGAAAGTTAAATTCCTTGTGTGTATGCACTACTTGCATGCTTAACATTTTTCTTTGTACTTGTTCTGTCTTTCTGAGAGTGCATATGTAATCTACTTTTAAAATAGAAATAAAAATAGATGCTAATAAATTTTAATTAAATGCAGGGTTCTCTTTTGAAGCAGCTGGCAATAGCAAACAAGAGTGTAGGTGGGGGAGTTATCGTGGTGCTTGCAGAAAAGGAAAAGGAGGAAATGGAACTTGATATATTAAAGCTAGAATTTGACTTCATGGGTACATCTGTTATATGTAGAAGTGGCAGCCCTCTTATACTGGCTGACTTAAAGAAGGTATTAATGGTGGTTTTGTTTTGTCATTTAGGCATGTGGAATTTGCCAAACCTAATTGACTGCTATAGTGCAGGAAATATTTGTTTGGTATTTCTTTTCTAACTTATGTGTTGTTAACGGCTGTCATCATGCTGAATCTTTTCTGTATTTTTAGGTTTCAGTTTCAAAGGCACGTGCTATCATTGTGCTGGCCTCCGATGAAAATGCTGATCAGGTCATATATATATTTCATTGTACTTTCATATGTCCTGTTAGATGATGCTAATCTTTCCTGAGGAATTTCTCCTTTACTAATGTTTTATCATATTTGTCGCCAGAGTGATGCTCGTGCTTTGAGAGTTGTTCTTAGCCTCGCAGGAGTAAAGGAGGGCTTAAAGGGCCATGTCGTGGTTGAGATGAGTGACCTTGATAATGAACCCCTGGTCAAACTTGTTGGTGGAGAACTTATTGAAACAGTAGTTGCACATGATGTAATTGGACGTCTGATGATTCAGTGTGCTTTGCAGCCTGGCCTTGCGCAGGTTATAAAAGAAATGTATCCCTTTAGTATGCTTTCTTCAAAATGCGTGATCCTATCTCAAGTGATGGGAGCTGGGCGAATAAGCTCAGCTTCACCCATCTTGCGTTGAGTTGTTCCTATTTTCAGCTCGACTTGTTTACACAACTAGAATATGCTTGCTTAGTAAATCCAGCATTTCTTCTCAACTATCTGCAACCCTGTGCATTTACAGAGACTCAAATTCTTTGGGATCCCATAATAAAATAGCAATAACATAAATTATGATTAAAGTAACAGTGCCACTCATTATAATTTTATATAATATATTGGTCCAATTACTAACTAGCTAAATTCTGTAAGTGCTCTTTGTACGATTATTGCTGTTGTCTAAATTGGGACCCGTTTTGTGTAGAAGTAATGCCATAAAATTTATGAACTTGCACTTCTGTAGTGCATAAGATTTATATATAACCTTCTTGAAATTTGAAGTGTTGTATAATTTGGTTTCTTTTCTTGGACAGATATGGGAAGATATACTGGGGTTTGAGAATGCTGAGTTTTACATCAAAAGATGGCCAGAACTTGATGGTCTATGTTTTAAAGATGTACTAATTTCATTTGCTGATGCAATACCCTGTGGAATTAAGGTGGCT
The DNA here is from genome assembly GCA_037177275.1 of Acacia concinna. Classification (NCBI taxonomy): domain Eukaryota; kingdom Viridiplantae; phylum Streptophyta; class Magnoliopsida; order Fabales; family Fabaceae; genus Acacia; species Acacia concinna. The sequence goes on along the minus strand of JBAGKO010000001.1, from coordinate 3,210,535 downwards.
GGAGAAAGGGGGGAAATTATAATAAATCCAGATAATAGTTATGTCATGAGAGAAGGGGATGAAGTTCTTGTCATAGCTGAGGATGATGACACTTATGCTCCAGGACCTCTTCCAGAGGTTTTCTTTCTATTTTAAACTCTATATTGCTGCACTGGGTTTATTCAGTATGTTAACTGATTGGAGAAATGACTAGGTCTTACTTTTTTTATTCAATGATTTCTAGGTCACATGTGCAATAATTTGTGTTGCGGACAGTCACAATAACTATTAGCATATCATAATCTGTGCAGGTACGCAAAGGTCATTTCCTAAAGATACCTGATCCGCCAAAATATCCAGAGAAGATATTATTTTGTGGCTGGCGGCGTGATATTGACGATATGATTATGGTAAGTCTCTACATTGTGCTCTCTCCACTGAACTACCTTGAACATCCTTATCATTCAATAAATTGGAGTACTGCATCATTGAATTTGATGTATATAAAGAACTAATTCAAACTTTTACCACATAATATAAGGCCAATTTAATGCCAATGTTCAAAAATTTTGAAATCAATTAAATTACTAGAGAAGATTGAGTGTGATAATGTTTTAATCAAAGATTGTTTTGAAAACAAAAGTCTAGCTAGAAATCTGTTTTTATCCACAATGATGGACTCCTTAATGCTGATGGTAGGTTGCCACATACATATAATATATCCACACACCGCAAATTTTTTTGCCTAGATTATGGCTTTCCCATTGCCCCTAAATTCCTTAATCAATCAATTGGCATTTATTAGGTTCTTGAGGCATTATTGGCTCCTGGGTCAGAACTATGGATGTTTAATGAGGTTCCTGAAAAGGAAAGAGAAAAGAAGCTTATTGACGGTGGGCTTGATGTTTCTGCACTAGTGAATATAAAACTTGTCCATCGGGAGGGGAATGCTGTGATTAGACGGCACTTGGAGTCTCTTCCTTTGGAGACTTTTGATTCAGTAAGTTTGAAAATCCTCTTCTCTTTGATAGAGCACAATGGCGTAATATGATCCATATAACAAAGCTCACTTAGTGGGATAAGATTTGTTCGTGGTTATTTCCTAGTTTAATCCTCAACCTTAAAAGTGTGATTTTAAACCAAAGTGAGTTAGTCTATAGCGAGATAAATGATCAGATTTTATTATAATGGATTGGATAGGAACTCTAAGGGCATGTTGGGTTCTAATTTTTCTTTACTTTTTTTAAAAATAGTTTTCAAAGTCATTTATAAATAATAACAATAACAAAATCTTATCCCACTAATTGAGAATCATTTCAATCCCTCATTTAATAAAATAGTTTTCTCTAGAGTAGTTACTGTTGAAAACCCTAGTAAGAATCATTTTAATAAAAAAAAGAGGGAAATGGCAATAAGGTCCCAAGGACTAAACATATTGGCAAAAAAGTCCTACCAATTTAAATTCTCACTAAAGGGACTTTTTGGATAATATGTTTACAAGAGAAAAAACATGCATACCCCTATCCTTTCAGCACATGCATGTAAGAGAAGAGAGAAATTCAAAATTCAAAAATCATGCTGGTACTGTTCACTCAACCATGGAAAATTTTTAACAACTTATCATGCCGTAATGACAACTTTGTAAGCACATTTTGACAATTTCTCAGGCCGGGTACTATTCATTCCGCCATGTAAAATTTAACAACTTACCAGACCATGATAACAACTTCGTAAGCATATTTTGACAACTTTTCAGGCCAAGTACTATTCACTCAGCCATAGAAATTTTAACAACTTATCAGGCCGTTATAACAATTTCGTAAGTACATTTTGACAACTTGTAATGTATGTTCAAGTAGAGAAGTTGTTAAAATTTTTCATGGTTGAGTGAACAATACCGCGCAATTTTTAAATTTCTCTCTCCTTTGACATGTATGTGCTAAAAGGACAGGGGTATGCAGGTCTTTTCTCTTGTGAACATAATATCCCAAAAGTCCCTTGGGACTTTTTGGTGAGAATCTAAATTGGTGGGACTTTTTTGCCAATATGTTTGGTCCTTAGGACCTTATTGCCATTTCCCCTAAAACAAACTCAAACTATTAAGTGAAGGCCTGCAGTTGTAATATAATATTTGACATACCCCCGCATAGAAATGATCATTGGGTTTGAACTGTAGACAAAGGACATTTGTACCACGTATCTAACAAAGAAGAATGAGGGTAGTGAGAATTGATTCAGTCCGTGCTTATTTATATGTAGAGGTTATAGAGTTCAACTATAAAACTACTAGGGATAATCAAACACAACAGGATAACATACTAAAACAATAGAACTTGCAACATTAAACAGAACTGCTCTCTCCGTAACAAAAGCGAATGGAAAATTTTTTCAACTGTATACTAATTCTGAGGACAGATCCTTATTCTTGCAGATGAGTCAGTAGAGGATTCTGTTGCTCATTCTGATTCCAGATCTCTAGCCACCCTTCTCCTCATTCGTGACATACAGGTACAGTACAACTATGCTTATCATATGTTTCAATCACTGATTACTGTCAAACTGTTTTTCTAAAAGAAACTGCCTTTTTTTCTACGTTGCAGTCAAGACGTCTACCTTGCAAAGACTCTAAGTCAAGTACTTCATTGAGGTTATCTGGGTTTTCTCACACCTCTTGGATCCGTGAAATGCAGCAAGCCTCAGATAAATCAATTATAATTAGTGAAATTTTGGATTCTCGGACTAGAAATCTAGTGTCTGTTTCCCGAATCAGCGATTATGTGTTATCAAATGAGTTGGTTAGCATGGCACTAGCTATGGTGGCTGAAGACAAGCAAATCAATCGTGTTCTTGAGGAATTATTTGCCGAGGAGGTACTTTGTCTGTCCTTAATTGAAATCAGTCATTCAACTTGCCTTGGTCACTCACGCCCTTTGCTTGATACATTAATTTCTCCGAAACTGCCAATCCTCTAAACTTTTGAGTTTTTAGTTTGAACTTCAAATGTTGTGTGCTTATACCCTCCCAGGGGAAAATTTTAAATGGGTTGGTTTAAAATAGGCCGATTATGATCTTTGTTCTTCCTATGGCAGGGCAACGAGATGTGTATTAAGCCAGCGGAATTCTATTTGTTTGACCAAGAAGAACTTTGTTTTTACGATATAATGAACAGAGGCCGTGAAAGAGGAGAGATTGTTATCGGCTACCGCCTGGCTAACCAAGATTGTGCCATAATCAACCCTCCAGAAAAATCAGTGCCTAGAAAATGGTCCCTTGATGATGTTTTTGTAGTCATTGCCTCGGGCGATTGATTAACAAAGGGTTAGTACCACCCTTCTAGTTCCTTAAGTTGTGATGACTGGATAACTACCTTAACTGTCTTTACACTACAAATTAGTAACCTTATCTTTGCATGCTAATTAGGGCAAGCAATTAACTGGTAATGTAAAATCTGAAGATGTCAGCTAGTGGGTTGTTCTTTGTAGTGTATCTTTTTTTAATTTGGCAACATTACTGCAATGTGTAATGTGAAATAATCTTCTCAAAATTATATTAGATGTGGAGGGTAATCCAAAGGATAAAGTTAGCACCAAGTTTTCAACAAACATGTAGAAAGTAGAAACTATTGACTCATTATAAAGTGAGAGATTATGGTGTAGCTGGAACACGCATACCCATAAATGAAATTCACTCCTTTTCTTCTTCTGGCTAAGGCTCTCCAAACGCTATATCTCTCATGTTTTCTCTTTGATGGGCCCTTTCTTATTTTTATCTCTCACATGATTCTTTCTTTAGTGATTTCACTTATATGGATCTTTTCTCTTGTTTTAATATCTCACATAATTGTCCCCCTAGAGTGTAGTTTAGCCCATATGAATTCTTTCTTAATCGCATTTTTATAGCTTCATTTTTTTTCATTTACTCCATCACACAATAGCACAAATGATAAATATGTGTAATATGAAGAAGCCCAAAAATGGAGGTGGAAATGTGTTTTGGTCCTCTTATTTCCACAGTATATGTTCATTTAGTATACATATAAAGTTCTACAATATGTTTGGTCCTGATTCTCATAAGGTTTGTGAATGTGGTGTATGAACATTGGAAGCCAAACAAGATGGGAAAGGCATTAGAGAAACTGCTTCATTCTTGCACGCCCCAATCTCATTATTGTTGCCTGAACTATGATCAATACCAGAAGTAGCATAGGGTGGTCATTTCTTCACTTGAGTCCTGCAATTTCACAAACTTATGATTCAGTGTGTGTTTGGATATCTGTTTTGGGGCCCAATGATCCGTTTGTTATAAAAAAATTTAAAAAAGTGCATATTTGGATCTCAATTTCACCGATAGTCCTTTTCATCCAAATCGTCCGTTTAACAATAAGCACAAAAACTGTGTTTTTGGGTCTAATTGGAGGGTGTGGTGAGGAGTGAAAATGTTATTTATTAATCTTCTGTTATAATTTACTCTCTTCGGACCTAATTGTAAGATTTAGTTAACTTTTTAAATATTCTTAAGAAACCTAATTATATTATTTTAAAATATTAAAATTTATCTTTTTTTCAAACCATTTTGTTTGACTTATGAATTAATATATAATATGATAAAACACAACATATGATATAATTATGTAACTTATTTTGCTTCCTTGATTTCTCTAAAAAAAGTTAACTGTGTCTTATAATTAGGACAGTAGGTAGTATAAATATCACAATATATTTATATGTAATATATACTCCCTCCACTCCTAATTATAAGACACAATTGACTTTTTTGAAGAAATCTAAAAAATCATTTAATCATGTTATTAATTATATGTTGTTTAGCTTTTTTTTTTTTTTACTTTTCTGAAAAGTTATTTTTCATTTTTCTTTTATAATTTTCATGTCATTTTCAGTTATTTTCCATCAAAAGTTACTTTTCAACATATCAATTAAATAAGTTTTATTTTTACGTAAGTAACTTATAAATAATTTATTCTACCGCCAATGCAAACATAAATCATATTATACAGTCTGACTTTTTCCCAATCTTACTTTTCAATATGTCTGATTGAAAATAAGTGACTTATCCCACCGTTAATCCAAACATACCCTCAACCTAGCTACTTTGAGATATTATTAATTGTGGAAAGGGATACTTCTTTTTAAGATATAACTAATTTTCTGAATCAAATCTAAGGATCGTCTGGTCTAACTAAGGTTAGCTCTTTGAAAAGGATTCCAACTCAAGACCTTGTATTTAAACAACCAAAATCCTTTTTACTAAGACAATTGCTTGTTAATAAAGGAGATAATTCTAATATAGTATAAATAAAGAAAGGGTGAAAGGGTAAAATTGTTCTGGAAGTATTGCCCCAAGGGCAATTGTACCTTAGAAGTTTCATAAGGGGCAATTTTGCCCCTGCCGTTAGTTGACCAATAGTTGATCAAATATGTTGAGCCGACAGTACACAGATTATCCATTGTATTTTTGCTAAAGTGAAATTTATACCGGAACTTTTAAAAAAAATAAATTAGATGACAAATAGACTTCTAAGACAAATTTTTAGCTTAAAAAAAATAAATTGGATGACATATGGACTGTCAATTCAACATATTTGTCAACTAACCGCCAAAATTAACAGATTTAAAACTTTCAAGATAAATTTTCACCTTAACAAAAATAAAGTGAGTGATCTGTGGACTATTAACTCAACATATTAGTAAACTAACGGCAGAAGCAAAATTACCTCACTTTTAAAACTTCCAACTTTCAGGCCAAAATTCCCCGTAGGGCAATTTTGCCCTTTTACCCAAAATAAAATACCTTTGACGATGACTACGCTTTTCGAGGAAAGATTGGAGGGAATGCCTTCTTGCCATTGGGATGCCTGAACACAATTTAATTAAACTTGTTATTAATTTTCTAATCACAATCATTAGTTTGTAACGTTCTCACAAGTGTACTGTTCAATATTAGTGACATCACAAGTAAAATCCAACACATAAAGGAAGAAATTCTTGTATAAACCTAATTTACTAAATGATTTGTGGTTTAACCAATTAAAATACAATAACTCATTGGATTATTTGATACCTCCTAAATATTAGCTACGTATTAATAAAATTAAAAGATTTCAAAAGATTCATTTTTTCATTACCTATAAAATTTTAATTAAGGGATTTATTTATTTAAAGAAAAATAAAAATATAAAATACATAAACAGCCAGCTAGAATTAATGTTAATTGAGTTGTTATTTTTTAACTAGTCAGATCATGAATGACGTGATAAATTATGTTCCTACAAGAATTTCTCCACACAAAGGTATATGCTACGTAACTGGATTGAAGGGTTGGTGATTGTGTATCCATTTTTGGAGTTGGAGTGTTTGATGATGAGCATTCACCAGCAAGAAGCATGATAACTTGAGCCTAACAAAGTATATTAAGTGATAATAAGTAATTAATTAACACCAATAATCCATTAATGGCTAATTAAGTTGTAGCATAAAACCTTATCGAGAGGAACATGATCATAGACATGAATAGCACCATCATAAAATATTGTGAGTTGGTCCGTTGAACATGACCTGGCTTGATCTCCCATCGTTGATGATGACATTGATTCTCCTCCATGCCTCCACAATCTCACAAGTAACAAGTCAATATCATTTTTTTAAGGGAAAAAGATAAATAAATATCCTTTAAATATTAAAAAATCTAAAAAATGACCTAAATTTAATAAATAACAAATGAGGGGTTCTAACCAAAATTTAACAAAGAATAACTAAAACTAAGCAGATAATGATTAAAACTTAACAAAAAATGACTAAAATTAACCAATTTTCTACCCATCATTTGTCATTTACCAAATTTGAATAATCTTTCAAGATTTTTTATATTTATGGGATATTTATTTATCTTTTTCTCTTTTTTTATAAAGGATAAAATTAACATTATATCAAAGGAGGTAAATATACAAAAAGATTTGTTAGTTCACCCATTTATATACTATAGGATGAACTAACATGGAAGTAAAAGCATATACACTTTGGAGCAGGGGAAAAAAGGAATAGTAAGGTGAGGACAACCTTGGATGAAAAGAAACTAGGTCAAATACCCACCATAGCAGATATTAACATGACCCTGTTGTTCTAAAAAAACCAAAAGCAACTCCAATGGCAAAGGATGCACCAACTAGGATAAGGCAAAAAAACAAGTTGTCCCTCACGAGCCAACAAGTCACTCCATAAACAAGTCAATATCATCCGTTTAATTATCAACTACTCTTATGTTTTTTTTTAAAGAGGCAATTGACAAACCACAATGACAAAAAAGTTGGTTAAAATTAGTAGTTAGAAAAATAAACATGTAATTCAAAAATAACCTTTTATGGAAAGAGAGAGGAAGAGGGGGATGAACAAATTACTAGAAGAAAAACCATAGTTTTCAAATTCGGATCAGACCCTGTCGGTCCAGCCTGAAAACCGCTAAACTAGCAATTAAATCGATCTAATCCAGGGGTCAACATGGTCACTTTTTTAAAAAATACAAAATAAATTGATTTTTCACTTTTTCTTTAGAAATTTATATTAATAATCCTAAAATCTTCCCTCTTATACTAGTTTACCCTTGGTTTGACTCCGTTTTAACCCATTGACTTTTGACCTAATATCCTAGCCAGTTTAGTGACCGGTCTAAGTTTTAGAACCTTGAGAAAAACAAAAACCCAAGGAATAGAGAGAATGTAAAATGGAGAAAGTGCAAGTGAAAGAAGGAAAGTTAACCAATAAAAAAAAAAAAGGAGATTCCTCAAACAGAGTATGAGTAATAAATGCAATTATATTAGTATTGAGTAATCAAATGGGGGCAAAATATGAAATTAACAAAATAAAATTGGAGACAATCTCAAATTGTTTCTTATAAATAGAAACAAGTTATACCTACAAATTATCTTTTATGAAAGCCCTTACACCTACCTCTGTTTGGGGAGAAGCTTGGCTTCAAGCAAAGACATATTGGTGGATCCAACAATGTTGTTGTTGTGAGGTCTTGAGATAAGGTATTTGTTGAATAAGCTTATGGTTTTACACATACTTTT